>PUQB01000012.1:347018-802018 GCA_003024785.1 Selaginella tamariscina | reverse complement strand
AACTTGAGCCGCACGATCGAGGTGATTCGTTCGAGCCAAGCCATCGATCAAACAAGTATAATGCTGAACCTCCTTCTTAACACCGAACATATGCATCATCTCAAAGTACCTCGTACATTCACTAACTTCTCCACCATAGCTACATGCTGTGAGTAGCCACACAAACGTGACTGCGTTCGGTTTACACCCTTCACTAACCATCGCTTGAAAGACTCTAAACACCGACTGGGTCTCTCCACGACAACTATACCCCGCAATGAGCGATGTCCAGGTGACCGCATCCAACGAACTAAGCGAGTCAACAACTTCTGGGAGTTCAATACACTCGAACACTTACCATATACATCTATAAGTGAGTTTAACAGGAGTTTATCCGTCTCTAACCCGAGCTTAAGAATGCCGCCATGTACAGCTTTCGTGTATTCTACTGCTGCCAGTCCACCACAAGCCTTCAAAACAGCAACGAAAGTTAAAGAATTCGGTACCAGTTGGTCGTGCATTTGTGTGAAGAGTTCCAGAGCCATCTCTTCCTCTCCATTCTCTGCATATCTCGTCACCATCGTTGTCCACGAAACAATGTCGCGAGTTTGTGTCTTCTTGAACGCTTTCTGTGCGTCTCCCAAGCTCCCACACGCTGCGTATAACTCAACCAGCAGGTTTGCCACAAAC
Source organism: Selaginella tamariscina (assembly GCA_003024785.1). Lineage (NCBI taxonomy): Eukaryota > Viridiplantae > Streptophyta > Lycopodiopsida > Selaginellales > Selaginellaceae > Selaginella > Selaginella tamariscina. The sequence goes on along the minus strand of PUQB01000012.1, from coordinate 801,349 downwards.
ACATCGGTGTCATATCCCAGCTTCACTGCAGTGGCATGGATAGCCCTTCCTCTCTCCAGATAACTCACCTTGAGTTTCTCTTTAGAAGCCAAACTAGTGGCAGCCTTCAATGCAGCAGCAAAACTACGCGTGTTCGGCTCCAGTTGCATATTCTCAAAGAGCTCCAAACCGAGACCTGCTTCTCCATTCTCAGAACACCCAAACATCAATGCATTCCATGAAACTATGTCATGGTGTGACATCTTATCGAACACCTCCTTGCATCGAGCAAACTCCCACACTTTGCATATAAGTCGATCGACATATTGCACACATACATGTTGCAGAAGCCGCTACTCTCCGCATTTGCCTGTATAGAGATACCTCTTTCCAATGCAGAAAACTTCACAACTTTCCCACCAACATCACGGCCTTGTTCATGGAATGCCAGAGCTCCACAAGCCTTCAATGCGGCTACAAAAGTTCTTCCATTTGGAACAGTACCTTGGTTTAAGTACGTAATATGAGCTCAAAGGGTTGTGTGTGTGGGTAACACCACCACAATATGTATTCTCTCTCTCTCTACACACACACACACAAGTACACATGTAGTTACCTTTGGTTTGCATTTGTTCAAACAAGTTGAGAGCAGTTTGGCCTTCCCCATACTCCACGTATCCCAATATCAAAGAGTTGTAAGAACCACGTCTCGGTGAGTCATTTTGTCGAAGTGCCGCTTAGCTTCCGAGGTGCTACCGCATCTGATATACATATTTATCAAGGTGTTCGCAACAATGGTGTTTAGATCTTCCCCGGAGTCCGTCAGAGCAGCGTGTATGGCTCTTCCCTGTTCTATATCCCTTGTTTTGATGCACAACCTTAAGTCCCCAAGAAACTTGGCTACATTATTTTGTACCTGATGATCAAATCTACGAGGAACGCAAAACATCCGTTTCATTCATTTCCGTGAATAAACCCTAAACCCTAAACCCTAAACCCTAGCTTAAGAATATTCCTCCGGTTCTATAGTTATACTAAGCCCTAGATCCTAAACCCTAATTTAGGAATATTCCTCCGGTTCTAGTATGTGTCTGATTGTTTAGATGTTTCTAAATATCACAATACATGTTATTTACTTGGTGCACATGCCCACATTATTTACCAGTATTTTCATTTTGTGAATATGAAATAATATATATATATAATAAATCTTATGTAATTATATACATAAATTTTACATTAGCAAGTATACATGGTAAAGATAAAGAATAAATTATATTTTTTACATTAAGGGATTAATAATTTATATGAAATCTACTCAATAATGGTAACAATGCAGCTTATTTTAAGATTAGGGAGGAGATTGCAAATTGAATATCACTGAGAAAGAAAAGTTTTATAATTAATATTTGCTAATTTATTCTAATTATAATTCTGTTAAATAAATATTAAACAAGTAAATAAATTTTAAACTTTTATTTTATTTTTCTAACTTTACTTTATTCATATATAAAACATAGAATAAGATAAGTGTTACCATTTCTTTTGTTAATGTATTGTTTTCTAAAATTTTATGTTCTATGATTAGTTTTGTTTAGTTATTTTATTTAATATAATTAAATTAGAGTAAATGTAAGACATGGATTTAAATTAATTTAATGGCTAATATGATTTTAATGTTAAATGTTATTTTATATTGATTGTCCTTATAGATAGCATTTTTTTATTACATATTTTGTATAAATACACGATAATGCAAAATGATTTCCCAGCCGTATGGAATATTTTATTAATTAACGTATTTTATTTTGTGAGTATGAAATAATATATATAATAAATCTTTAAAACAAACATAGATATCTAACCCCATAGTGACACTAACAAAAGTAAATTAATTTAAATTTATATGTAAAGTATATGTTTAAGTGATCCGATGTTTATTTAACACAAGATACTACAAAAAGCCATTCAAATATCAAGTTAATATTGATTTATAATAATAAATAAAGATATCTACGTTTTGTTTACAAACCTATTTTGTTATTTTTGATTTAGAATATGCTACTTCATTTAAAGTATTAATTACTTAATATTAATATTTAAAATAATTATTAATGACAATAATTAGATGAGTGTTAATTGTATTAATTAAAATGTTAGTCATTTTCTAAATTTATATAAATATATTTTTTGATGATTTCATTATCTTATTTTGGATGACTATTTCTTAATAAATAAGATATTATTAATATTAAAAACATAAAATTTTATGTTGAAAAGGGTTATATCAATTTAATTTATTATTTTAACAAAAAAAAAAATTTAAACAATTTGTACAATATATAAATGGAATAAGAATTTTATAAGTGTGTGATGTACTTTTAATAATTATTTATTCAAAATAATGAAGGCATAAAAGGTATGTTTCTTATTTAATTAAAATAAAAGAATTTATATTTAAAATGTTTTATTATGTTTGTAAATATATAGGTGTGTACATTAAATGAAATAAATTTTTTCATTATCTTATTTAACTTTTCATATACTTTCCATTTACATAAAAGAAATTTATTTTTTTTTAATGAAATTAACACAAGATGAAAAATTATTACTTTAGCAATTATAATTAACTAAACACTTAAATACTTCAACCTTTATACCATAGAAATGTATTTATAAATATATTTATTTTTTAATCATGCATACTTGAGAAGAAATATAATAATTTTTAATAAAAAGAAAAAGAATACAACAATTTTTAACAAAAAAAAAAATGATCGTCTTTAATAACAAATTAGTATTAAATATTATGTTAATAATATTTAATTCATCTCAAATTTAATATATTCTTCATTATTTTGTTTTAACTAATTTAAAAAGAAAATTTATGAAATGAATACGTTTGTATAAAAACTTTATGGTTAGATAATATTTTTTAAACTAATAAAATAATTTAAACAATAAAACTATATTTATATATTTCAAGTCTACCTTACATACATTTAAATTTAATTATTTATAATTAAATATCATATATATTACTCCTAAACTTAAAAGCTATACTCAATTTTATAATATTATTAATTTTTAAGATATAACAACATTTTTTTAAAATACACTTCTTCTCAATATGAATGTTTTAATAGATATAAAACATGTTTACTAATTGATTATAATAATATTAATATCTTATATTAATTATGATGATAATAATAATATAAATTTAATATAAAATGATGATAATCAGAAACGCTAAAATTTTCGTCTTTTATTATAAATTTAATCTTTATTTAAAGTGTTTAAACCTATATTAAACTTTTTAAATTAAAATTAAAATTTTATTATAAATTTTTAAAAATCTAGCATGAGTAAACATATGTTAATAATAAATTATAATTTTTTATTAACTTAACCCCAAGCATTAATGCTAATCAATTTAACACTTACTTTAAAAATTAATCAGTTACATTTTTATTATATTCACTTAATGTTAAATATAATTTATATAGAAAAATAACATGTAGCTTATATTTAAATCTTTTTGTATTTTATGTAATATATGCTCAACTATTATATGTTTAACATATTAAATTAAGAAAAAACACTTAAGTAAAATACTTATTAAGAAATGTATTTTCAATAATATTCAACTTTATTTAACATACTAAATTATATATTAAAAACCAAAATATAAAAAATATTTTAATAACATTTATTTATGTATTAATCGTTTATTATATTAATGGTTTTTAAATGTAAAGTGGAATCACATTTATTTATTAGTATACACATAATAATGAATTCTAAATGGTAATTTTAAACACAATATAAGTAGATATTAACGAAAAGTTATGTCAGATACAATTAATATATTTTATTTTAAAAAGAATAAATTTAAGTAGTACAAAATTAAAATATATGTTTAATATTTATTACAATTAAATATGTTTATTATAATTATAACTCATAAATAATTGAACTCACTTATTAATTTTAACATCTTTATTACAATTGTGTGAATAGTTTAAAAGAAGTATTAACATGCATAAAACATTTTTTATATGGTTATATATGTGTGTGTGTCTCTCTCTCTCTCTATATATATAATTATAACATATATAATTTAATATAATTAATAAATGTATATACATAATTAATTTATAATGTAAGACTTTATAATTAGAAAGAGTAATTTAAAAAAATATATATTTTTTAATATGTGCACATTATGTTTTTACACATTTAAATAATGAGATTTTTTTATTTTTGATTTTTTTGAAGATGCACTACTATCTTTCAAATAAATTTTTGTTTTTCAAGTGTGTATTTTATAGTAAATGATAAATGTATTTTATATTAATTAATGTTTCTTATACTTAAAAGTACTTAATAAAATTGATGAAATTAATAAGGTGTTAAAGAAATTCATAATAACAATGAATAAGTAAAGAAAAAGTAATTAAAATAAAAAAATAGTAAATAAACAAATGAAAACATTAAATAATTAAATGAAATATAAACTTATTAAGAAAAAGATTTAAGTATAGTGTTGATTTAACAAATGATTTAAAATAATATTATATATATATATATATATATATGAAATACAAATATATTAACATGAAGGTGTATTAGCATTAAATAATTGGTTTTAGGAATAAAAAACAAAAATATGTGAAGATTTATTATAAATATAAGGTGTTTATTTTCTCATGTGACATTACAACATTATAAAAGTGAAGAAGTAAATTAAATAAACATAATTAAATCAAGTAAGTTGAATTAACAAGGTAAATCAATTTAAATCAACATAAATTAAACTTTAATTAATATCACTAATTTAATCACTACTTTATGTTATAACCAAAATTTAAAATGGTTCGTAACAAATAATAAATTAAGAAGGTTTAAATCAATAATAATTATGATTCTTTTATTAATATAAAATACATTTTAAATTATTTTTAAATAAATAAATAAAAGTGTCAATAGCAAACAAGAATAGATTAAGACAAAACAAAATGAATTTATTATAGAACTCATTAACACTTATTAAATTTAGATGTATAAATTTATTGTGGGTTGAACTGTTGTATACATTAAAGGGATATATGTGATAAGTTATTAATAAATTAATGTTTAGTATATTTGATATAACATTTTGATAAAGCATTGATGATGTGAGATATTAATATTACGATTCAAAGGTTTTCATGTGAAAGAAGTAGAAGTTTATAAATTATATTTAATATTAAGTGAAGATAAATAAAATACAATTGATTAATTTTTAAAGTAAATGTTGAGCTGGTTTGTTTAAATAATTTAAATTAAGTTAATAAAAAATTATTTACGCTAAAAAGGTTATCAAGAAAATTTATTATTTTCAATATAGAAACCCTAATCTTAAAATTAATAATTTTAACACCTTTATATTAAAGGGTCCAAGCACCTTAAATAAAGATTAGGGCTCGTGATTAAGTTTTATTATGGAAGACGAAGGCTATGGTGTTTCTGATTATGATATGTCTGACGACGATCGTGAGGGAGATTTTATGGGTGATGAACAAATATCGAGGCCAGAATTATTTAAGGTTTTAGATGAGCAGCAGATTGGCGAGAAACAAGCTGCAATAATAAAAGAAGTGACTGGTTTGCTTTCGGTATCCACCTTGGAAGCCAGCCTCCTCTTGAGGAAGTTCAATTGGTGCATGCAGACCCTGACCGAGGCATGGTTTTCAGACGAGTTAGGTGTTCGCAGGAAGACGGGCGTTGTCAACCCTAGTATAGGGGGTATAAACGTTTCAGATTGTATAGTTTGTAAGATCTGCTTTGATGATACATCTATAGACAATATTAGGTATGCAATGTGTATGCAGCACGGGTTTTGTGAGGACTGTTGGGTAGGTTATCTTGAGAATGCTATTTCAGATGGTCCTGGTTGCTTGAACGTTCGTTGCCCACAACTTAAATGTGGAGCTGCTGTAGAAGATGAAATGATAATGTCTCTGGTTTCTTCAAAATTTAAATATTACCTCTTTAAATCATACGTAGAGAGCCGGCGGAACATCAAATGGTGTCCTGCACCCAACTGCCGGCACGCAATCGAAATCGAAGACGGCACTGATGCAGAAGTAACATGTGCTCTGCGTTGCGTTCTTCTGTTGGGGGTGCCTCGAGGAGCCACACAGGCCGGTTAGTTGTGCCCTCGTAAAGAAGTGGACAGAGAAGACGACGAGCAAGACAGAAAACTCGTTAGAAAACTCGTCGTGGATGGTTGCAAACACCAAGCCGTGCCCTAAGTGCAAGAGACCAATCGAGAAGAACCTTGGATGCATGAGATCACCTGTTCACCACCCTGCAGATTCCAGTTTTGCTGGCTATGCCTGCAGGACTGGAGTAAGCATGGTTACGAGGGTTGCAACGCGTATAAGCCTGAAGGCAACGAGGACAGGAGAAAGGCCAGGGTGGAGATGAAGAGGTACGAACACTTCTATCCCCGGTTCGACGCAAACGAGAAATCGCAGAGGAAATCCGAGGAGGACCTGAAGGAACTCCCCAGTAAACTGGAATGGCTTACTGAGAAATACGGGGTGGATTGGCCTGAGTTACAGTTCATAGTAGAAGCTTGGAAGGAGATCATCAGGTGCAGGAGGATCCTGAAGTGGACGTATATCTACGGTTACTATCTCTTGTATGAAAATGGAAATGATGGTAAGGTACAACTATATAACCATCTCCAGGAAGAAGCAGAGAGGGCTCTGGATTGGCTGCATACCAAAATGGAGGGAGAAAATGCCACAGAGAATGTGGAAAGTGCCAATTTCCTGGCTTACAAGTGCGAAGTGGCATCACTAACGAGAACTACAAGGAATTTTATGGACAATCTCGTAGAGTCTCTTGAGAATGGTCTCGAGGAAGTCGATACTGCCGCTTCCAAGAAGAATGCCTGGGAAAACTCATTCAAGTCGATTGACGACCAAAGAACGACCATTGTTTCCAGGCATGCCAATGCCGATTTGATATATGGCTTGGGACAGGACGAGGAGGAGATGCTCTATGCCGGACAGCAGGGCTGGAGGTGCCAAGGTTGTAAGTTTGTCAATACTATGGAAGCAGTGGCTTGCGAGGTTTGTTTACTCCCCCGAGCCGTTAAATGATCTCTCTGTTTATCTAACAAAACAATATCAATCTATATTAATATACGCACGCTTGACCACAATGTATGTATGTATATGTGTGTGTGTGTGTACACACACACTCCTTTGTATGGCTGCTATACACGTCTGCATGTGTATACACACCCTAAAGCACCATCCATATATTTAACAAGTATCAGTAGAATATGTTTGTGGTTTAAATGGTGTGTGTGTGTGCGTGTGCGTGTGTGTGACTCCTGGTTAATATGAGGCAATATTACTTATTATTTTCTCAAAAAATCAAACACAGACAATTCAATGGGGAGGTGAACGACGAGGCTTTGTATCGTAACCAGAGTATATGTAGTCCATATCGAAGTCACTATCGAGATCACCATTTGGAGAAGACGTGTCATCATGTACTGGTACCATTCCCTGGATTAAGCAGCTATATCACACGCACGCACGCACACACGATGTATATACTGTGTTTTGAGTACCTGAGAAACCTCCAAGTGTGTATCTGTTGCTGTTAACAAATAAGATTATTAAGAAATATAATTAAAAAAGAATTAATATTAACATATAACTAACATGGACTTGGCGAATCCGCTAAGTCCGAGCAGAGACCACTATTAGGAAGATGAATGCCACCCAGAAAATGAGGTTAGTGTTCCTCATATTGAAACTAAGCAAAGATTAAACAAATAATTAATTAATTAAGCTGTTGTCAACTTATAAACTCGCCGGCACCATTCATTTTTGATACATGCATGCAAACCTTATCACCATGCAAAAATAGGAGTTCCTGTTCCTCCAACTATTCTGGGTCAATGAATTCTTACATTATGGCATTATTGTACACACACATATACGTTTGTGTGTGTGTTGTGTGTGTGTCTGTGCATGTGTGTGTGAGAGAGAGACACAGTTTTTCACATTGACAAAGTATTTGAATGGGACTCTTCAATACAGAATAGTTAGTAGTTGAGTATATGAAAAAAATATTCCAAACACCTTATGTAGTAAGGTGTGTCACACACACACACACACACACACACTCACTCTCTCTCTCTCTCTATACATATATATCACTTTAAAACAAGCCGTTATTTTGCATCGTACAATGTCATTTAAAGGAGTTTAGTTACAAGGAATAAATAGTAAATTAAAATTTTCATTGTTCAAGTTAAATGATGTGATAATTTTATATCATGAAACGAATGAAATTTTTTTTTTAAAATTCTTAATTAATTAATTTACTATAAGCATGCTTATAAATAAAAGGAGAGATTTAAGTTAATTAATGACTTAATATTGAAGTTAATCATTGGCTTGATACGTTAATACAAAACATACATATATACATATATTCTGTCAAAACTCCAGGGCAGGATACTAAGTAGATTACTTAATCAAAGCTTTTAGTAAGAAAAAAAAAGCAAGGTAAATTGTGAAGAACATACTTTTTTTCATTAAACTCATTGTTAATTATTAAACTGGATTAATAAAGTAGGTCTTAATTTAAAGAAGCATAATTACAAGACTTCAAAATATAACGTGCGTTGTATTGTTCGATTTAAAAAGAGAGAACCTATGTAGTTATTCACACCAAAAAAGAAGCTTATTACATACAAAGGGATTATGGCGTACCTTCGGAGTCCGTCTCTGTAACCGGGTAACTGTCAGACATCTCGGTCTCGATACCCATAGACTCCGCTTCCGTACGCTCGTCATCCCCCGCGTTCTGTTGTTGCATTGCCACCCCAAACTACCCTCCTTAAACGAGCTCAGCAGGTTTAAGCTCTTTGGCGGTATCCCAATATTAAGCAGACCATGCCTTCTCCCTGATGTCTCATCACCATGAATGTCAAACACTTACCTTTGAAGTACTTAGAATCATCCTCCACCAAATCCGATAGAAGAATACTAACCGACCCAACAAGATTGTCCCACAGAATCCCTCGGTTATACACCTCTGTAAAACATGTGTATATGTGTGTTGTGTGTGTGTGAAAGACACACTTACCGATAGTGAGCATAGATGTGTCTTGTTGGAGAACATTCCTGTCGACTTTGAAGCTAAGGATGGCATTCCAGGTCGGATTTGCCCCGTCAGCAGTGTCCACATTGGTTTTCTTCTTCTGTGCAGCACATGATTCGATCATAGCAACAGCGTATACCTGTGCAATATCACACTCATGTACCTACATGCAATGTGCGTATTGTGTGTGTGTGTGTGAGAGAGAGAGAATATCAAATTCTATACAAATAAATGTAACCAATACACGCACGCACCTGCTGGCGATGAAACCACTGACATTTTTCAGCTGCTGTGCGGAGATTATGATCAAATCCAGAGCCTGTTCCTCCACAACTTGCTTGCGCTGCTTAGCCTTGATCAGTTTCCTGTTAGAGCCTGAACCTCTCGTTAACCTCCTATAAAACTCCATAGCCTGATAAACCAAAACCGAATCGTCTTCATATCCTGTGTGAGGACTTCAACGGCAGTTGTAGTAGTACTCCCCACAAACCTGCTAGTTTCTCAGTTTTTCTTAATCCGTCCAGATTCTTTGGACAATCCCAACTAACCCAACGTTTTCCCCTGACCTTGGCTTATTTTTAGTATATGGACAGAGTATCTCTTGGCTAACAATTATATATAATTATAATATGGTTGGTTAGGTGAACAGCAGTCTTTACGTGTTAAACACTCCAAGCAGACTATTTATTAAATATTACTTATTAATATTAATGATACCTCTCTCTCTCCCTCACAGACACACATACAATCAATGGTACTCTAACTACACCTATTAAGTGCGTATCTTTGTGTATGTGTACATATGTCTCCAAATATATACGTTGATTCTCTATACGTGCGTGTGTGTGCATACATTGATTACATTATTACATCTAGTTAACTATGCTAATGATAATCACTACCAAAACCAAATATAAATCTCAATTTAAAACGAATAGTTACATAGTTGAAAATGAAAAGAATACCTCTGCGGGAGACTCGCGCTTTTTTCGTGGAATCATCACAAAACTCTACGTTGTCAAAATTTGTAGAATGACAAAAAGATCTGAGTTGGCATAAACTGCAAACAAGAAACAACAAAATAAAACAAGAGGATATATAGACACACACACACACACACACGCACATGCACATATGCAAGCGCGCCGTACACCATACCTTTACTTTAGTCTAACTGTCGTGGAACTAGATGAAAAACGTAACCCGACGTAGCTAAGGACGTTCTTATAGCCTCAAAACGCTTCGTCATTTCCTCGTCTTCCTCAAAACCTAGAGATTCGAATCTGTGTGACCACCACGTCCTATTATGATGTTTCACCTGTGAACAAGTCCCACTCTTTACACAATGCCTCTTTCGTGTATCTATGCCCATACACATGCTCACACAAACACACATTGTATCCATGTTTCTTATATACACATTTATACCTAACACACACACACACACACACACACACGTTTCTTACAGTTTTAACGGCTACTTGCAACTGTCTGGTTGTAATAGCATCAGATGTTGTCTGGCCCGCTGCAAATATGTTAACAACAAGCGAAATTAACTCAAAACAGGAAGCGGCATTAAACTATCTGTAAATCATGTATCACATACAACACAAATAGGAACAATTACAACTACAAATTGCAATCCTTGCTCTATGGTCAACAGTCACAAATGTGGCCCTTTCGGCAACAAACTTTGTGTGTGTTTTCAATATTTGACATAAACAGGATGATATGTCATCCACACGAGGCTAGTCAATTCTGCCAAGGATATCTGGCTTTGTTTTACAAAACTCGTGTTTATAGACATAAGCTGTATATATAACACATGGATTGAACATATGTACTGTATATGTAGTACTTACAAATGAAGGCAACGACAGCACGGCTAGTTAAACGAGCCAGCTCGGGAATTGTTCTATTCAGTTGTCGGGAAGTCAAGTGCTCCAGAGTATCAGCTGTTAAGACGAAAGAGAACGACTTCTCTATGTATGGTAGGAGCCGGTTTACTTCGGCAACTCGGACCAATCCTTTCCGTACAAGGTTCTTGCAAAACAGAGCCGGATTTACCAGATCAGACGGTTCAAGTCCCCAGGCTTGTGTTCCTTCTTCTTGAAGGAGACTTGCAATTACGTCGCACGATCCGGGACCTAATAAACGTATAATACAATGCATATCCATCGTACATATAATACGGGGTGGGGGGACGGAGGGAGAGAGTGTGTGTGTATGTGTTTAGATAGATGTAATGTGCGATTATATATATCAGTGTAAGTATGGTAACTACTTGTTTTTATAACTAATCGTATCTTAAATTATGTTTATAAATTACCTATGTAAGAGCTTTGTTCATGTCGCTCCCATAGATTTTACGCAGAAAAGGCAGTGCGTCCTTTACATTCGATGTCTGTTTTGCAGGTTGTTCAAGGACATCATCTGTTAAGTTGTGAAATTCTGAATAACTAGGAATTAACCACACGCGTGCATTTCCATATATATCAGAACACATACACAAATAAGAACTTACGTACCAGGAGTATGTGGGCCATCTTCAGTTTCATCTCCTGAAGGATTCCGATCTACAACTGGTAGAGAACGGATGAGTAAAGGCTTGAGCTTCCTGGTGGTTGAAACTCCTGGTTTTGAGTAATGGTCGTAAACTACAAAAAGTGTATTTCATATATTGTTTATAACACGTATAACACACACGCTTCACGCACGCACGCATGCACGTGCACAACACATGGATTTGCATGTGCATATAACATATCTATATGCAGAAACACACACATACAGGCTGTATAAAGCAAGAGTCAATTCTCTGGTGCGTGTGTGTGTGTTTAATATGTATATCAAAAATATGTGTGTGTATACACCAGACACCTGATTCATAAGCACAGTGGGACCTACAACACCGTGAAAACATCATCGGAGACGTATAATCAAACAACAGCAGACAATTAGAAGTTCACAAAATAAAAAATTCAAAAAAAAACAAAAAACGAAGGCGTTGAGATCCGTACCTGAATTACCGAAGAGATAGCCGCAAAAAATCAGCAATACCTACATTTCAAACGAAACAAACGAAACTATATATATTGCAGAAACATATATACAAACATACGTGCACATATATACGTGGGTGTGCGTCGATACTCACAATGAACAATAAGCATGCTGAGATCCAAGAAGGAGACTCTGACTTGCTGTGAACATGTGACGAACTAGAAACGTCGTTCCCTCCCGCCTCGGAGGTTTTTCTTGGCCGTCGAAACATTGCCTTGTTCATCTACAGACAATCAAAAACCATAAAAAAAGAATCCATTAACTAGCACCCACGAGCGTGTATGATACGTCACAAATACAGATTTTATATTTTTTACAGAAACATCTCTATATTTAGAGGAGGCAACAGCTACTTCCAAACTCTTAGTTATGCATTCTATTTTCGTGAAGTGCCGATAAATCTGAAACAACTCTCCTCTCTCAGAACGCGGGCAAAAACGCAAATTTGAACAGATTATCGCCTAAATTCAATCGGATAAACCAAATTTATCGACTAGGGCCACGAGGAAAGAATGCCGATAGAGATCTAACAGCGATTATCTACTAAGCTATAAGATTTCGCAGATTTTCGATAGAACTAAGTCGGATTGAGGAACTTATAGTGTGACTAAGGCCATAATTTCGGAGAAAAGAAAATGCCGATAGAGATTATCAACTGGAGTAAGAGATTTGCCGCAGATTTTCCATAAAATAAAGGAACTTGGACACGGCTGAAGAATGTATACATGAAATTCAATGGAAAATCGCATCGACTGAATCCGCGAAGACGAACGGGAAAAAGAATGCAGATAGAGATCTAACAGCAAGAAACAGACAGCGATTTCTATAGATCTTACGAAGAATTACATTCATCGTACCGTAGCGCGATCGCCGAAAACCAGTAAGCCGCCGTGCAGCGCCTTCTCTAGTAACTAGCTCCTCTCTCCTAAATCCCTTGTAAATCCGGACCGTAAACTGTAACCGGCTTTCGTGGCACGCTCCCAGTCCTTGAGATCTACAGATGGATCTTGGGTCGCTCACAACCGTTGATCCTCTCTGCATTACGATCTTAACCGCTCCTCCAAAAGCGCGTCATGTCGTTTAACTGAAGCGTGCCAATGCTCGTGGCAAAGGCTCCTCCTCTTTTATTGATTGTTCTTTCTGTTAAATTAATAAATTCTCCACGTTAGATAATTAATTAGGTTTGTTAAAATAAATTATAGAATCTAAACTATTTATATTTAAATTATTGTATAATACGTACGCTACAGTTTCCACATGTGTGTGAACTATACCTGTATAGATACATATAGTCCATCTAGTCTTACTGTATATAATTATATATGTATACGGTACACAGACACTATATATACAGTGTGCGAGTGTTCATTAGTACCTGTTGATTGTGGTTTTGCTGATGCTGTTGATGACGTATAATAAGCCGCTTCTGGCTATAACTCTCCTTTTGTTTCTTTGCAACACGTTTACCGATCTTATTCCTGCCTTTAGTCTTCTTCTTCTCCTTTAGCTGCTTCTCCTTTAACTCGGCCTCTATCTTCTCCTGCTCCTCTAGTTGCTTTAAGTTGCCCGTAAAGTTCTTCTTAACCGTGCCAACCTTGTGAGGATCCACATAATTAACTCGGGCTGCAGCTTGTCTAACAGTGCGTGTACTTCTGCTTCACGACGCTGCTTACCCATCTCATATGGATTAGCCACAAAGGTGTCATAGTTTGGCTCTCCAGCACCAGGTACTATCATTGATGAAACTCCACCTAAAGTAATGCTTATATGTATATATGCAAATACTTAAATCCAGTGATGTATAACTGAATGTGTGCCAGCATACCATATTGTATGTGATCATAGTTAACAACTAACCTGAGTGGCCGATCCCTAGTACGTCTTCGTATGGGCAGAAACATAGATCCTGTACCGTTGCAGATAACGGCAATTTGTGCTTCATATACGGCTTCTCCTGGTAATACACATACATGAAAAACTTAGTAAATGTGTCTAAATATTTAAATATTTAAACTTATATATATCCAGACAGCTGACGTCTAATAAAGACAACAATAAGCATATGTAGTACTGCAAAAGTCATGACAAACGATCACGGGTCTATACAGATATATATATATATTCTTGGATGCTAGTCACATACAAAGTTTGAAGTAAATATTCAAGTTAAAATAGTATATACCTGCTTGACATTGAAGGCGTCTTGCCAGATCTCGATGCTCGAACCAGATCCGACAGCTAGCAGGCCTTTCTGACTAATCTCCAGAGACTTTGTTGGCTGGAATGCCACGTACGAAGTCAAAGGCTGTAGCTTCCGTACGTCAAAGACCTTAATCTTGGCGTCCGTACCCGCCGTCACCATGTAATTCCCTCCCATGTCAAAAGCCACCGATGTCACCCCACCTGGCATTTCAATTGTATATATATGTGCGTATGCATGTATATACGTATATAAATGCATATACTTAGGGCAACTCTACACATACTAATATATATAACAGGCACAAATACCTTTGTTACAGAGCATTGTGACCACGGGAGCGCTGAGATTAGGTGTCCACATGGTGACCGTACCGTTACTGTGGCCGACACCGACGACCGCGTTGTACGGATTCGCGCGGATGACATCGGACCGTCCGAGCTTGGTGTGATGATTGGCCACGATTTCGCCTGTACTCATGTCCTGGTAGTGCAGAATTCCAGACTTGTTTATGCTCACCAATAGGAAGTGTTGGCGAAGGAACTCCAACTTCAATGGTGCAACGTATTCCTGCTTACACACAGATGGTATGCGCATATGTATAGATATGTGCTGATATACGCTCGTATGTGTATCTGCTATTTGCAAGTATAATGATTGTATGATACTATAGTATTATAGTTTATACCTTCAGACAATGAACTTCAGCCCCCTTTTATCATAGATGTAGATGTACCTGCAACACAAGTGTATCAATATATCTCCATACATCATTCATATATATGTATATGTATGCCCATATGCAAGGTAAAAGCTTACTTTTTCTGTGCAGCTGCAAAAAACTGCTCGTTGTGTAGAAACTTTACATCTCGTGTAGTTTCTCTAACTTGAGTCTCCGTAATGAGATACGAAGTTTTCCAGTCTATGATAGCAAGATGCCCTTTTCTGCCTCCAATGAGTCCGTATCTACCATTGTGTGTAAAATCCAAGGTGTACGGTCCCAAAACTGTAAGGTATTAGTAAGCTATTAAATGCTAATTCTTATTGCTTATTAAACTTGAAATTATTAGCTACTGTTGATATTAACTTGGAAGCTTGAGGTCGAATGCTTTATGTGCACTTGAAATATCTACTTCACGTACAATGTCTTCCTGCGTGTAGTCGTAAGTGTGTTCATTCCCTTCTGCCTCCAAAGTCCCTCCTTCGCTTGGTAGAAGCCACTATAATAAAGAATATGAAATGGTTATTATGGTTTATATATATATATATATATGAAGCGTTACCTGTTCTACTTTAGCGGCTGTTAGAGCAGATTTGGCATAAATAGACTCCTTAGACTTCAGCTGAGACTTTAACTTCTTATCTTTGATTCCCTGTAATCACCTAGCTCAGAATAAAGCTAAAAGAACACACACACACACACACACACAGATATATATATATATATATATATATATATATATATATATATGAGCAAACTTACCTTCACTGAAAGTGGAAGCCCCCGTTTGAATTTCGCCACTTTCGGCCTATTCAAAACCTTTTGTTTCTCATCAAGTGGCTGCACACACAGTAACCCAATTATATACTCATATAATGATGATGTGTGTGCAGCAGATATCTTACTGGCGCTTTGGCTTTGGCTTGGATCAGACGCTTCTCGGCCGCAGGATTTACTTTCTGATCACTTCTAATCTTCTTCGATTCCGATTGCTGTGGCGAAAACGCACATGAATACTCTATACACGCACACACTCACACTCACATTTTGCGCATCGTCCGGCTCGAAGAAGCGCTTCCGCTTGGCCATGGCGTCCTGAACCCTAGCAGAAATCCCTAACCCTAAACTCTTGAACCCTAGGGTTTAGGGTATTTGTGAGTGTACATTGTGGTTTGCACTTAACTACGTCTTTTGCATTATATACGTGTACCTATTGGACTTTATTAAATATTAAATATCGCTTTAATAACATAATAAGAGTGCTGTCATAAAACATTATAACATTATGTTTAATATATTTTAGTCTACGTTTGATAAAGCATGTAATATATGAGAGCTAACTCAACAAAATTAATATTATCAACAATTAATAATGTTCTTTTTCCTAAGTAGAATAATTTATCTCTCTTTACGTTTTATATTTATAATTTATCTCCACTATTTAAACAAGGTTAAGTATCAGGTACAACTCAACGTGAATATATTTAACGGGTGATTAACTTATCGGTTAAGTGGTTAAAGTGAGTGAGATTAAGAGAGATTAGAAACAATTAATAAATTAAATAATAAAAAATATAAATTGAAATGCTTTAGCTTTAAAGGTCTTTTCAATTTATCCTTTAAATGCATATAAAATCTTTAAAATAATTAACTTAATTAAATGTGATTAAGAAAAGGGGCTGGTTGTGAAAACTAGCCAGAGGTGCCTTATAGAGACGTAGAAGTAGAGCTAAATAATGTGGATATGTAGATGTACAAAATGAAGATAAACATAAAGATAACTAGAAATGAGAATGCATTGTAGGAAATGGATACATACATATACATATACAACACACACACGTATGCATGTTTATTATATATGTATGTGTATGTATATATATATATATATATATATATATATATATATATATATATTACACGCACACACACACACACCTTCACATGGAATTGGTAGAATACGCAACATTTTATTCCAATATTACTTATGAGGGATTTCATTAACCAAACTTTAATAATATAAATTAAGTACATTATTCTTTTCACACGTGTCGGCTTTTCCGTTTGGTTAATTAGAATTAAATAATAACGACCTACTCTGACAAAATAGAGGTTTTATAAAAAATTCCTTTTGTCAGCCATGTAATGAGCATTACACTCACATGATCATCATAATACACATATACACACACGAATAACATCACTAACACAAGGAATTACACCCCACTTTTAAACATTATACCCACACACATGGAAAAACCTAGAAATGTACTTAAAAAGAAACCCTTGAGAATTAAGGTAAATAGTTAATCTCCTTTTTATTTCTTGTACAATATGTTAAGGGGGTATGTTATGCAAGTGTCTTAACATGTAATGGACCACCATGTGAAAAGTTCCATAGTTGCAAAAATATATATATATATCATATAAAAACTGACATAAAACTAACAGAGATATCTTGTATTGGATTTTTCACAATGTACTTGTCTCATTCTTTCTCTCTCTTTCAAACACACACCATCAATGTGTGCATAATATACATATATGCATCCTATGCAAATTACTGTATACATATATCATACACATGTATATATTATACATGTACCCCTTAATATATTTTGATTATATATCCAGTACATGTAAATATATGCAAACATGTACCTACACTTGTAACAAGGGGAGTAGATTCCAAAGATCTAACTAATTCAACGGATGTGTAAGTGACACTACAAACACACAAATGTGGACATACATACATAAATAATATATAATATATATATTATATATATATATATATATTGTCAGAGTTTTTAACTCGAAGGGGCAACATGTGGTTATTAAGTGGTTATTCGGTATCATCACCTTGTGTGAATAATGCTAATCTTCCAAGATGACCCTAAAAGTCTGATTCATATGCTTAATTAAATAAAAGAGTCAAAGTTCTACTTTAAATCAAAACGACTATCCCCTTAAGCTTAAAAGATAACCCGAGTATATGTTAGGATCCTATCTCATTAGACCTAGATAGACTTATGTCTTAACCTCATCAAAGAGATATATTGTTAAAGTTTTAACTCGAAGGGCCAACACGTGGCAACACATGGTTATTAAGTGGTCATCCGGTATCATCACCTTGTGTGAACAATGCTAATCTTTCAAGATGACCCTAAGAGTCTGACTCAGATGCTTAATTCAGTAGAAGAGTCAAAGTCCTACTTTAAATCAAAACGACTATCCCCTTAAGCTTAGAAAATAACCCGAGTATACTTTAGGATCCTATCCCATTAGACCTAGATAGACTCATGTCTTAACCTCATCAAAGAGATGTGCCTTACACATACCCCTTGTACCCTTATATCGGAGTACAACCCCTTTAGGGCGACAAGGAGTACTTTAAGCCATAGCTAACCCTTAAGGGTTTGAGTGGCATACACCTAGGGCTGGTACTTAGTTATAAGGGTCTTCAAAATTTAATGATCGTCCTTATTACTTTAAATGTGTTATATAACTAGCCTATTTAGATGGGGAGTGAAGTCTCTTAACAAAGTTATCAACCATGCCGTTTGGTGTGATAATCAAACTATTTGTGTGTAACGAGTATAATCATCTATAAACGTCACAAAATACCTCATTTTGTTCAATGACTAAACATGCATTGGTCCACAATCATAAGTACATGACCTTGCGAATGCCTTGTGAAAAGGCTCCTACCAATGAGCTTAGGTTGTTTCAACCCTTAAATCCTAAGTAGAACACCCCCTAACCAAATGTTCTAAAGCACACCTAGTTTTAAGACCTAACCTCCCTTGAGCTGATGCCCAAGGCTTAGCATCATAACATGCTTGTTTGCTAGGGTATCCAACCCATTGGCGACAAATTCATATGACACAACCCTTAAGGGTGTGCCTCGAGCGTTGTACCGTGTGTCATTTAACTTAATGTCACATCTTCATTGTGACACTATTTCTTATGAAGTGGGATATCATGCTATAGCCCCTTAAATTCAAGAGTTACACCAAGTGCCACGAACATGGCTCTTAAATGCCAACTCTAGAACCCTTTTAGACATGCTCATAATTGGACAAGAACACGAATGTGCCTTATTTAGTTGTGAGTGCTACACTTAATTTGATGTGGAAGAGGAGCTAGGGACATAACTCAACCTTTAACCCTTCAAACATGCATTCCAACGAGACTTTCCAGTCATGGATTTGCCAATGTTAAGGGTAGGTTACCCCAAAGGTGGGATGTACCTCTATCGTCTGAAAGTTAGGGAGCATAACAAAGAGTTGTGCCTTAACAACACAAATTAAAGCTTAGACTGGCAAAAGAGTAACGAACTTAGTCATGAGCCCATGAACTCTCCTACATATACCCTACCTTATTTATGTGATGGAGCCCCCCCTTCCTATATGTATAAGTGGGCTAACACAAAATTAGTTAGTCCCTTAGTTAACAAGATGAGCTTTTAACTTAATCTTATTGCTACTCCTAAAGCCTACTTGAGGGGTGGTTAGGGCAACCCTAAGGGTGTTCCTAACCTTATTTAATACACCAAACTCATCTACATTCTTACAAATACTTATTAACATAGTACAATAGGTAACAACAGTTAACGTCCAAAGTAAAAAGGAGTCATAGTAAAAACTATGACGTACATTATTATATATAAAAACTTGAACATGTAGTTTGCACATGGATGTGGCCAATCTGGGTCAACCCAATTATTGATAGTCTCTAGTATGTGCTGGAATTCATACCATGGTTATATTGAGTAAGCTATATGCATTGTCAATCCTTGTTAGTAGAGAAAAAATGTTAAGTATGACTTTTCTTCCTATATTAAAGGGTGAAAATTTACATCCCGTAATACAACCACATCCTAATACTATTGTGATGTAATAAGTAATGGTAAGAATAATGCAAGAGTAAGTATGATTGATCACAAGAGTGCAAAAACTTAAATAATTACTCAATTGTGATTACAATATAAATGTCTTATTATAATAATATCATACAAAATAAAAAGTAGGGGATGAGATTATTAATTGAGTTATGACTGCTTCTTTAATTCATAATAATAATACATGATAAAATAAGTATGGGACTCTTACTTCCCATTTATATTATGAAATCATTTACCTAAACTAATCCTAAATTATTAATGTTGTCATTTTATTAATTTATTACATTCTCATTTTGTGTTCTATTTGGAGCTAAGAGCATGAACACTGATCCTAGTGAAGTATGTGGAAAGGACTACGCACCGGGCACATGTTGGGTTCGGCACAAGGTCCACACCAAGCTAGCTGTGAGCGGCCTCCACACCACTATTTATACTTCTTTCTAGTATAAATATTTTGTTATGATTCGTACTATTAATCTTATTGCTATTGCCATTGATAATTGCTTCTTATTCTTATTCAAATTTCGTTATAATAACAATTTTTATTACTATACTCATAATATGGCGATCTTCTTTCCATTATAATTGACCTTTATTATGATCCATCAAAAAGGTTCATGATTCTATTCCTATTGTCTAGTTAATGTTTAACCTTATGGTTTTTCTTAATGCAACCTTTTAATATTATGGTTCTTCCTTGATATTATAATTCTCTCTTAATATTATGTTTGATATTATAACTCTATAATATTGCATAATATAATGGTTCTCGTAATATCTTATGATATTAAGGTTATCTCATAATAGATATATTCTCATGGTATTAAGGGTCTTTTGATAATATTAAGATACATATTAGGATTGTCTTCTAATATTATGGTCCTTATAATATTATAGCACTCCATGGTTTTTTGATGATTGTTGTCTTTTAATATAATATTATAGTGTTATGGCGCTCCATATCCTTCCTATTATGTTGTCTCCCAGTATTATGATACTCCTCTTAATGTTGTTATGGTCATCTCCTAATATTACAATTCTCTTTTAATATCATGCTTCTCTCTTGACATTGCAACCCTCCTAATTACGACCCTTGTGATTACAATGTTCATGATTATATTATAAATAAATTCATGGTTAACACCCTATAATGAAGACTTCTTCCTCTTGTAATGTGAAAGTTACCATAACTTAGTATGCAAAGTTCCACATGGTGAATTGGTAAGCACTAGATTCACAAGCTTTATCCATAATCCACGAACTCTAAGCTGAGTCTCAACTCTTAAGTATGTAAGTCACCTCTCTCTCTCCCACACACACTTTTCTTATTGCACTAAACTGACATATATGTGTGATATAACATATCTTTTGAAATATGTGTCACATGTGTGTGTGAGAGAGAGAGGGAAAGGGAGATAGAGACAAACAAGATGGAGGAGATACATGCACAAGTGGTTGTTGTTGAGGGAAAGTTTATTAGTTGTGACATTGAGAAAACATAGTTGTTCATGCAGCCCCTCATCCCTTATGCTTTGTGAAAGGTGTGGCGAATCCTGATTTTATAATGCCTGCTTGTTGGGAGGGAAGAACAAAGTGATTGCTGATGCTCATAGAATGTAACATTGGAATCAAGTCATGGAATCAAACCTTTATAATCTAACCCATGGAATCTAAGTCAATGTATGTGGCATGCCTTATCCTCCCTAGGAATTGGTCATGTTGAGACTAAGAGAAGCCATGTGTTAAGGTTTTTAATTTATCTTACTATATAATAAAATAATATGAATGTTAAAGTGTGTATAATACATTATATATAATAATGTAATTCCAAACATGTTTCATAAAATAGAATTAAATAATATAAATTATTAATCTAATAAACTTTAATATCATAAAAGAGTTATTTATGAAATCAAATAAATAAATTTAGGCCCACTTTCCACTAGCAAGTGGTTAATTGCCTCAACCAATCAAATTTTAATACCAGCAGTTTGGTTTTTCACTTGCCGGTTATTTAAAATATAAGATCTACATGGTGGGCAATTTTGCTTGGTTATGTAGTTACCAATGCATAAAGTGGCATAACCAACAGGTTATTATTAAACTTTCCTTAATCATCAGAATGGATGCAGCATTTGTGAAGGAGGTGCATGATCCTATGAAGACTTCTTTACGGTTACAGATGGTATTGCCATTCAAGACGCCATAGCCTGTGATGATTGCCAATCGATCTCCTTTACTACTTGTTTTTGATGAATCCAATGTGTAGGTGCTCTCTTTATTTGTATTACATAAGATCTCGAAAGAGGACATTAGGAAAAGGCGTAGTAGGTCTCCCAAAATTGAAGGAGGGTTCGAGAAGGTAAAGAAAGATCTTGATAAAATGAAGGCATTAAGATGGAAGGATAAACATGTGGAGCTTCTCATTTGTTTTATGGAAGAAATACTGTAAGAATTTAGCAAACTCTCCAAACAAGGAATCAATGTGTGGCAAATTGTGCAGACAAAAATTATTGGTAAGTTGTCTTTTTATTTTTCAAACCTTTTTAATATTGAATTTTGTACAACATAATTTCTAGATTTCAAAAAGAATGCAGAAGCATGCCGTAATAAGTAGAAAGCAGAGTATGCAGAATATAAAAAGCTAAAGGCTTACAATGAAGTCTCTAGCAACAATAGAGAAACAAACAAATGGTATTATCTTATTGACAAGTTCATGAGTAGCAAGGCCCATGTAATTAAAGAATTCCATGGTGGTGTTATTGACAATGAAGGCATTAGACTACTTACGATTGATAAGGATGCACGAGAGACAAAGAGAGAACAAAAAAATAAAGCTTCCAAACTTAGTAATGAACTAAAGGAAACAAGGATTACCATTTTAAACACATGTAATGAATGGGAAGAGCATAAAGTTGTTGTTCTTGAGCGTCTTGAGGGGATTTTGCAACAGCTTGTGAACAAGTTATAGATTTGTACTTTATTTTGTAATGCAACTTTCATCAGGTTTATATATTTTAAATGTCATGTATTTGAACACACTCTATATTGCAGATATGCATGGGTGTTTGCATATATCCTAAACACTTCTTAATCATATTTTATATTTTAAGCCGTGTGTATCCCAAACTTCACTAAGTTTTGATGTAGATCCTGTGCATACATACATTCATTACACAATTGTGTGTGTGTGAGTGAGAGAGAGAGAGAGGTACATACATAGTTTATGTAATGCAAATATGAGAAGAGATAGTTAAGGTCGTCAGTATATATGTACACATGTATATATGTGTACACACACATATATACATTTGTGTGTGTGAGAGATAGAGAGAGAGGTACATACACAATACATATAATGCACACATGAGTGTAGAGTAGGTTCACAAGTAAATCTAGCTTGTTCTCCCTCACTAATACTTGTGAAATCTGGGCCAATCCTCCTTGACTTGACATGGTTTGTATGAGGTATATAGATGAGTCTCATACGTATTTATTAGTTTAAATATCGTGAGTAGACAACATAAATCCTCCACACTTGACACTGTTTAGCATGTTATATGGAATAGTGAAAAGCATATTACGTGGAATACGATCCATAAGAGAGTATAATAAAGTATATGTCCTCTTATATTCTTATAAGTAAACATATAAGTTGATATACACATAAACACACACTATAATATTTAAGTTTTAAAAGAAATAAAAATAAATGACTATATCACTCTAACACTAAACGAACTACTTATTACTCTTCTTACTCACTAAGGTCATTTTTTTTAAACACTTGCCTTATGTTTGCATTTTAAAAAAACACTTTTGTCAAAGCATCCCTCCTTTCCGAGTTTAAGTAGTTACTCATGGCCTAACATATATTACTTATTATTGCATTGTCATTGTGTTCTTCAAGAGTTCTTGCTAAAGCTTTCATATGAGTCAATCCTATTGCTTTCACCCAATGTAAATTATAAGATGATGCTTTGGCTACTTTACTCTCATCAAACTTGCATTGCTTAAAGGTATCTATCAGAGCCAATGTACTTTCCTTCTTAATTTTTATTATAGCTTCCAACTCTTTTTTAGCTTCAGCCATCCAAGTATAATTAAAACTATCACTATGTAAAAGGCACAAGTTGTGAAGAACACAACATGTAGTCACTTGATCAGGCATATACTCTAACTTACTATCATTTCTCCTGATAAGAATTCTGGAACGAGCTTTCAGTTTACCAATTACACACTCCACTAACATACAAGTGCTAGATTCCAATAGTACTTCATTTTATCTAAACCTTTCTTTCTTTATAAGGAGACAACATCTAAGGTTTAACACCATATGCAGCATCTTCAACTAAATAATATGATTTAAGACATCCCTTTTTAATTCTTAAACTAGCTATTGACCTACTGAAAACATTGTAGTCATGCAAACTACATGCCCATCTAATGTTGTAGTCCCATATATATTTTTTTGCTGAGATAATCAACTGAAGTATGATAGAATAAAAACCCTTTCTATTATAATAATTTTGTGGATGAAGTTTTGGTGCGATCACTTGTAAATAACTTCCATCAATGGCTCTAACAATACTATGAATGCCTTTAATTCTCTCAAACTCTTTAGTTAGTTTCTCTAACCTTTATAGTGATGGCCAAGCAATGCATATATTTCAAAGCTTTATTTTTATTACATTATAAAACTCTTTAATTATTTTGTGCACTGTTGTCATTCTAAAATCGTACTCATCCCCAATATCCTTAATGAGATTACCAATGCCTAACTTAATAAGAGTAACACACACTCACTTTTCAAGTGGAATGGTTTGTCGTAGATAGGTGCCATGTCATTGTAAGTATGGAGCAAGTTTTGTACATAGAAATGAGAATGTATCTCGTGACACACACATCCTTGACTTGAATATAGCATCATTATAAGAAACAATAAGTGTTCTTTTAATATACACATTGGGCTTGTCATACATTCAAATGAATGGAGAGTTCCGCTTTGCTATGCCATCACATCTAATGACCAATTCGAAGGCCTTAAGAAGTAGCTCAATTGCTAACATACCTTTGATGTTAGTAGCTTTTTATAACATATTTAGAATGGAGATCATAATTGCAATTACAACTTGAATGAGTTGTTTATAGTCCATGCCTCTATGCTTAGATTCCATAATCAAATGCTGTCAATAATCCTAAATTATAATTAATTAAAAAAACCTCTTTAATCATAATTAAATGAAAATTGTTCACTGGTAATTTAATTTTTAATTCAATTAACCACTTTAGTGTAAACCACAGTGGTAGTTATTATTAATGACGTGGCATTTTTAAATTTACTAGGAATCAAATAACCACTTGCTAGTGCAAAGTGGGCCTAAGTTAAACAAACCTTTTTTATTAATTAAATATTATGGCCAACATTTTAATAATAAAATTAATATATTAATATGATAAACTTTAAAGTAATATATTATATATATTTAAGTTTAAATATAGAGGCTAGGGATGCCTGAGCTACAACGCTCTGAGATTCGATGCCATGAATCTTCACCACCTCATTTTTTAATTAAAAGTAATATTAAAGATTATAAACCTTACTATATCATGAGCCATTAATGTCACAACCTTTCCCTCTCCCATTATGCCAACTAGGCAAAGGGCCAATTGGTATTTATGAGAGGGCCCCTAGTCATGATGACCCAGATCTGCTTGGGTCTTTGCCCACATATTCCATATATCTCACAATCTTTACCTAGGTAGTCAACCCACCAGGTTAAAACTATGACAATTAAACACATCATATTATAATACATGTGATAAATGAGCATTGACAAAGCCACTTTAAATGCACTGTTCATTTAATAAGACACTATTATTAGTCCATTATGAAAAAAAATCATAGAAGAAGTCATTTTTATAAACCACTTAACAAATTAAAAAAACCACCTTCAATTTAAAACACACTCCAAAAGCTAATTTTTTTTAAACACTCTTAAGTCATAAAGTTTAATGACTTAAGGGATAGCCACCCGCTCGAGCCCCTTGTGCATGTTACATCTTTGTGATAATAATAACATTATGCAATGCAAATTTACACTAATGCTTAGCATAATATTTCATACAATATTCAAAACATGTTAATAAATGTATAGATGCTTATTTATTTAATAAATATTTTCACCATAACAAGTTGTTTGAAGGATTGCCTTTGTATATTTTAATTACCATTTAAAAATTTATACATAAGAATAAAACCTTTTTTTAATATATATATATATATATATATATATATATATATATATTATATATATATATATATATATATATATATATATATATATATAGAAGTCTTGTTCTTATAAGAAAGAAAAAAAGTATGAATCTTACTCAATATATACATATCTACATCACAATCTTTAATTCTTATTATCACAAATACTTTTAACATTTTTATTTATTTAATTATAAAACACACCGATGATTAATTTGGTTAGTTTTATAAAAGTATAATTAATTTTATTACGCACTGCTATAATTAATTTCAATAATTGTTTTGCATTATAGAATTAGTGATTAAATATTAATAGACTATATTTAACTTATGTTATTTTGCACATAATTCAGGGTTTAAATTAACTTAAAAATTTACTCACAAGGAAAAAACATTTATATGCTATATATATATAGACACACATACACATAAAATCAAAGCACTTATTATATTAAATCAATTACCACATCCGCACCTAACACCTCAACTTTGTTATATCATAAATTGAGAAGAATTTAAAAATGTACTATATAAAAACCATTGTATGAAATAGAGCAACCTTATATTAAAGGTGAATAATGAAGTTTAATGCTTCAATTTAATGCGAACCTTTTGAGGATATATTAACTTATATATAAAATGTTTAGGTAGATTAACCAATATTTCTCTTACTAAATTAATTAAGAGACAATGCAAAACAAAACAAGTGTTAAAAGTTAATAAATTAATCATAAGTGTGTTTTGGGCTTAATGTTTTTCAATAATGTTAATGCTCTTAGTATTTCTAACATGATGGACTTAATTGTAATTTTAAATAAGAAATAATCAACTTTATAATTTTGTGTTCAAACAGGGGTTTAATTTTGTGATAAGTGTGAACATCCAATGAAGTTGCACACTAATAATTGTGGTATTAAAGATGGTCTTAAATGAAAATATAAATGTTGTGACACTACATGGTCAAGCTATTTTGGTATGTAATATTCAAATAGTAACTTTAATTTTGACATATGTAAAAAGTAATATATTGTTAATGTATTAAAATGTCACAAGAAAGAGTTATGATTGAAATAAATATTAAAAGTTGTAATATAATGATTAACTAGTATAACTTTTGTCATGATAATAAAAGAATAGGTAGATTAGGTGTAATAGTAGAAATCGATGAAATTAAATTTGATAATTATAAATATAATAGGGACATAGAGTTACATGTTAATGGGTTTTTAGTGGCATTAAAAGAGGTACAAACAAGATATTTTTAATTTTAGTACCAAATAGGACAAAGATATGTTTTTACTAATATTATATATGAATATAATGTTGCACTAGTGAAAGAGCCGATATATATTAAAATGTCAGATCTATTAAGCTACAAAAACCCTGCTTATATACAGGAGACCTCCTGCCACGTGGCACACATGCGACACGTGGCACTGACACATGGCGGCCAGATCACCACCCATGTGTCACTATGCATGTGTGTATATACACATGCGTATATACATTACATTACATAATATACAGTATCTTACATTATCCCCCCCTGCGGTTGTGTAGATGGTGATCTGATGGTCCTGGATCCGTGTGAGTTGGGCCATCTAAGGTATGACCGAATGTAGTCAACGAGTCTCGAACAACAAACCGTTTCATTCGAACTACGTGAACTATCTCAACCTCATGAGATCCCACCAACTGTACTAATACACTGAGGACCAACCTTTCGGAGACTCGGTAGGGACCAAGCCACTTATGTAATAAACCAGTTGCAAGCCCAGGTGCAGTCAGCTTGGGAAAACGTACCAGTACTAAGTCACCGTCAGCAAGTCTGGTGGAATTTGATGTCGTGCATTGTAAGAAGATTGTTGCTGTTTTGAGCTCGACCAAGATGTTCAGCAGACTCTGCACGCAGAAGAGGCAAACAGCATCCAAATGTCGAGCCCACATTTTGCATCCTCGGCACGTGGCAGATTCGATGATAATCCCAATTCACTAGGCAACTTAGGATCATATCCATACAATGCCTTGAATGGAGAGATACCAATCGAACTCTGAATGCCTGTTACATAAGCAAATCTCAAGCATCGCAAATACCAATCCCAGTCAGTGTGATTGAAGTTCACATACTTCGAGATCATACCCTTGAAGGTCCGATTCAATCGCTCCACCAAACCATCAGTTTGTGGATGATATGGAGAGGCAAATGAGTGTTTTACCCCTAACCTCTCACACAACACTCGGAATACCTCTGCAATGAAAGCGGGGCCATTATCTGATAACATCCGCTCTGGACAAGAATGCTGCAAAACCACATTATCGAACAAAAACAAAGCTGTTGACATGGCAGTTGCATCCGGAAGAGCACCAACCTCCACCCATCGAGTTAAATAATCAGATACGACAATGATGTACTGGTTACCTTGAGAAGAACGTGGAAAAGGTCCCATTAAATCCACTGCAATTAACTCAAAAGGGCGAGAGACATTGATGGATTCTAACACCCCATGGCCCGAGTCGTAGAGGAATTCCGAGTTTGACAAATGGGACAACTCTGAATATACCTGATCACATCACCACGCATGCTAGGCCAATAAAAGATCTGCGGAGCTTCTCCAACACTCGTTGGTGACCAAGATGACCTCCAACAATAGGCGAATCATGATATGCTCGAAGAAGGTGTGGAACATATGTAGAGGGCAACCAACGCCATCTGTCTCTGGATTTGTCCCAATAAAATACAATAAACCATCCTGAAGTCGAAACTGAGCATGATATTGTCGAAACCGAGGTTCGGAAGAGGATTGCAAACGCATCCGTAATTGCCTCGTCCACGGTTCATGTTTTTGGGCATCCTGCCACTGTTCCAAGGATGGTAAGTCGGCATCGAATACCTGAGGGGCTTGTATCAAACCGAATGCTGCAGCGACTGCATGAGCAGGCAAAGTGGAATCAGAAAGGGGTGCTCGAGAAAGTGCATCCGCATCCACCATTGTTCGCCCAGGCCTGTGCACCACCTTAAAGTTATATACTTGGAGACGTAATGCCCATCTGGCTACGACCCACTAATTCTTCCGTTTTAATAAGGAAGTGACAGCAGCATGATCACACTCCAAAAGTGTTTCACTCCCATGTAAGTAGGCATGAAGTCGTTCAAAACCCCAAACAGCAGCAAGGCATTCTTTTTCAGTAGTGGAATAATTCCGCTCAGCCGGCGTGAGTACTCGACTAATGTAAGCCACCGGGTGTCGAATTGAAGAATCCACAGCATCAGTTTGCATCAATACACCACCAATACCAACATCTGAGGCATCTACTCGTAAAATGAACGGACGAGTAAAATCTGGGTATTGAAGCAATGGTGGAGTTGTCAGGAACTCTTTTAACTGGTCAAATGCCTGCTGACAACCTGTGAGTCCACTGAAAGATACCTGTGGACGAACTAACTCCCGAAGAGGGGCAGTTCGATCAGTGAGATGATCGATGAATCGACCCAAGTACTGCACCGTGCCCAAGAAACGCTGGACTTCCTGTACTGTACGGGACGAGGGAACTCTCGAACAGCTCGCAACTTCATTGGATCCACCTGTAAACCCTCTCGAGATATACGGTAACCCAAGTAAGTGGTGTCGGTCGAACCAAACACACACTTTTCAAGTTTCAACTTCAGGCCAACTTCTCGAAATCGATCAAGAACGCGCCGTACATCACGAATGTGATCCTCCCAAGAACCAGACCCATGAATGAGCACATCGTCGATAAAATCGGCAGTGATATCAGGCATATCGGAAAGAAGCTCATCCATCATGCGTTGAAAGGTGGCAGGAGCTGAAGTCAATCCAAAAGGCATGACCAAAAACTCGTAAAGACCAAATGGTGTCCGGAAGGCCGTTTTTGGAATATCCTCCTCAGCCATAGGAACCTGCCAATATCCTGATGCCAAATCCAACTTAGTAAACCATCGACTCTGACCCAAACGATCTAATAGATCGGCAGAGTTCGGAAGTGGATAGACATCTTTGATGGTAACATCGTTAAGAGGTCGGTAATCCACACAAAATCGGAGAGATCCATCAGGCTTGGGAACCAAATGAGGTTCACATGCCCATGGACTCCGTGACGGACGACACACTCGTTTACCAATCATATCAGTAACAGCTGTTCGCATGGCTGATAACTCCTTTGGTGACCTGCGTCGAACCGGGACTTTGAAAGGCTTTGCATTGCCGGTGGGTATACAGTGTCGAGTCTTCACACGTGCACCTTGGGACAGATCAAATTTGAACAAACTTGCATACTGTTTCTTAAGTTGTTCGATGCAGTGTGCTCGACACTCAGGTGACGGATCCGGCATTTGAACCTGTTGAGATGAACACCACCCCAAGACCGGAATCAAAGGAGCTGTATGCGTGATACAAACAGCAACAAGCTTCTCTGGACGTAAAGGAACAGACTGCAAAGACACAGACTCCAAGCGTAATACAGGAGGAGAGAGTGAAAAATCACATGTACCTTTCGACTGCTTTAACCAATCACATCCCAGAATGATGTCAAAGACCTGGGAAGGGACAACCCTAAGAGACCCAGAGGGAAACTTACAGTTGGCACCCATAACCAGCGTAGTCAAAGTGGTGTACTGTGATACTGCACGAGACTGCCCATTACCATATAAAATGTGCAAGACCTTATCTGCACGTCTTAAGGGTAATGAGCACCGATGCGCTAGAGAAGCAGTTATGGAAGACATACTGGATCCTGTATCCACAAGCACTGTGACTGAAAGATCATTCACTCGTGCAGAAAATGTGAAAACTGGATGATCTGGTGGAACTTGCAAACCTTGATATGCATAGCGGAAAAAACATGGAGGTGAAGTCTCCATCGCACGGGATCCCTCCGTCGCCCGTACGATTACTCGTTTTCCGCAACAGATCCACCTGCAAGAGAGGCTTCGTCATCTGGAAGCTCATCATAGACATAATGGCCGCCACAGGCACACCATCCGGAACATATGGTCGCCAGCCTGGATGTGGTGGACGCCAATCAGGATACACATCGCATGCCCGCCAAGTATGTCCAGGTGCCCAACAGGCCCAACAATGAACTTGATTGGGTCGACCTGCATTGTTCCGATTCCTCCTGTCACGAATCCGTGGATTTTGACCACCACGGGCAGGAACTGGAGCAGGTGCAGGACGATTTCGTGGAGGTGGTCCACGGGGTGGGCCCCGAGGTCGACCACGAAAGGCTTCGTGCGGGCACATATGCAGCAGCATCAACCTCCATTGGATCAGCACGCTGAAGAGGAGCAGGTAACCCAAGGGGAACACGGCCCTCACCAGGCACCAACTCAAAACGTTGAGCTAGTGCAAAAGCTTCCTCCAATGTGGTAGGACGAAGAGCCCGAACGAATCGAACAAGTTCGGGTCGCATAGTTGGCCATAACATACCGAGCTTAATGGGCTCAGGCATGTTAGGATATGCACGCCGAACTAAATCCCCGAACCTAATACTGAACCGCATAACAGACTCACCAGGATGTTGTCGTATCGCATGCAGTTGTTGGAAAGCATCATCTGAATCCTCAACTTTGCCAAACGTACGTTTGAGGCATTCCGTAACCGATTACTATTGGCTTGAATCTCCGCAGCCAATCCATTATACCACTTGAGCGCAGGGCCTTCCAAACATGTAGGGAATTCTCTGAGAGCACGGGCCTCATCCCAACCATGGTAACGAACAATGACTTGGAAATGATCAAACCAGTGGTATACATCATCTGGATCACCACAAAAAGATCGGGGTCGAACCCTCGGATTTGTGGCCTGTGAAGAAGATGAAGGAGTACTAGAAGCAGATCCCCCGGCATGAGGCTCAGCGGGGAAGAGGAGGACGAACCCTCAACAAAGCGCTCCAACAACTTGTTTGTGCATCAATAGCAGTAGCAATAATGCTAAACGCCGTCTCCATATTCATCGTCATGAAAACACGAAAAGGAAAAGGCGGAAGAAAGGAATACCCAACTTCTCCACCAATGAAAGAGCCGATATATATTAAAATGTCAGATCATTAAGCTACAAAAACCCTGCTTATATACAGGAGACCTCCTGCCACGTGGCACACATGCGACACGTGGCACTGACACATGGCGGCCAGATCACCACCCATGTGTCACTATGCATGTGTGTATATACACATGCGTATATACATTATCATAATATACAGTATCTTACACTAGCTATTATTATTTTTTCATATGAATGGACTCGTTTAGGGTTTATATAACGGTACCTTTATATATGAGATTAATATTTGATTTTTTAATTAAATAGTATTAATATTTTTTAAAATAATAAATTATTGATTAATTGATGTTTTGAAGACTATATATTATATGGTTTATATTTTATGCTTTAAATTTTATTATATTAATTAATATTTTATATATGCACATTACACATCGTCTACACTTCTAAAATATATTCTAATTTAACTATTATATTATTATTATAAATTATATATTAAAATCATAGTGATGGATTTAAATTAAAGTTTATAAAGTTACAATGGAAATTTCATGTTCAAAAATGAATTTCACTATTAAAATTCAAATTATTAAAATTTCTAACTCACATTTTAGACTTAAATTAAATTAAGGAAATGTCGTGAAAAATTTCATGCTATTGAATATTTATTTTAATTTTTACGTATAAAAATTTTGAATTTAAAATGGCGGCACACGACCTAGACCTAAAACAGGGGAAGGAACCCTAAAGCAGGGGACAATGGCGCGGAGTGTTAAGAGAAGCTTGGATTTGTGTTCTTCCTCATTCTCATCGAATTCTTCCTGCCATGATTCATGGAGGACCCTCAGAATCCCGCAAAAGGAGCTCAATCTCGCGCTAACTCTCCTCACAGGTCAGACATTTCTCTGGAAGCAAACAAACCCTGGGGTGTTCACAGGAGTCATCGGTTCTTCGCATTTAGTCTCCCTCAAACAGACCCAAGAAGACATTCTATATCACCTGCATTCCAATTTCGATGAGTCAAGTCGCTCTCGATCACGAATCAAGCAGGAATTGCAAGAACACATCCATGAATTGCAGGGTTCCGAGGAGAAATTGCGCAATTGGGAGGAACCCATTTGCTCATTTCAGCAAACGGAACAACCCATCTGTTCCCCAACACGAATCAAGCAGGAATTGGAATTACCCACCTCGCGGATTGAACAGGATCTGCGCGATTTCTTCATGCTAGATACATCCCTCCAGTCTCTGTGGAGCTTGTTCAGTGCTGCCGATGAGCGATTTGCAGCAATTTCGCCGTATATTGAGGGAGCGAGGCTGCTCAGACAGAACCCTCTGGAGTGTGTTTCCAGTTCATTTGCTCGTCCAACAATCATATACAGAGGATTACTCGGATGGTTGATTATCTTGCTTCTCTTGGCTGCCATTTGGGATGTGTGGATGGGTATGATTTCTATGCTTTTCCAACACTTGAGCAGCTCTCTCTGGTCAGTGAAAAACAGCTGCGGGATGCGGGCTTTGGGTACAGGTACATGATTGTGTGTGTATACATTGTTAACCGATATATATATACACACACACACACGTATATATATGTATATATAAAATTCGTCACGATGTATTCATGCTGGGAGAGTAGTTAAACTTTTCCACTCTGGAGATGAATCCCACAGACACATGCACATGCACACTTATATGATTTAATTTATATGATTTAAGACTTTCTTTTTCAGTATGTTTACTTCAGAATTCAGTTTCACAAAGTGTTATTGAATGCTAGTAGTTTATCTTTTTGCATTAGTTGTTTTTTTTCTTATCCGGATGTAATATATTGTCTTCGTGTTCTCACACACACACACACATACAGCCCTCTTTAAATCCAGCATATATAACTAATGCATACGTGTATATATCCATTGCAGTTCCTCTGTGTCAACGTGTGTGTGTGTGTGTCTCTGAGAGAGAGAGAGAGTATAGAAGGTATAAAACAAGAACAAATTATTAAATAAAACGAAAACTCTTGTATAATATATATATATATATTCCGTGTATTACACTGTGTGTGGATTTTCTATCATAATATTGATATCACAAGCTACCTTATGAAGAAACCAATATGCACACGGACACGCACACGCACACGCCCTCACGTTGACACAGAGGGGCTGTATATTTATTTATACAATTTTTCGTTTTATTTAATAATTTGTCTATCTCTCTCTCTCACACACGCACACACACATTGACACAGAGGGGCTGCACTGGATATATACACATATATGCATTATTTATATATGATGTATTGATTTAAAGAAGGCGGTATTTTATCATAATATTAATATCACAAGCTCCCTTATGAAGTAACCAATATGCACACACACAAACACACACACACACACACCACTTACATGCGATTGGAAAGGGCCAAATACATAGTGGGAGCCGTGAAAGCACTGCGTGCAAAAGAAGGGGGTGGTGAGAAATGGTTACTCTCATTAAGGGACAGATCTCTTGAAAAGCAACACGTGAACTCTGTACGCTGCCTGGAATCGGCCCAAAGGTTAATTAAATCTAATGCACAATTAATTACTAGCTAATTTACTGTGTTTAACAATCTCAAGGTCGCTGCATGCGTTGCTCTCTTCTCCCTCGACAAGCACCACGCCATTCCAGTCGACACTCACGTCTGGCAGGTACGTACACCGTATTTTACATGGTGTTTGTGTACATATACATCTGTACGTGGATGCGTGTGTTTGTGTAATTGTGTCTTCCCTGGAGGCAAGCACGCTCAACGTACATCTTTGAGTATGTGCACCATTGATATTTTCAGAAAACTAATATATATCCACGCGCGCAGGCAGAGAGAGAGAGAGAGAGAGAGAGAGAGAAGACAGGGTGCCTTTTTATATGCTGTATGTACACGCATGCATACATGCATATACATGTATGTAACACATAAATATATGAGCTGGAGTCAGTCCGTATACGGCTTTAGAGTCCCGTACATAGCAACTAGAAATAGCTATGAACTTATATATATATATGATGCACCTATGGCCTAGAAGATTTCTTGTTCTAGAATTTCTCACGTGAATCTAGAAGACTGCACACACACACATACAGGTTCCTTTGGAAGTAATGTAGATTGTATTGAAGTTAGTAAACAATACACACGCACGCGCGCGCGTGTACACACACACACAGTGTGTATAAATATAATCTGCTGTCGGTAGGAAGCCTGGCTTTGTGACATTCCTCACGAGGACCCAGGACACTGTCACACCTTGACGAAGTAAAGATTCCAAATATATTTAAAATACTAGAATGTTTAAATAATAAGCTACTGAGTCATCAGTCAGACACACACACACATACATATAACGCCACATAGAAATATACACACATATCATACATACCGTAGATTCCCAACACATTGTAGTACAGTCATACATACCTCAATAGTCTATACATAGGTACATACACATGCTTTTTCTATATTCTTATCAGGAGACTTCTCCTTTTGAGCTTATACACACACACACACACAGAGCTTGTTTTATGTACCTTGCTTGTACATAAACATTTTTATAAGTTAATGTGTGTGTCTCTCTAAGTTTGTCTATGCTGTATGGATAGTTATTTAGGCACACGCACACGCATGCACACACATTGTGGGTGTCTCGGTTCTAGTAATTTATGTAAATGTTAGCATGCATGAGTATAATACTTACAATATCGATCATATCTTTGCTAGTCTTATATGTTCTGTCACTGTACACACACATACATATATGTATATATGTGTGTGTGTGTGTGTGTGTGTAGATTGCAGTGCAATATATAAAGCCGGAGCTGGCAGGAGAGCGGCTCACGTCCCGAATGTACAGCACGGTCTCGGAGGCATTCGTAACACGTTTTGGGGAATACGCAGGCTGGGCACACACAGTCCTCTTCATTGCAGAGCTTTCCACGCACCAGAACCTTCTCCCCTCACACCTACAGACTAAGAACAGCAAGCGTCAAAAAGAAAAGCATAGGTAAACTAAATTTAAAAGCTTTTAAACTTTATAGGTAAACTAAAACTTATAATTTTTAGTTACGTTAAAAAGTTTTATATTTAAATTTAACTAATATTAATAATATTTATAGGAAACAGCAAGCGATAGCCATATCCATATTATTTATTATTAGAAGAAGCAGGTAAACTAAATTAAGCATAAACTTTATAGGTACTCTAATATTTAAAACTTTATGTGGATATTCTAACTAATGTTTAAATATTTATTAGTTGATTAGTTTATTCAAATATGTTTTACTAAATTAAAACTTGCACTGATTTAATTAAGCTGAACTGGTTTAATTAACTTAACTTTGAGAATTCCCATGTAATTCTGTCGCTTGCTGTTTCTCTCTAGTTTTAAACTTAAATATTATAATTAAATATAGTAAGTTAAGTTATTTAAACAGAAGTTTAATATTTCTTCATTCAGGCCAGGAAAAGCAGCAAGGACAGAGGAGAGAACTATCTACATAGATACTGTAAAAAGTAAGCCTACTCCATAGTAATTCTACTTAATTTATTTAGCAATATTTATGCTCATGTCATAAGCTCTTGATATTAAATATTAAGTTTAATTTATAATATTATAATCAGAAAAATCAAAATAATTAAGAAAACCGTTGGTTGTTTATATTAAAAAAAAAAATCAAAGATGTTCCCAAAATGTGCTGAAAGTGCACCGCCGGATATTCCAGAGCACGCCGAGGCCGCCGTACGGCCACATGGGAAGCCGGCCCGTGATGCGTACGGCGCGTTGCGATCCTGGCGAAAGTGATGCATTTTTTTAAGTGTATGCCACCCCGTTGACATTCCCACATTCTCCTCTGACTCCATCTATGTATACATGCCATGCATGCATGCATCCCCATACACATACACATACGTGTATGTGTATTTTACTAAACAAACTTAAAGATTCGATCACATAAGTTACAATAAGAGCTGACCAGAAGATCAAACCAGTTCAGAAGATGTCAAGAAACTGACAGTGTATATATATGTGTGTATGTATGCATGTGTATGTTATGGGAGAAAATGACAGCATGTATGTATGTATGTATGCATACAAACATACACATACATACCCATACATGTGTTTCCCTTGAGTTATCTTCCTCACACAAAAGAACGTTCCTTGTATACAATGCAGATACAATCTCAGTCAGTAGCAGCTGCTTCTCCCTCCTCCACGCTTGTATGTATCCTCTCCTGTATGCTTATATTGCAGATAGTTCTCTCCTCTACTACAGGTAATTTAATTTTTTGGTGTTTCTACGTGTTTATTTAACAAATTATTGATAAGAAACCATTCCAGTTTTAATACATTCTCTTTAGAAATCTGTTGGGCAATTTCCTGTCTTTTATATTTGATGTAGTTTGTTAATATATGTACAAAGAGTCATTCTGTTAAGCACATTTCATAGTGTTTTTGATTTGTATAGATGACATGGATCTGAGGACACAAGAACACACACATATAGAAAACGATAGATTGCTTGAAGAAACAACAAATGGAGAGGCAACAAGAGGACGATCTAGATTACATCTACTCCGGATACGAAACACGGCCACGTCACCAACGCCAACGCCGCTCCCGACACTTCCCTTAGTTAATGAATGCTTTTCTGTCACAAAAAATCAAACACATTTAAACTTCAATATTAAAAACTACCTGGTATGCTCTCTCTCTCTCTCTCTCTCTCTATATATATATATATATATATATACAGGATGCATTTATATGGGAAAGATGCATGTTATATAACTTACTTTGACTACTTGTAAAATTCGAAGTCGGTGTCGGACTTCTTAACATTGGACCGGTAGCCTTTCTCGAAGTCCTTTGGAAGTATAAACTACCGGTTCTTTCTAACCGCGTGCATACCGGCTTCTTGACATATTGCCGCTATCTGAAAACCAAGTAAGTTAACAACAAGCAATATGAGGGGGTATTACATATATAACAAACGAGTAAGTACGAACTCGAAGATATCACACACACACGCATACCTCTGCAGCACTTATTTTGTCAGGGCGAGAAACGTAATCTTCGAGATCAACTTCATCGCTCAGATTCATTTTCGCCGTGCACACCTGTACAAGCTCTTAGAAACACACATGCACACACACACATACACACACACACACACACACACTGGAAAACAAGACGTTTCTGACGCCTATCGGGCAGAGGAAACTCAATCTTTCTATCGAGTCTTCCAGGCCGCAGAAGTGCAGGATCCAAAGTATCCGCACGGTTTGTTGCCATAATCACCTTCACGTTCACTGTCTGATCAAAACCATCCATCTGAAACACAAACAAATTATTTATACTCCATATATTATACACAATATAAAGCAACACACACATGCATGCTTAAACCATCGTAAGAGTTGTTATGGTAAGCTTCTCAGACACAGCCTTACCTGATTAAGAAGCTCCATGAGAATACGTTGGACCTCACGATCAGCGCCTGTTTGAGCATCGAAACGTGCTGTAGCAATAGCGTCAATTTCATCAATGAATATAATGGCCGGTGCATTCTCTTTTGCCAGTCGAAAGACATCCCTAACCATTCTAGGTCCCTGCATATCATATATTGT
This sequence comes from Selaginella tamariscina, assembly GCA_003024785.1. Lineage (NCBI taxonomy): Eukaryota > Viridiplantae > Streptophyta > Lycopodiopsida > Selaginellales > Selaginellaceae > Selaginella > Selaginella tamariscina. Next base: position 762,333 of record PUQB01000012.1, on the reverse strand, counting down.
AATAACAAGATTACATAACGTTGTTAAGAAAGACATCAAAGCTAGTGCAATATAAGTACATAAATGTACACATGCCTACCTCTCCGAGATACTTCTGAACAAACTCAGAGCCGACAACGCGAATAAAAGCCGCAGTTGTGTGATGAGCAACCGCCTTTGCAAGCATGGTCTTGCCTGTTCCCGGAGGACCGTAAAGCAAGACTCCCCCTGGGTGGATCGATACCAATCTGCTTGTAAAGTTCATGGTGGGTAAGTGGTAATTCAACTGCCTCGCGTATCTCTTGCTTCTGAAATCACATCCTCCAATATCCTGAAAAACAGGTGCATTTAGATACGCATATATAGACAAACATATACACGTATATAAATGGCATATGTATACACTCACATTGTAAGCGACATCAGGCTTTTCAGACTGGGTCAACAAGGAGATACTTGAATCTGCTTCCGGGGGAAGAACATCCACAAGAGCATTCGAATGTCGGTGAAGAGCAACAGAGAAGATGGCTTGAGAAGCTCGCGGTTGACAGTGCTGAGAATCCTCACATAGTAATTGGATCCGGTAGTCGACCCAACAATCCCATTGTTCTGATCTACCATCTCAATGAATTGACCTGTAGAGCTTAAAATGCCTCAGATACATATACACATATAGATACATACATCCATGCATGCCTGTATGCATACACACACTAAGTTATGTAGCGACTGTGTTAGGTGCATCTGAACGTACATATATTTGTTGTTTAACTATCTCCACCGACAGTCACAGTATACAGACATACAAACACACATATAGAAATGTTTTTATTCTCAACAGCGAGACTTGGGCTCCTGGATTATGGTTTTCTAGTATATGCAAGTCTTTATTGCTCAGAAGCCCAATTATATTGTAAACACTATATCTACACAGGCATTATATGCAGATATATGGGATGGATTATGCCCAATTTCCCATATATCATATATGAATATGAACACTGACCTATGACAAGGGGGACGGATTGGATGCGCTTGACCTCTTCCTGGGCACGGAGATGCTCGCGCTTGAGATTCTTGAGCTCATCCTTGATGTATTCCTCTTGAATGTCCACGAATTCAAGCTGTCGCTGCAGCGATTTGTACCTGGTGTACAGATCGTCGTCGTCCATGGCGTCCTCTCGCGCCAACGCCTCACTGAAGATCGACTTGAGCGGATGCGGAAGCACATCCGACGCCACTAGTTCTGTCGTCGCCATCGCCAATGACTCCACAAAAGAACCCTAACCCTTGCCTCTCTCTACATTTTATAATAAACATATTTATTTATTAAATTTGAGCACTAGAATATTCCATTTGTAGAAAACAAGTATATGCTCAAATTTGTCAATCGTTTAAAATTAGTTTATACAACATGCTTAGCAATGCTTCGCTATCTTTCTTCTTTCGTCTATTCTTCTTCGAAGGACATGGCCTCTCTATCTGCATATAAGATTGTTAGGATTGTTAAGAGAGAGACAGAGGGAGAGAGAGAGACAGACAGACAGACAGAGGGAGAGAGACAGAGAGAGAGAGAGAGAGAGAGAGAGACAGAGGGAGAGAGAGAGAGATAGGGAGAGAGGGGAGAGGGGGAGAGAGATAGAAAGAGCGAGAGAGAGAGGGAGAGGGAGGGAGAGAGAGATGTACCTCGAAAACTTTGCCATTGCGTAAATGGTATCGCACTCCAGCCCAGTCAATAAACTGAAAAACGTGAGAATAAACAGCGGACACGGGATATAGGAAATTATCAACCACCATTGCGATAAATACCTGAAAACATATACAAGTTGTGTGTGTGTGTGTGTGTGTGTGTGTGTGAGAGAGAGAGAGAGAGAGAGAGAGAGAGAGAGAGATTCTTATATATACACTTACCATAAACCAGTTATAAGACTTGATTGATACAGGGGGCAACTCGGGGGATAACTCGTTGCATAGCTGTATTGTCACTCTAGAAAGATGTTGCAATGATAATGATTCGATAATACTGCAAGTTACCACCAAACCAGTCATTAAAAGACCTGCAGAAGCAATAAATTAATCATTTATCCATTTTCTGCAGTTTACAACCAGCATTATGGTCATTATCTAATAACACACACACACACACATTCGAACCTGTTTTATAAGTAAGACCAGAAGACCAAAATAACACTCTCCATGCCACAATAAGCTGAAGAATAGCTAACAGATAGGGGATAACAAAGCTCCAAGAAAGCCAGCAGTGCGAGAAGAACAAGGCACGGTTCATATACCAGTTTACATTGTGTTGTAGGACTCAAGGACAAATGTCTGCTTTCTTAAGTAGTTCCAGTACCTGTATAATAATCATATATAATACTATGTATACGAATATATTATATATATAAAATTGTATGTATATATACGTAGTTACGTATATTACATTACTTACTGAGAGAAGCCTAAATTTTTCGAAAGTGGATGGAAAAACAATGCTACTGGGGGCGAACTGATAACTCGACTATTTGCACCTGTATGTACAGTATAGTGTTTATTGTATTCAATATAAAATAGATAGTATATACCGGCAACAGCTGCAAGTGTCATGTCATCGGAATATCCACCTTCACGGAGACCAGTGACCATCCCATATCGGTCTTTACGGAAATCGTCAGCATGCATCTGGTTGACAAAGTATATCATTCTAATGATTATTATAATGATATTAGGTAATCATATTCAATTATCAATGTTAAAAGAATGGTAAACTTACCATCATACATCCACCCCAAAGGAAAAATGTTCTTCCACCTGTGGCAAATCCAATTGAGCATGGCTGCAAGAAAGACGAGTTCATATACATATACATACACATGCACATGCGTATCATCTTTAATAGTTTTAATTACCATGTGGTACTCATAAATGCAATAACTTCCTAAGCTTCCAGATGGTATATCAAATGGATATCCGGTAAGAACAAATATCTGCATTCCATTGTAACAATCAAAACCTGCATGTTTGCGAGAATCATAAATAGACACACACACACACACACACACACACACACACAAGACCATTTTGGTAATATCTACTAATATAAATACTAAAGATATTGTACCTCGGGATTTTCCTGCATTTGGGAAACTAATGCACCAATTGTACCAGGGTGCAGTTGCACATCATCATCCAGAAAAAGAACATATTTGCTTTCCTTGTGCATGGCAGATATTCCAGCCTAATAACACAAAACAAAGACTAAGTTGTCTATTTATTTAAACCCCTCTTAAATCGATTTTATAAAGTTTAATGGGCCTGCTTACCAGCTGGTTGTGTATTTTTTGACTACAACTTGTTGATAATCCTGCTACCAAAACTTTCGCTTGTACATCATCCTACACATACATACATATGTAGTGTGTACATATATGTATAGATGCGCGCGCGCACACACACGTAAGATATATAAATTTAAGTTGCTAGTTTAAAACCATTGAAAACTTAATGGCTAGTACCTTCAACTCATATATCAACTTAGAGATTTCACGGTAAGCTGGATCTTTTGAGCTCTCTACAACAATAATAAACTCCAAAGGTCCCCCATACAAGGAAATAAGCTGTCAAAGTAAGTGTAAAGAAACATACATATAAATAAATACACACGCTATACATCACATCTTTTTCATACATTTACGTACAGACGTGTATATAAGTGTGTGTATACAAACCTGACTATGCCAATTACTTAAATTGTGTTCTCCAAATCCTTTTACAGGCATGACTACAGTAACACGAGGTAGCTTCTTCTGAACGGAGTGGTCAAGATCTTCAATTTTATTGCTTAGAAATGACATACTGTTCCCATTTTGTTGTGATATCTTCATTTTCATCAGCTCTCGGCCCCTGTAAATAAAATAATCGTTCAATATACACCATGTATGTGTTTATATACATACATACATACTTCTCTATTACACATTACATATATTTCGTATAAATTCGATAAACAGTTTATAGTCTAGACGAAGCAAGTAAATTGACAACTAAATACAATAACAGGCACAGACAAATATACCATGAACACATACTTTTCCATAGATGTGTGCGTGTGTGCTATAATAATTCGTATGTATGTGTATGTGTGCATGTACTATATATTCTAATATAATATTCATAATAACCCACCTGATGACTGATGCATATGCCCAACCAAGAGCCAGCGTCAAGTATATGAGACATCCCTGGTTGCATTCAAAAAGTCAGAAATGCAGATATATACAACCATATATATATATATATATGATGGTCATGTATCTACATGTATAATATTCGCATAGTTCTTATAGATAAACCAGTTCCAATGTATAGTTCCTACACAATATATATTAGATATCTATCTATCTATCTATCTATCGGGATTGTTGTAAACCATCATTCGTATGATATATTGCAACAAATAATATATATAATAAGCCAGATCTTAGTTAATAATTGATGTTATAGAGCAAATTTATCGAGATTATCAAAAGATTAAGGCAAGACTAAATCAGCATTGCATTTTGAATGGAAATATGTACACACTCACCTGAATCTGAAATGCAATTGCAACCGGATGCGTGCACATCGCATTGGCGAACCGAATCCATGAATCCAGATCCATGATCTAATCCGCCCTTCTTCTACGCATTCCGACACCCTTTTTAGCAGCCGTCAAAGGGTTTATATCAAGATTCCATTGGCATATGCCCCGTATCTTTGTTATGGATTCACACAGATGTAGTGTGTATACATACATACAATTATCAATCTCTCTCTCTCACACACACGCACACGCACACACAATTATCAATCTCTCTCTCTCTCTCTCTCTCTCTCTCTCTCTCTCTCACACACACACACACACACCACACCACACTTACATTATCAATGCTCTTTCTCTCTCTCTCACACACACACACTGTGATGTTAAGCATCCTACTTAACAGATAATCAGCTCAGTTAATAATTCTCTCAATACATACAATTATATCACTCTCTCTCTCTCTCTCTACACACACACACACACTGTGATGTTGAGCATCCTACTTAACAGATAATCTGCTCAGTTAATAATTCTCTAAACTCCGTAAACATACAAACAATTATATCACTCTCTCTCTCTCTCTCTCTCTCACACACACACACACACACACACACCACACACCACACCATGTGTAAGAGATAATCTGCTCAGTTAATAATTCTCTAAACTCCGGGGGATACTATTTGATCCAGGACATGCTCAGTATGCTGCATATCATTGTGAACAATATACGCATTCAGCAAGCTGGTGTAATCAATATGGCTAGCTCCGACCGGCATGTTCCCCACGAGAAACTCGGCATCTCGTAGCTGACCAAGCCTCCCAAGCATGTCCACGATACAGCAGTAGTGCTCCCTGGCAGGAACCAACCCGTGGTCCGACCTCATACTCAGGAACAGTTCCAACCCTTCCTTAAGCATTCCCAGGTGACCACACGCATGTAGTACGCTCGTGAACGTGATCCCGTCCGGCTCCAACCCTTCATGAACCAGCCGGTAGAACACCTCCATCAGGCTCTCTGAGGCGGACGAGCTCCTGGACATGCTCGCAAAGGTCGTGATCATCGCGTTCCACGAGATGGAGTTCCTCTCCGGCATCGACTCGAACAGCAGCCTGGTCTCCTCAAAATGCCCGTTCACGGCAAATGCAGTGAGCATCCCATTGCACGTAACTACGTCCCTCATCGGTGAGAGCGTGAAGAGATCCCTGGCCTTCCCGATCTTACCATTCTCCGCGTACGCGAATAGCAGTGAGTTCCACGACACCACGTTCCTCGAACACATTACAGTGAACAGCTCCTCGGCCTCCTTGATTTGCCCATTCATCGCGTACCCCGACAGCATCGCATTGTACGAGACGATGTCTCGTTTTGGGATCCTCTCGAAGAAAGACCTGGCTTCTGCAAGAAAAGAGCTCGTACAAAATGCAGCTATGAGAGTGTTCCATGATATCACATCCAGCTTCAGAGCGCTATCGAAGAACTCCTTGGCTTCATAAAGATGCCCGCTCTGGGCATATGCAGAGATCATTGCGTTCCACGAAGCTGTTGTCTTGTTTGGGAGCCGCAAGAACTCTTCTCTAGCCTCGTCTACCATGCCATTCGATGCGAGTGCAGTGATCATCGCGTTGCACGAGATAGAGTCGTGCTCGGGCATGTGTGAATACATCTCCCTGAGCTCAGTGAGATGCCTTTTCTGGGCATATGCAGCGATCATCTCAGTGCAGGCTACCACGTTCCAGAATGGCATTCTAAGAAACAGACTCTCTGCTTCAGAGAGATCCCCGGATTGAACATATGTCTGGATCATCAACGACCAGGAGATGACGTTTCTCTCAGACATATGAACAAAGAACTGCTTAGCCATCGAGAGATGCCCAGAGTGGACATACCCAGCTAGTGCGGTGTTCAAGGAGATGAGACTGTAAACGGGCATCTTGCTGAATGTTACCTGTGTTAGATTGTGTTCCTGCTCCTGCCCGTATGCCTGTGCAAGTGCATTCCAGGAGATGATGTCCCTGTTCGGCATCCAGTCGAAGAACTCCTTTGCACTCCGGAGATGTCCAGGACGGGCATATGCAGTGATCATTGCATTCCACGATGCAGTGCTCAACCCGGGAAAACCATTGAAAAACTGCCTGGCCTGATCGACTTGGCCATTCTCCACGTATGCCATGATCATGATGTTGTATGAGAATGTGTTCGGAGTGCGTATCGAATCGAATGTCTTGCGAGCTTCGTATAGGCTGCCGCATCTTCCGTACATGAGGACAAGGAGGTTCGTGAGGAAGAGATCGTTTCTGAGTGTTGAGTCTGCTGAGATATGTGCGTGGAGTTGCCTCCCATATATTATATCTCTACAGGACCGTAGCTCGCTTGTGAAGTGTTCTTTGCTTCCTGTTGAGTACCATCTCACTCTCCGCATCAATATCTATCATGAGTACATATATATACGTATGGAACTTAACCCAGGCGTTTCTTATTATAGAACCCTTATACTGTAGCATTATACATATATACTTGTATTAACTTACTACTTTTTAGTTCAAAAGATTGTGGCACACGGATCTTTCCACTGTATCCAAAATCATCCAGAAGCTTTTCGTCTTTCCTCCAGTCTTCTTTCACCTTCACCTTGATCTGCTTAACAGTGTCCTCAATATCATGTGCACACACACACACACACACAGTGCAAACATAACTCATACCTCCAAGTAGCATTTTCTATCAACAAAATCTTCAATATCCAAACGTGCAGCTGTTGCTAAAGTCTTGAGTGCCTTACCTTCCTGCGTGATAAACGATAAATTAACATGAATGTATACATATATACATATATGTATATGAATATGATATATACGTGTGTGGGTGTGTATATATATGATTTGATCTGAAAATCTTACCTTTCCCAATAGAATTGCTTTCTGCGAATCTTTCTCAACTAGAATCTCTATCTCTATAAAGTCCTTTGGTTCTCTTTCAACGTATCTCACCACATTTACCTTAAATATATACAATCGTATTTAATTACATATATATACATTCATATTACATATACTTGTGTGTGTGTGTGCTCACCTGAGAAGAATATGGGATTTCTTCCCTGTAGAGCTGAAATATTTTCTCCCGAAATATCTCAGACACAAAAAATCTTTCTTGGTGCTCACTAACTATATCCTGATAAGTGAATAGATGCCATATATATTATTACACATATACACATGCATATACGTGTGATGCTATTGCTTACCCGTGGGTAATAAGCTGGACCGAGAGGCATCTTGGAAATTAACCAGGATTTAACTTCATCAACTCCAATTCCATACTTTGCACTAACAGGAATTACTTCATCCATCCCGCTGTTCTTCTCGTACCACTAAAATGCACAAGCCTCCTATCAGAATACCAATTCCAAACCCTCAACATAAAGACAAACATGTGTGTGTGTCTGTGTGTTTGTCAGAGAGAGAGAGAGAGAGATTTACACCTGTTGTTTCCTTTGTATTTCTCCCTGTTTAGCCTTATCCATTTTGTTGAGCACCAGAAGAGTTGGCTTTGCCTTGATAAGTTTCAGAGTGCCTTCATCAACTGATTCTAGTACCTGGTGAACAAGTTCCACTGAACACACATACATGTGTACATATACACATATACACTCGTATTACATATATACACACACGCATAATCTACGTATGGATGTATGTCTTACGTGCTCTGGAGGGTGACAGATATCAGCAATCAACACCAAACAATCGGAGTTAATTGAAGCACTTCGGACACTCCTCATCATTAACTCGTCAAGTTTATGCATTTGCTTTGTAACTACACCAGGTGTATCATACAATATCATCTGCACAGAAACAAGTCCATCAATATATACGCATACATCTTTGTATATATGTGTATATACAAGTGTATTTAAGCACCTGATAATCTGGACCAGAACATATTCCAAGAATTCGGTGTCGTGTTGTCTGTGGTTTAGCAGTAACTATGGAAAGCTTACGACCAATAATTCCATTCAGAAGTGTGCTCTTCCCCACATTTGATCTTCCAATAAGCGCAACATATCCTACACATACATACGTTATACATATATATACGTGTGCATGTATGTATCTATCTATATGTATATAAATATATGTGTATGTACCACTGCGATGATCCGGGCCGACTTTCATATCATCCAGCGCCGGTGGCTCGCCAACAATGTTATTCACTCGCTCCTCGGCACGCTTCACAGCTTCCTGGATTGCTAACCTGTTGGGCTTCTCGGACAACACAAATATCGTTTCCTCCTGTTGCTTGTCCTCCTGCTCCGGGGTAGCCATAGCCATAATCCGCCACATTTTCCTCCGCATTCTCACATGAAATCTACAAAAACGTGTTGGCCCTTTCAACTCATATGCACCTGAGAATACATCACTCCGAACAGCCTCCGCACACTGCAGAGTCATCATCGTCTTCCTCCTTTCTCCTCACTCCACCATATCCAGTATGAACCCTAAACCTTATCCGAGTCGATCTTGGCCGTTAATTTTCCTATCATATCCGGTTAATACTTGCTAATATAAACCGTTGATTTTGACTTTACTTTACATCAAATCCTGGCCGTTAGTTTCCGGTCAATTTGGAAAATAGCTAGGGCTAGGCCACGTGTTTACGCCGCATTTTCCTCTGTTGCTGTTCTTCCAAGGCTGCTGAAGGCGATCGTGTGCTTCAAGGTATGTATGTAATTAAACAAATCATTATTAGATTTCATAGAAGGAAATATAAATTCATTATTTGTGATCAAAGATTTGATATATAGTTTAATCGTCTATATATGAGCTGTATATATGTACATGATATGTCCAATATGTGATTTCATACGAAAACCGTGGGAATTGTTGATTTTGATCAAGTAATTATATGTATATACATATATACGTATATATACAAAACCATAAAGATTTACTGGTTTTGATTAACTATAGGTATGGATGTGAAGACTCTGGAGGAGATTGTCGGAAATGATACGAGTTTACAGGACAAGAAAGAGTCTGTAATGAGCTCCTTAGACGACACAAAGCAGCCCAAAAGCGTGGAACCCACTGAAGCACTAAAGATTTTCTTTGATCGTGTTCCCCTGTTCTCCATCCCTGGCATTGACAACTCTGGAGGTAATATAATTATAATATCTATATAGAAGTAACCACGTGTTATAAAAGCATCTGAAACTTGAAAGGAATAACAAAACACTTGTTCATGTCTTTACATACGTCATATACATATTATACATATAACAGATGTATGTGTTTATATGTTAAATATTTAAGTTATGTTAAGCCACACACCAACCATGAACTAAGTTCCTCTTATAAGAACATCATACTTATCTGGCTTTGTCATGCACACAAATGCTTAATACTTATATTGGTTGTATACACAAGGAGAAGAACACTTTTTATCTTTTCTGATATACTAATTACCTTTGCAATGTGCTATTATACTTAGTTTCTGTTTTTTATGCAGTTTTGGAGCTCGAAGCTAGGGGATACGATATGTTGGCAATTACGAGTTTTATATAAACAAAAGCTGTTAGGTGCACCCGTTCGTGACGATCGTCTACCAGTGAATTCTCCACTTGCTGATAAATATATTGGCCTGGTTGATTTGCTGGCATGTACTCTGGGCTTTAGAGTCCGTTGTTTGTGTGTGTGTGTGTGTGAAAAAGAGAGAGAGAGATTTTACAGAAGCTAAAGAACAGTGGTTTGTGTTGTAGGAACTTGAAGTGGAAGAGCAGCGGGCAGAAGTGGCTGGGTTGGTAATAAGTCAAGAAGGCCACGATACATCAAACAAGAGTATGCAAAAGATAAGAAATCCAGTGAAGGGGATGAAGCGGGGATGGGTGCAAAGTTTGTGCAGTCGGGATTCTTCGAATTGATTGAACAGCTTGACACTGTTAAATCTACAAAGGTATACTTTGTCAGGTAATTTATATACAATAGTAACCATTGTTATATGTATACTGTTTATTGTATATTATAGAAAACATAATAATGTTATAGGTTGGAGCTCTTGCAAGGTCGTTTCGCTGGGGTCCGTTTTTACCAGTTAAACCTGAAGACTCTCTTCTTTGATGTGCTTCTGCTGTTGTCTAGACACAGGCTTAAGGCTGTTCCAGTTGTTGACCCTCAGGACCGGTTAGAGAGGTTTTATCACTCAGGTACTCTCTTATGATGTGTGTATTACATATCTACGTACGCTATACATAGCATAAGCACATGTATGTATTATTTGGACATATATAAGACTCCACGCTTCTTATTTTGTTTTGTAGAATGCGGCAGTGCAGCTTCTTCTTCTTCTTCAATGCAGCGGGCTCACATTGGTTTGACGCAATTGCTGATAAGCCTCTAAGTGAACTGAGGTATAGGTTGATGAACTCTTATGTTTAGTTTCTCGCTCTATGATATGCTTGACACATGCTACAATGTAGTGTGCGTGTATTATTATGTGAGTTATGTATGTTGGCATGTATGTTTGGTGTATGTTACAGAAAATACACGCAGATATGCATGTGAAAGTTTCTGAGATGCTTGAACACTGCAATGTGAGTATTTACGTTTATGCAGTCGACTGACCTCTGTGAATAAAAGTGTGAATCAACTAAGGTAATGGACCTTGGTTTTCCATTTACTTCTATTTCCTATATACATATATGTGTGTGTATATTGAAATGCATATGGTTTCTAGGATACAACTCGGACTTGGTGCAGCAGAGATCCTCAGTCAACCATGATAGCACCATTTCGGAAAGCAATGAAGGTCATGTGGAAGTTTCAGGATTAGTGGCGTCCCTGTTGTGGATCGTGAGAGCAGAAGGCTGATTGGAAATGTAAGAAGCACGGATACGTCTTCTTCTAGACAAGCCCGATCTGTTTCATGAAAGGAGGTAAATTTGTGTGTGTGTTGTGTACAACGTATAGACAGAAACTATCAAAAGACTTAGTGAGAATGACTGCATTTGTATGTCATCATATGTCATCTCTCTCTCTCTCTCACACACACACACACACACACAACCAAACGCAATGTTATGCAATGCCATGAATAATGATTCCATCGTATTATATGTGTGTACCCTTTCCTGCATCGGAATCTCTTCTCTCTCTGTCTCTGTCTCTGTCTTCTGTAATGATGTATGTATTTGATGGGCAGGACATAACAGTGGAGAAGTGCATGATGGCTGAGGCAGAAGGAACCAGAAGGGAGTATTAGCATGACACACCACTGGAGGAGGAGATAGGGGCATCCATATGCTCTTCCACGCTGAGCCTGGGGAGGATATCGCTTCCCAGAATGCTTGATCCGTCAAGTCGAAGCTCACAGACACACTCAAGCAGACAAGGAGAAGCTTGTCCACGCCAGGAGCGACAGGAGCTTCCTTGTCGACGACAAGATGTGTGTTGTCGGAGTTATTACCCTGAGGGACATCATCAACCAGTTTGCTCTCCCCTTGTGGAGCCTCCACGCAGTGAGTGGCTTCTTTGAGACTGCATTGCAGCTCACTGGCTCGCATCTGGATGATCAGAACTCCTTACTGGAGTTAAACACAAGTCACACACAGTTAAGCATATTCTCGATTATGCACGCATGTAAATAAATATATTTAATTTTCATGTGTATAATCGTAAAGATCCAACACGCTAGTGTGTGTGTGTGTGTGTGTGTCTCTCTCTCTCTCTCTCTATATATATATATATATAATATGGCAAATTATTTTTTTCTAAAGAATAAATTTAAGCACACTATGTTCATATCATATCATGAGCTTGTGAGATTACATTAAATATTGGAATATTTTACCACCATTTACCATATGTGCTTATATATATTAAAGTTTTTTTAATGTTAAAATTAATATTAACAATAGTTGTACCAAATGTTTGATTAAAAATTTATACTATACAAATATAAAGTGAAGCTGACGTCACTACTAATACATGTCACACATGCACTTATAAATAGACCATAAGGTTTTCTACGTTTGACAGATGAACTTTCAATTCTTTGAAGCTATTGTTGAACTTTAAAATAACTTATTTTTTGTATTTATACAATGACGTCTAAGGTTAATAATAAATTAATAATTTTAATGTTTGACAAAGCTATTGTGTGTTTTATATTGATAATATAAATATTATTTCTTTATCAAAAAAATTTGATTAAAAAAATCATATTGTGATTTGATACTAATATATGGCCCACTACTAATACGACAAAAAATGGTTGACAAAGCTCCTAACTAATATCCCACGTGAAGTGGAGTTGTGTGTGTGTGTTGTGTGTGAGAGAGAGAGAGAGAGAGAGAGAGAATGAGTGATTTATTTGATAAAGAAGAACATTATTGAAGCAAATGAAGTAGTCAAGTATTGTTCCGAATGAACTCGGACCAAGCGTTGGTCTCACAAGGAAGAGTCCGTAGAGACCTCCATACAGCGTGTTACACTTGAACCCAGAACCGAATGCGATCTGCCACACTCGGTCCCCTTGTTAATGCGGCCTTTAGCTTCACAGTAAGCAAGCTCGTACCACAGTGAGCTGCTCGAGGTGTTTCCCACTTGAACAAAGTCGTCCTCGACGGCTCCATATGCCAGTCCGTCAAATGCATGTTCCTGCATGTGATCCAAAACTCCTCTCCCCCGGCATGTATGCAAAAATGCTCAAATGCTTCTTAAAGTCTGGAAATACGGCCTCACCTATAAAATCACCTCTATTTAACATTTCTTCATCAATCTCTTCTCTCTCTACACGTACACGAGAGAGAGAGAGAGAGAGAGAGAGAAGAGAGCATACAAACAGTACCTTGGTCTTAAGCAGTTTACGGACAAGAAGTGTTAAGATGAACATGAGTTGCTCAGAGACAGGCAAAACCAAGGGACCTAGTTGTGATATTTGTCTTCAGAGCCTCTCCAGCAACTCCATGAGCTCACGCGACAGAGAAACTCCCACAACCCCGTTTTCATCCTCATGCTGGTATACGCACCTGCTTAATACCATTAGCGTGTGTGTGTGTGTGAGGGGCGTGCGTACAAATCCTGAAGGACTTATCATCGGACCTTTGTGGGTGCGAACAGTGTGGAGAAGCACGTATTTAGCACGCTTGAATGCAAATCTTTTATTGACAAGAGCACAGCAGCACCTCCCATGCGAAACAGACAGTTGGTGACCAGCATTGACCGGTTGTTCCCCAGGAACCAGTTGACCGTCAGGTTCTCAGTACTCACGACAACTGCATATGAGTTTGGATGTACTTGCAGGAGATCTTTAGCAAGGTCTATGGAGATTATCCCTGCACTACAACCCATCCCAGCTAGACTATAGCTAAGGATATTCCCTCGCATCTTATACTTGTGTTGATTATCATGGACGCTAACGAAGGTGTCGGGTTGAACAGACTACAGTTGACCACCAAGATTCCATCTCTCTCGGACTCACACCTGTCTTCCGAAAGAGCTCGTCCAGTGCTCCAAACATGACCCGTCTCGGTCTCGTATCGGGCTCCGACATGGTTTGCTTGACCGGTCGCTCGTCAAGGACCGGGGCACGTATGATGATCTCTCCTATACCAGACGTGTTGAGTATCTTCTTCTGAAACTCGAGAGACTCCTTGTTGAATACTCCTGGGTTTCCGATTGACTCATGAAAACAATCTCTGGTGAGCAAGGAAGACAGACTTACAATCATATCTCTCTTATTAAAACACAAAAACAAGTACGTACCTGTGCATAACCTATCGTCTCCGGGGCGATCCACACGAAATCAACGAGATAACATTCCTGGACCTCGAATGAAATACAAAGTTGCAACGAATGATAAACCTCCACAGCATATAACAGCAGCTACAAGGTTAAAATGCAAATTCTTCCATAACCGGAGGATACCATCATGGTTAATACGAAACAATTCAAATGCAACCACGGTAACAGTGGATGCTACCAACAATTGAATCGCTACAGAAGCAGCACACGTATATATCCAACAATTACATACTTGAGCTTCACAGACTGAGCTTGTTCTACTTCCATTACAAAAAGAGAATAGTTTAAAAAAAATTAATCAAAAAAAAAAAATTTAAATAAAAGCTATAAAAGAATCAATAGACTGCGTTAAATGTGGTGAAAGAGGTGAGTTAATTCTTAGTACGACTGGTAACTGTCAAGTCTTACTACTTCCTTGCTCCCAAGAATGAAGTTATTACTATTATTAAGATAATATATAATTAGCAGTATATCCCAGTTTTAACAGGGGAATATCCACGATCCAATAAATACATTGATGTGAATCGTATGTATGTCCGTATCATGTATCGAGTTTGTATACTGTTTAATGTTCTTTCTCCTGCAACCATAATATATATATTATATATATTACATGCAAAGTTTGATCTCTACACGGCACACACATACACACCAAGAACACACAACCCACCACGCAGATTTACCTGATCGATCCGTCCCCGGCAACTGCACTCGGACGGAGAAAACTACTTAAGCGAGGGATGAACTCTTGTGTAGGAGACATTTGAATACTGACACCGCATATATCTTGGCTGCTTGTGCGAGTATCTCGCTACGTGTCAAGAGAAGTGCGGAAGTACTATTAGGGATGCGCTATGCATCGCACAAAAGCCCTAAACAGGGGAGCTCCAGCTAGAAAGACACGTGGGCTGTGGGATATTTCATGTAGACACGTGGCGACAAACGTGCTTTAGGTTTTAAATATCAAAAGTGTGGTCGCGGATCTCTCCTTAAAGAATAGAGGACGCGCGAATGTTTATACATTCCGTTCATTAATGAGGGTATAAGAATATACTAAGCATATTTTAAGAATCTTAAATATTAAGTGAGTGTGATCTACAGCTGTAAACAACCTAATCTCTCTTAAATTAGATTTAAATTTAGAGTTATTAAGGTTTTTATTGTTCAATAAACCAAATTTAGGGTTTAGAATTATTCAGGAGATATACTCAGTGTATATATATATATAGAGAGAGAGAGAGAGAGAGAGATGTGTTGAAAACGTATATTATTTTCCATATGATGATACATATAACGGCCTGTCTCTTTAGATTGGTCTGAGGATGAACATCTGGCAACCATGTGATGGAACATATGCGCGAATACTGCCCGTAAACGTGAATCTGAGGTTCTTGTGCTACATATAAAATACATACGGTATATACATGTATACATATACTTATACATGTACACACATACGGACACGTGTGGGTGTTACCTGCCATAGATCTCTTGCGGTAGCACGTTGATATGGTTTCAAACCGATGTCTTGCCAGTTAGCAGTTACACTCCATCCCATAAAACTTCTATTCACTAACAAGACCACCACTCTACCACCAGTAAGAGGTCCTGCCCAAACCTATAATACAAATAATAATAATAATAATTAATATATATATTAACTAATAATAAAACGAATATATCACCTCAGTTGAACCTTGAGTTCGCACTTTCCTAGCCTGAACTCCCAAAGAGTCTGCCACAGAGAAGATGGTGTGTACGTGTGCGTGTGTGTGTGTGTGCATGTACGTGTAAGTTAATACCTTGATTTACATTGATAACTTCCCAGTTGGAGAGTATTCCAAGGTAGTCACTCCTCAAATTTCGTATATCACAGCCAATAAGCAAAGGTGCCTGGCGTATATGTGTGTTCATGAGCATACGCACACACATGTATTATGGACTGTGTACCTTCATAAGACCCCACAAGCTAAAATGTGTGCGATACTCTTCATAAGACATTCCACCATTTCCAACCTCTAACATATCCGGATCTAAAACAAAAGTATTTATAATAAACACACACACACACCACAACACACACACGTGCATGCGTGCGTGTGTAAAAGAAAGATGTATTTATTACCATTCCAGTGTCCTGGCCCAGCATAAGATGCCCATTGATTGTTCTGATCAGCACGGGAAATCATTCTGCATAACCAAAACGCACCAAATATATATATATATATATATATATATATATATATATATAACTCACGAATCCTTTCCGGCAACTTTTACTTGTAGTTCATACTTCATACGTGTGTATATGTATATAAACATATAAAACATAGATATAATGCATACACACACACATATAGACACATACACACGTACGAGTCCCAATTATCAGATATGTCACCAGTAGTTCTCCAACTATTTCCAACATTTGTGGCCCATGTAGCAGGATTATCTTGACCCCTGGACAAAGTATTACATACTTATATAGACTATAAAGACACACACAGACATATACACATGTGCGTGCGTGTGTGTGTAAAATAAATCAACTTACCACTCGCATATTGAGAAGAAAATAGAACGACCTGACTTCACCAGTGCATCGTGCATGGCTGGATATCTGTTTCATAGTAACAATAAGAAAACACACACAGACACACACACACACACAGGTGTTTACCGTGTTCTTGGACTAACTCCGTTGTTTCCACAGTTGTCATACTTCAGATAATCAACACCCTGTACAATAAATTGATTATAAACTGCAATGATATGTTATTAAATATTACTAGAATTCTTTAACATTGTCCAATGTTATTACATTAAGATTGAGTTTTTTTACGTATGTATGTGTGCGTATGTATACATACATACCCATCTTGCAAACGTGGCAGCGTCTTGGTACTCTCTTCCAAGTGAACCTGGCTGCTGCTTACTGCAGGTCTGATAGCTGTACACAAATAAATGTATATATAAAAATTTAAATGGTAAAAATAGTAAAAGTCAGAATTTTACCCTGCATCCGAGTAAATCCCAAGCTTGAGCCCTTTACTGTGCACGTAATCTGCCAGTGCCTTAATGCCAGACGGAAACGTAGACCTTTTGGGTTGCAAGTTGCCCTAATCAAATAATTATATAAATGTGTCAGTATTATTGACCTTCTAGACACTGACACCTTGCACACACACAACTCACTTGCCAATCGCGGTATGACTCGGCCCAGCAGTCGTCCAGATTGATATATTTGTATCCCAGCCTACTGAGTCCAGATGAGACCATTGCATCAGCTGCAAGAAGCAGAGGTATATTCTCGTATAGACGAGAATATAATAATCTCACCCACCTGTCTGTCTGATGAGCTGCTCATTGATCCCAGGCAAAGTGGTTCCAACTGTTCCATCTGTATGTACGGGGCAGTAGAATCTGTATATACGTATGAGAATTGTACACGCTTACCCCATTGGAGGACTGCTACCAACACGATTTGAATCCTTTCTTTGGTGAAATGCATTTCTATGAACCTTATGAAGTTTGTATGAGAATGTGTGATTCAAATTGAATGCATTTATATGAGATATTGAAAGAATTGAGACCGCCAACACAGACAACATGAAACACATCCTCATGGTCATATAGTATATGCACTGTTCCTTTTACATACACCTCAAGTGATAAGAAAGACGAGTGCCTTTCACTAGTGGAACAGTGGTTTTTTTTTCTGTATAAATTTTAATTATTTTTGCCATTATTACTTAGTAAAAGTTTTACTCCCACATGCTATAGGTGCCATGATCCTGTCAGCATCGGAATGCTGAATGACAACGTAAAGAAAACTAGTAATTATTATTATTATTATTATTTTAAATACTTTCCAGAAATTAATTTATTTTCTCAATGTGTAGAAAAAAACTTATCTGTGTGTGTGTTATTCCTCGTCTCCTTGTTTAAGAAGTCGGAGTTAATATAAACATTTTGCAGCCGTGAGAAGGAACTGATGCTTGAATGCTTCCTGTGTATGTGACTCCCAAGTCCTTGTGCTATAAACATATAAAAATCATTTAAAAAATTAAAAATAAATATTAATATTTTTCACATATATTAATTAGAAAACATACCTGCCAAATGTCTCGTCCTGTGGCTTTAGTACCGGACTTCAGACCGATCTGATCCCAGTTGGCTGTTATACTCCACGTCATGAAACTCCTGTTGACCATCAAAACTACCACTCTACCTCCTGATAGAGGCCCAGCCCATACCTACACGCACATATATAAGTTTTATGTGTACACGCACACGTTCTGCGTGTGTGCGTATATGTATTCTTGTACACCATTACCTCCAAACCTGAGGACGAACTGACTTTCTTTCCTTGCACACCCAATGAATCTGTAAAGCACGGTGGAATACACTCTCTCGCACACACACACACACACGCGTGCAGGCACACACACCTTGGTTAACGTTGATAACCTCCCAGTTTGAGAGAATGTTAAGGTAATCACTTCCTACGTTCCTGACGTCACAACCAATCAAGAGTGGGGACTGTGGTAGGTGTATCGTACAACGAGTGGTGTGTGAGTCAGACGTGGAAATGAAGTATACAGCTTACTTACCTTCATTAAGGCCCACAAGCTAAAATGTGTCTTGTACTCTTCTACACTCATCCCTCCATTTCCAACCTCCAACATGTCCGGATCTACATACGTGTGTGTGCGTGTGCGTGTGTATGTGTGAGTAAGATTACACGTACCGTTCCATCCACCAGGTCCAGCGTAGCCTGCCCATTGATTATTTTCATCCGCACGAGATAACATGCTACAAATATATAATAATTAGATTAAATAAATAAATAAATAAATAAGAAATCAATTAAATCTTTGAAAGACGTACGTGCTCCAGTCGTCGCTGATATCCCCAGTTGTTCTCCAGCTGTTTCCAACGCCGGCAGCCCATGTAGCCGGGTTCTCCTGGCCCCTGAATAAATAAATAATAATATATAATATAGAAATATAAAAATAAGAAAAAAGAAAAAGGGTGACCATTTTACCATTCACATAGGGAGAAGAATATAGTTCGACCTGACTTGGACAACGCGTCTTGCATGACTGGGTAGCTGAAAAAGAATTTAAATTAAAGTTAATTAATTTATGTTAAAATGTAATTGATCCTCACCGAACTTTAGGGCTTGATCCATCGTTTTCACAGTTGTCATATTTGAGATAATCAACGCCCTATCATGTAGTTTACTTAAGGAAATTATCAAATTAACCCTCTAATTTTATATAATTATCAAATTGACCCTTTACTTTTATATAATTACTAAATTAGCCTTGAGTCAAATTAGCAAATTATATAAAATTAAAGGGTGAGTATGAAAATACGAAAATTAATTTAAAAGAATTATTTATTTATTACCCAGCTAGCAAAAGTGGCTGCATCTTGATATTCTCTACCCAGGGAGCCCGGCTGTAGCTTGCTACAAGTTTGATAGCTGCATAGAGAGCGTTCAAAGTGACAGGTCAGCAGAAGAATATACTTACCCAGAATCAGAGTATATCCAAGCTTGAGTCCCTTGTTGTGGACATAATCTGCCAGGCCCTGGATTCCTGAAGGAAATGCTGAACTCTTGCCTCTCAGGTTCCCCTGCATGTAAAAAAACATGTTTCTTACTCCGGCACCGACAAGTTACCATGGCAGTTGGTATATTCCATGTGATTAGTGAGTAATTATCGTCTTAACCAAGAGTTTAACGCACCTGACTATCTCGTGAAGACTCTGCCCAACAGTCGTCTAAGTTCACGTACACGTATCCCAGCTTAGACAATCCAGTCGAGACCAATGCATCGGCTGTTCAAGTAATATATATTATTATTTACTACAGGCAAAGTTGTTCACCAGACTTATTATCGAAATCGATTGAGATTTCGTGTACCTGTTTGTCGGATGAGATCTTCGTTTATGGAGCATCCGAAATGGTTCCAGCTATTCCATCTGCATACACATATACATATACACATACACACACGCACGCGTGCTGCATTACATACCCCATTGGAGGTGTTCCACCGAGTCCATTACCCAGTTTCTTGTGCCGGTTCCTTCGTTTTCTTAGAGAAGCTGTGTAATTTGCAGAGTGAACAGGACATGCAAATAAGAGTACGATAACAACAAGAAGGGCGAAAATCTTCATTTTTGAGTATACTGAAACTCACGAAGACATATGATTTGAAAAAATTCAAATTCAAATTCAAATTCAAATTCAAATTCAAATTCAAAACATCATGTATGTATTTTTTAACCTTGCAATTCCTGTAAGGGAGCGAGCTTATATGTATGTAGCTTGTCTGTCTTTGAGCGTGGTGCAGATTTGTCAACCAGAAAAAGTGGATTACTTTAATTAAAAAAATATAAAATAAAAAATTAAAATAAAAATCGACTATAAACTGTTCATAAGCTACAAGTCTTACCTAAGAAGAACACATGATAACGAGAGAGCATCGACCACACTGGCGACATGCGAACGATGGTAGTGAAGACTTGACAGGTCATGTTTTCAACCGTTAATGTTTTTTTTCTGATGTATGACTATTAGATAATTAAAGAAATTATATTAAATATAATTGCATTAAACATTTAATTTATTATATATGTATTTCAACACTAGCGACACACTAACAACGACTGTGTCATGTAATCGTCACCATTATGGAGAATGTCCCAATGTGTATATAAATATATATATATATATATATTTCAACAACTCTATCTAACATCCAATAATGTAATAGCTTATATATGTATATCACGAAAAGAATTACTTGATTCATACGAAATCAGATGTTTTATTATATATATTTAATTAAGTACATGTATGTGTGCGGAGTTTAGCTATAGCGACAAAGTTGATGCTGTCTGCAGTGGTCCAATGCACTCAAAGTTGTATATACACGACAAATATACTTATATGTTTTACCAATTAAGATTAACTTAATTATTGTAAATGTACTCAAAAGCTATATACACGACAAATATATTTTGTATGATTAATTTAATTATTGTGAATGTACCATTAATACTTAATTATTGTAAAGTAATTAAGATTCACTTAAAGATTGTGGCCCGGACTTATGCAGGCATGCATTGCCCGTGAAGGCGGTCTACGTGAGACAGATGCTGGGGAATATTCCTTGCTTCTTGTGACATTTTACTGGATCTAAGTGGGAGGACATATATCGATGTATAAAATATTTGTTAGTTGCATGTCTACGTTGAGATGGACAAGCAACACCGACCTTGTCGATGTAATAGTTTTAGCTTCAGTAAATTTATTAAATATTAATGATTATTATAGATTTTGTGTATTATCGAGTCTGTTTGTGTTACAAGGTAGTTTTCCTCATTAATGAAGTAGGTGTTAGCAAGAACTGTGTCACTCCACTTCCAGAAGGTTGAATGCATTTATAAAGAGAGGGTCTATGTGTGTGTGAGAGAGAGAAAGAGTGTGTGTGTGTGTGTGTATGTGTGAGAGTGAGTGAGTGAGAGAGTGAGAAAAAGAGAGGAGTGAGTGAGAAAGAGAAAGAGAGAGGAGTGAGTGAGAGAGAGAGAGAGTGAGAAAGAGAAAGAGCGAGAGAGAGAGAGAAAGAGAGAGATAGCAAGAACTGTGTCACTCCACTTCCAGAAGGTTGAATGCGTTCATAAAGAGAGTGTCTGTGTGTGAGAAAGAGAAAGAGTGTGTGCGTGTGTGAGAGAGAAAGAGAGAGTGAAAGTGAGTGAGTGAGATATAGAGAAAGAGTGAAAGTGAATGAGAGAGTGAGAGAGAGAGAGAACGAGAGTGAGAGAGAGAGAAAAAGTGAGAGAGAACGAGAGAGTGAGAGAATAGTGCGAAAGAGAGAGAGAGATAGTGCAAGAGAGAGAGAGAGAGAGAGAGAGAGAGAGAGAGAGAGAGAGAGTGAGAAAGAGAAAGTGAGAGAGAGAGAGATTCTATAGATAGTGATAGACTGCATATCTTCTCATAGATATACAATCTCTCTCTCTCACTCACACACACACATTTGCGAAACACTAAACTGCTTCTGTATATACCTGTATATCATGCGATGACATCTCACCATCTGAACAAGCTCCAGCTAACAAAGCGTAAACAGCAGAACACGAGCCCTCAAGTTTAACAATCCTTTGAGCAGCACGCTGCGCTCTCATAACATCCTTATGTATCTTGCACGCACTCAAGAGCGTCAACCACGAAACCTTACTCCCGGACGCCGCAGGCACCTGTTCCATCACATCCTCAGCCATACCAAGCTTGCCTGACTTGCACAAGACGTCAACAAGGCAGCCGTAATGCTCCACACATGGTGTTATACCATAGTCACCAACCATACTAAAGAAGTAACCATGACAGTCCTCGACAGAGCCAACGTAACTGCAAGCCGCTAACACGCTGGTGAACGTCAGTGCATCCGGTACAACACCGCGGTTCACCATCTGAAGAAAGCTTTCCAAGGCTTCTCTCGCATGCCCACCTTGGGCATATGCAGAGACCAAGGCATTCCATACCGATGTATGGTTCACTCTCAGCGTACCTGATAATCCGTTGCGAAAGACCCTCTTTGCATCCGTAACACTACCACACCTCCCGTACATACTCAACAGAGAGCTTGCCAGAGTTCCTGTAATCCTTTCACCGGACTCCACAATGTTTCTGTGTATCAACTTACCGTGTACCAATGCCGTCTTACTCGAACATATGTCAAGAACTGTAACGAATGTGACTTTGTCAGGACGCACGCCTTCCAGCTGCATCGCACGGTAAGCACGGAATCCGCAACCTGTTTCTCCTCGAACACCATATGCAGATATCATACTAGTCCACGAGTACGAGTTCTTCGTCTCCATATCTCTAAACACATGTAAAGCATCTTCAAGACTCGCACACCTTGCATACATCGCAATAAGACCGCTCCCCACGACCACGGACGACTTCGACAAGCCCGTCTCTGCAGCACAGTAATGCACCATGTTTCCCACCTGTAGACTCCTACACGAAGACAAGACGTTGATAAACGTTACATCATTCGGCTTCACACCGGAGTGCTGCATTTCACGGAACAGCCTTACTGCGTTCTCCGGACACGCTCCTATTGTGGCCGTCCATGACACAACGTCGCGGTTCTTCATGGATCGAAACTTACTCATAACATCTTCAAAGCTTGCCAGCTTCGCGTATACACTTATCACGGCATTCCCCACGAAGATATCGTCGTCGAAACCTGCCTCTGAAGAGTGAGAGTGTATAAGACGAGCTGTAGCTAGAGATTTCGATGCACCAAGACAGTAACAAACGTAACTCTGTCGGGTTGCAGACCTTCGAGTAACATTCTTGTGTAAGTCTCTGTAGCATCCTGTAACCGGTTCCATTGGGTATACACTGTGATGAGTCCATTCCATGAAGCTATGCTTGTTTCGGCGGTTCTCTCAAACTCTCTACGTGCCTCTTCGAGACTTCCGCACCTCCCGTACATGCATACGATCGTGTTCTTCAATACAATGTCCGACTCCAGACATGTCTCCCTTGCGTGTGTTTGCAGCTGCCTACCGAGCCTAAGATGTGATGGGTTGTTCAGTGCACTCAAGATTGCAGCAAATGTGACATGGTTCGGCTTGCTACCTTCGTGTTGCATTCTCTGGAACAGTTTAATTGCTACTGTGGTATGCCCTTTCTGGGCATATGCAGTAATCATCAGAGTCCAGGAGAATACATTCCTTACCTGCAGTTTCTCAAAGGTGGTACTCGCCAGAGATAAGCAACCGGACTTGAGGTACATGTTGATTACATGGTTTTGCAAGAGTAGATCTTCTTTGTGGGATTTCTCGACTGCGGAATGGATGCATTTGGCGAGTGATGGACATTTTGAGTCGCCACAGGCGTGTAGGAGATGTACAAACTCGCTTATGCTGGGTTTGAATGATCCTTCGTGTACTTGAGTGACAATGTGTTTCAGCTGTTCGTAAGTTACCAGTGCAGAGATTCTTGGTTGAGTGCAATAGCCACGGACTGGAGAAGAATGCAGCCATGTAAAATTGAAACATTAGTAGAAATAAATAAATAAATAAATGCCTACCTTTGGTTCTCATATCGATTCATAAAAAAGAATATTCTATATTTCAAATATTTCACATTGAGATAAATTATAATTCGATTTAGTCTAATAGTAAATAATAATAAAATGTATTTTTAACAACCTTGATTATTAATGAATTTAGATGTAATAAGTCTAATAAACATATTTATTCAGAACAAACAATAAATTGCATTTTTACTTGATATTGAGTTTAATTAACATATTTGTCCAGAATAAATAATGAAATATACTTTTATTTAATATATATTAGTAGTAAATTGTTATTAATTTATAATAAAGATCTTATACATGTGATATAAACATATAACACTTTTATATTTTATACAACTAAAATATACCATAATTTCTTATTCGATAAATGAGATTTATATTGGGCAAGACAATATATATGTTATTGGTTTTCAAAAAATAATAATAAAACATGTTTAAACAATAAAATGTACTTTTACTTTTTATTGATTATTAATAGATATATATTTAATTAATTAAATATTATTTCCATTAATTTATAATAAAGATCTAAACACATATCATATAAATATATAAATATATATATATTTTGTATTTGATACAACATAATTTTGTATTTCTTGGCATTAATTAAAGTAATATATGCAATACATGATATTCAAAAAATCAAATTAAAAGCATATTTAGGCATACGCTTAAATATGTGATTTTATTTAAATACAAATAGATTCATTTTATATTTAAATGTCTATATTGTTTCAGAATATATAATAAATATAAATTGTTCCATTTATTAAGTTGTGTAATGAAAAAAAAGGTTTTGTTTTTTATTTTTTTGCTCAATACTGTAATTTTTTTTATTAATATATTTAGCACATGCAATGATGTGAAGCTTTAAATAATATTTTATTAAGTTTAAATCTTTTAATATCATTAGGAAAAAAACTTAATCATATTTAAAATCATTGTACATAAAATAATAATGCATATCAATTGTGGGTGTTAACGAATACATTAAAGACATAAATAAAATAATTATTTATTATTTTTACTAAAGAATTATTTTTAATTGTAAATTACTTTCAAAAGTTGTGTTATCGCTTAGAGAGTTTGATACATTCTTGGCTACAAAATTTCGAGGAATCTTCAAGTGCATATGTTCGATCTGTTTAAAGATCCTGCATATGAACAGGTGAAGCCGGAAGAGAAAAAGAAGAAAAGAAGCAACCGGAGACGTGATCCAAAAATGATTAAGGAGCTGGTGAACAGGTTTCAGAAGAGCATGCAGAAGCCTGAGTTTCTTTATATGTTACGATTTTTTAAGTTGTAATATATAAAATTATAATTATTTTTATTTATGATTATTGTTATTTTTTATCTTTTTCATAATCATAATCGCAAAGTTATAATATGTTATAAAAGTTCATAATTATTATTATTATTTTTATAGTCGTTAAATGTACTTTCTTTATTTATTCATATACATTATTCATAATCTTTTACTTAATTAAGGTGCAATGTGACATAATCTATCATTATATACTTTGAAATAGAAATTCATCATGTTTACATATTTAAAATTATATTATCTTCTTCAAAGCACATTGTAAGTAAAATGGGCATGATACATTGAAATGGGAATATAAAATAAATTATTAATTAATATTTAAGTTTTAATTATTAATTAATTATTTATTAAATATTTAATTAAAACTTAAATATTAATTAATTAACAAATTAATCCTTTATTAATCTTACTTAATAAAGAATATTCCTAAAATATCTTAGAATATTTATCTACAACAACAATAAAATAAACTTTTATTTATATTGATTATTAATAGATATATATTTAATTAATTAAATATTATTTCCTTTAATTTATAATAAAGATCTAAATAAATATCATATAAATATATAAACATATATATTTTTATATTTGATACAACATAATTTTATATTTCTTGGCTTTAATTAAAGCAATGTATGCAATACATGATATTCAAAAAATCAAATTAAGAAAATTAAATAAAGCATATTTAGGCATACACTTAAATATGTGATTTTATTTAAATACAAATAGATTTATTTATTTATTTATATTAAAATGTATATATTGTTTCAGAGTATATATAAAATAAACTGTTTCATTTTATTAAGCTGTGTAATGAGAAAAAAGGTTAAAAAAAAATTTTTTTTTTACTCAATATTGTAATTTTTATTATTGATATCTTTAGCACATACAATGATGTGAAACTTTAAATAATTATTTATTAAGTTTAAATTTCTTAATATTATTAAGAAAAAAACTTAATCACATTTAAAATCACTGTACACAGAATAATATATTGCATATCGATTATGGATGTTAAAGAAGTGTTTAATGGATACATTAAAGACATAAAATAATTAATTATTTATTATTATTTTTTAATAAAGAATTATTATTAATTATAAATTGTTTTAAAACGTGGTGTCATTGCTTAAAGGGTTCTATGTATGTCATGATTTTTGAAGTTATAATATATATAAATTAATTATTTTTATGATTATTATTATTTTTTATCTTTTTTACAATCGTAAAGTTATAATATGTAAAGTTATAGTTGTAAAAGTTCATGATTATTGTAATTATTTTTATAATTTTTATAATCATTAAATGCACTTTACATATTCATAATTTTTTTACTTAATTAAGGTGCAATGTGACATAATCCATCATTAAATACTTTGAAATATAAAATTTATCATGTTTACATGTTTAAAATTATATAACCTTCTTTAATGGTTACTTACTGAGTAACTTATTATTTTTATTTTTTTACATACACATATTTAAATCTCATTAAAAGATGAGGCTTTATATAATAAGAGCATGTAAGGTTAATATTATATTTTAAAAAATGAATCAAATTCGCAAAGCAAATATTTTGTAATTTATGAAATTTTAAGACAGTTTTAAAATTAATTATAAATTATTTTAGGTTTACAAGGTTAAGGTTAAATATAGGCTTGAACATTGGTTTGAAAAAAAAATAAAATGTAATTTACTTGATTACATAAATTTAATTGAATTAAATTTAATAAACACATTTATTAAGAACAAACAAGAAAATGTACTTTTACTTGATATTGATTATTAATAAACGTAAATTGTAATAAGTCTAATTGACATATTTTCAGAATAAACAATAAAATATACTTTTATTTCATATATTATTAATGAATTGTCATTAATTTATAATAAAGATCTAAGACATGTTATATGAATATATTATACTACAATAAAATAAACTTTTATTTAAAATTGATTATTAATAAATTGTCACTAATTTATGATAAAGATCTAAATGCATGTGATAAACATATAATATTTTTATATTTTATACAATTAAAATAAACACAATTTTTTACAATATATATGCTATTGGGTTTAAACAATCTTAAACTAAAGGGTGTTAAAAATTTAGAGAACTTTGCTATTAATAATAATTTATTAAAAATAATGAAGTTAATTAATTCTGCTTTTAAGTACCTTTTTTAAAATAGATGTTAACTTTGCGGGTCTTGGTGAGTTCATTATACTCTCTAGTGTTCACTTGTATGATTTTGTGTGTGTATGTGTGTGTGTGAGAGAGAGAGAGAGAGAGAGGGAGAGATGACAAGGTCTGACGTGTGCGGGTTGCGTCCAATGAGCAGAAGGATCATACTTCATCTAGTGAAGAACTTGCAAAACGCAGACGCACGGACGCGCGGGCACACATACACACACACACATAAACAAACACGCATTGTTTATGTTACACAATGACATATACAAACGTATATAACTTATTGAAATATGAAAATTTATGACAAAATGTTACATGGACAGCCATGTTAATATGAAACCCTTCAGTTCTTTCGACCCTCCAGGAGTATAAATGGTAACCATGCCTGTTATAAGCATGTAAGCATTATATTTGAATAATATATATGCAGATCACATAATCACAAACAAAAACCTCAACATGAAAAGATACGAGTGTGTGTGTGAGACTTACGTAGATTTGAAAGGAGCGCTACATGCACCGACTGGTGTAGAGAAAGCAACCTCCTGAAATGGCCCTGCCATTTTTCCACGCGGGAACCATCCCAGGTCTCCTCCTTTCTTGGCCGACGGACACTCTGAAAACTCCGTAGCAACCTACACCAAACGTCCATTACACACACGACTACTATATACATACACGAACAGTGTTGAGTATATAGAACCAACCAGATACCTTTGCAAATTCTGCAGGAGGCACTTTGTCACCGTTGTTCAGCCAGCCTTCCTGGAGCTTCTTGTATGCATCATTGATCTTCCCTTGCTTCTCACACAGAACATGTCTTGCTACAAAATTAAGGGAATACACAAACACATTGTATTCTCACATTTCCCACACATGAAATTGCGGAATTGCATACCTTTAACATATGTACAAGTGCCAAGCTCCTCCTTGCCGCCGCCAGAGCCCTTCGATTTACCCTTCGGTGCATCGCCCGACCCCGCTGCTTGCTTACCCTTCCCTTTGGCGCCTTCCTTCTTCCCCATATCCGCACAAGAACCCTAAAAACAGGGTGAGCATATTCTGTCTACAACCAATTATTTTTCCGTTACGGGCACATTCTGTTGATATATCAACGGATATTCCGCTTTATAGACGAATAAGTGGGATGAGAATATGCCGTTAAAGAGAAAATATCTGAAGGAAAAGAGCAAGGGGATAGGGTTTAGGGTTCAGAGGCGGTCTAGGGTAAATGCAGACCGCAATTTCTTGTACCGCAAGGAGGAAAAATGGCGGCAGCCAATTTCGATCTCGCTCGGGGTTTCTTCGGCTCAAGAATGCGCCTTGGCAAGCTCAGCACAGCAATTTGTACGCCGCCGCAGCACGGCAGCTGCACTCGCCCATCCACACCGGCTACTGGCTCTTCAGTCAAAGTTCCTACCACTGCAAGCGCGGTTCTCATTCCCCCGGTAAGATCCCCAGACGCCGTCAATCTTCTCACACAGCCCCCTCGGAATAACCCGCTTCCGGAGAGAGTCGAGCACCTGGGCAAGCAGCTCGAGGCCTTCTTCAACTCGCCGAATCGGGATGTTGGCATGTGGACCAAGATGATTGCGACTTGCAACTCTCACGGTGAGTACATTGACGCACTGGACACATTTGAGCAAATGCGCCGTGAAGGAGTCCAGCCGGATGCCGCCACATTCGTTCTCGCCCTCGACGCCTGTGTTGGTCTCTGGGACGTCGCAGCCGGATCGCGTATTCATTCACTCATCATCGACAGCGGGTTGCAGTCCGACATCACTGTGGGGAATGCGGTAGTGGGTATGTATGGATTGGAAACCTTGCGGATGCCGGGAGGTCCTTTGAGCGGATACAGAACCCGAACGTGGATTCATGGAACACCTCCTCATTGCCTATTGCCGCCTGGGGACGGTTCAGAACCTCATTGGTATCATCGATCGTATGCGGAGTATCGGAATCCCCCCAACGAGGCAACGTTTGTGAACATTTTCGACCGTGTGCGGCACCTGGATGACGGGAAGAAGATTGCGGAGAAAATGAACGAGCAACAGGAACTTGACCAGAACATCGTGGGTGCAGCACTCATCAACTTGTACTGTCGGTTCGGGAATGTGAACGATTCAGTGAAGACAGCTCGTGAGATCTTTGATAAGGTCCCAGAGAAGACTGCTATGCTTTACACGACTATGATGGCCGGGTACGTGAACACCAAGCAGCCCAAGGAGGCTATCAAGATCTTCCACGTGATGCAGGAGAATTATGTACCGGTGAACGGCCTGGCTCTCTCCGTCTGCTTGGGCGCCTGTGCGAATGCCACAGACATTGACGAGGGGAGAGCAACACATTACACAGCAATAGAGACCAATCTCCAGAACGAGGAGATTGTCATGAACGCCCTGGTGACAATGTATGCCAAGTGTGGGTGCCTCGAGGACGCTAGAGCGGTGTTTGATACAATGGAGAAGAGAGATGTGCTTGCCTGGTCATCGCTCATTGGGGTATACGGCTCAAAGGGACATGCTGATGAAGCTCTTCGTCTTGCACGGAGAATGCAGCAGGAAGGTATAGTCCTGGATTCGAACTGCTTTGCGAATCTGATCTTCAGCTGTGCAAACGGGGGTCTGGACAAGGAGGCAAGCCGATTCTTTATTGACATGCGTGTGGACTACGGTCTCATCCCCCAGAAGGAGCACTTCGGGTGTCTCGTCGATGCTATTGAAAGGCTACCTAGCGGATGCCGAGGCTATGATCCGGTCGATGCCAATGGCACCAGATGAACACATATGGGGTGTTCTCTTTGAGTCGGCTAAGATGCACCAGGATGCAGAGAGAATTCAACGGTCAGCCGAGATCATGATGAAGATGAACCCGACGTTGGATGGACAGGCGCAAACCGTGCAGCGGCTAGATGGGAAGAAGCCAAGCGTGTTAGGCAGCTCATGAAAGATAGAGGTATCAAGAAGGAGCCAGGGAAGAGTATGATCACCATCAACAATGTGGTACATAGCTTCATGGCAAGGGACAGGTCACACGTACACACCAAGGATATACTCTGAAGTGGACCGTATAACAAAGATATGTCTGGACGAGGAGGGATACGTTCCGGATCTAAGATACGTGCTGCACGATGTACCTGATGACCAGAAGCCTAAGCTGCTGTACTACCACAGTGAGAGGCTTGCCATGGCATATGGGCATATAGCAACTCCTCCGGGGACACCACTGAGAGTTATCAAGAACTTGAGGATCTGTGGGGATTGTCACACGATATCTAAGATGTGGGCTAGGATTATGCAGCGAGAGATCATCACCAGAGATAACAGGAGATTTCACCACTTCTCAAAGGAAGGTGTGTGCTCCTGCGGGGATTACTGGTGATCAGGTACGTGCATCCTCAAGGTAAGCAGGTTTACATACGAAAACTCAGCGAGTGAGTCCGTTTATTGTCTGTTGTCGTCTTATCTTATAATAAATCTATGCTTGTTCATGCTGTTCTTAATCTTTTAAATCAGAATTAAACATCCAAATATATTACATGTACCTCTTCATTACATTCTTCATAGAGCTGTTCTATGCTTGGTAACATTGATCTTTCGCCATCATATATATCACACGCACGCTGACAGAGAGTTGTGACGCAAAACTAAGTTAAATAACAGCTCCTCCCAAGTAAATGGAAATGGATCCTTGCGTAAGGATCTCTCTCTTTCTCACACACACACACACACACTTAAACACTAATCCCAAGGAGTGTTGAAGATCCCAAAACATGGTGTGTGTGTGTGTGTATATAAAGTTGCACCATATCCAGCATATAAACATTTTATAAAGTTTACTGATTTAGTTAAGTATAAATCATGTATTAAACAAGTATCTTAACCGGCCAATGAGAGGGCAAGGCAGTCTATCCAGTATCAGCCTCCTTTCATGTCCACCACACATAGCCTGCATTTGGGGTCCACACGAACAACAAAACACACACACACACATCGATCCGTCTCTGAGCTCTGTTTACGAGTGAACATGGCGAGTGCGATTCAGTTGGTAGCAGCTACTACTGTAAAGCCATCTTCACTCGCTGGAGCTCAGAAATCCAACTTCTTTGGTAACAATGCTGCTGCTTTCTCCACTAACGGAAGCAGACTCAACATGTCTGCTGAGTGGCTTCCCGGACAGCCTCGTCCTGCGTACCTGGACGGAACAGCTCCCGGGTAAGTGTGTGTGTGTGCGTTTTGCATGTGTATACAACTTAAAGAGCATTGTTTTGTGTTGTATCTGTAGAGAGGATTCGATCCATTGGGACTAGGTGAGGTTCCTGAGAACTTGGAGCGGTTCAAGGAGTCGGAGCTAATCCACTGCAGATGGGCCATGCTTGCTGTTGTAAGTCTTGTGTGTGTGTGTGTGTGAGAGAGAGAGAGAGAGAGAGAGAGAGAGAGAGAGAGAGAGAGAGAGAGATGCAATGGAAGCTATAGAGTTAAACGCTTATAACACACACAGACACACACAACGTAGCAACTCTTCGTGTGTGTGTGTGTGTGTGTGTGTGTGTGTGTATAACTAATGGTTTGATGCAGCCGGGTTGTCTGATACCAGAAGCGCTGGGATTAGGCAACTGGGTGGAAGCGCAGAAATGGGCAGCGACACCAGGAGGCAGGCAACGTACCTGGGTGCACCGGTTCCATGGGGGAATCTCCCAGTTGTGTTTGAATTTGTTGCCATTGCATTCGTGGAGACACAAAGAATTTTCGAGCCTAGTTCTGAGAAACGTAAGTATCCCGGTGGTGCATTCGATCCTCTTGGGTTCTCTAAAGATTCCAGAAAGCTAGAGGAGTACAAACTCAAGGAAATCAAAAACGGTATGTACTCTCTCTCTCTCTCTCTCACACACACACACACGCACGCTACTAATGCATTTGTACAGGTCGTCTTGCGTTACTTGCATTCCTGGGGTTCTGTGCTCAAGCAGCAGCTTACCCGGGAACTGGACCATTGCAGAACTTAGCTTCCCACGTTGCTGATCCATGGCGCAACAACATTGCCAATATTATTATTCCTCGCTCAATCTTGTAAACATCGATTTAAAAAAAAAAAAAAAGGTTCCTGGTTACCAATATTGTGTATGAAGTGTATATGGATGTCAGAGCGGACGAAGAGGAGATCACACACACACCCACGCACGCACGCGCTCGCACACACACACACAAAGTAAAACTTAACTAAATTATGTTAAGTTCCAATTAGGGCTTTAGGAGCGCCTGGAGAGCGTCCGATCTGAGGTAAGCACGATTTCTGCTACAAAGTCCTGTTTTTTGTGAAATCTTGCAGAATTACGGCTGGAAATCTTACAAAATCCGTGTTCTGTCCTCCAGATTTTGAGAGATTTTCGTAGATCTCGAAGATAAGCTCGATTTTACAGAGGAAGATGGAGAAATCTTGCACATTGCTCGTGCATTTCGACAAATCCACGCCGGCGCTCGCGAATGAGATCCGGGAATCGCTGGAGAGCAGTGACACACTCGGAAGGTAGAGGCGATGAGGAAAGCAGTAATGCTGATGCTCAATGGGGACAATCCCGCAGCTGTTCATCACGATCGTTAGATATGTTCTTCCCTCGGAAGATCACACTATACAGAAGTTGCTCTTGCTTTACCTGGAGATTATTGACAAGACAGATGCACAGGTATCTTCTTTGTTTATAACACACACACGTTCCTACACGCACATACGTGATCGAACACACACATGTGTGTGTGTGTATATATGTGTGCTCGCGCGTGTGTATGATAATGTTTTATTAAAATACACACGTTACAACATAGCTTTGTTGCTTTAATACCACTAGTGATTATCTTGTATAGTCGTGATGGATGTTAAAGCTGTTTTTATAGTGTGCGTTTGGTTTTGAATAATAAACAGTGATAAAAAGTTTATATTTTGTTAGAGCATCTATGTATGCCTTTGCTGCTATCGATTATCTTATATAATTGATGTCTAGTATTACAGAAAGTAGTGTGTGTAGTTTGATTAGTAGCAATCATAAGTTTGTATCTTTACAACGCGCATGCATAAACACACACACAGACACACACAGTTGCATTATAGATATACTGCAATAATCTGATATAAGCTAAGGTTTCTGAGTTAATCAGGGCAAGATACTACCGGAAATGATTCTCATCTGCCAGAATTTACGGAACAATCTCCAGCACCCAAACGAGTATATTCGCGGAGTTACTCTCAGATTTCTTTCACGCCTGAACGAAGCAGAACTCATTGAGCCCCTGATTCACGCTATTCTCACGAACCTCGAACACAGGTATTTTAGCCGGTTTCTAACACGCACACAGGCACGCACACACACACATATATATACATACATAATGTTTTGCTATGTGACAGGCATCCGTTTGTCCGTCGCAATGCAATACTAGCCGTGACGGCAATCTACAAGCTTTCACAAGGGGAACATCTTCTTCCAGATGCTCCAGAGCTGATAGAGAAAATCCTCAACAAGGAACAGGATCTGTCAGCAAAACGAAATGCGTTTCTGATGCTTTGCAACTGTGCCCAAGAGCGAGCTGTTACTTATCTTCTAACACATGCCGAGAACATATCCTCATGGGCGATCTTCTTCAGGTATTTCCACTTATGTATAGATGCATGTATATGTAGTCACATATACATATGTATGTGTATATATATGATGTATGTCTTATGCATGCATATGTACCTTTGTCTATCTAAATATGTGGATTTTTATTTTCTTTGATGTCTGTCATACATATTTCCATCACATGCATATGTGTATATATGCTGCCTCAATCGAGTAATGTGATGTGATGCATACTATATATATGTATGTGTGTATTTACAAAGCATACATACAAATACGTACATCTATATATATACATGTATACATGTTGCGTTGACGTCCATGCTGCTCAAGAAGTCGCGGTCTTTCTACTTATATTGGTTAAACATTAATATCTGCATTTATAGTTTTACATTATGATGTGCATATACCATTATAGGTATGATATATATGTATAACCGTACGTAATGTATATCTAACCACTTCCTCGTATAGATGGTGGGCATTAGAATTAATACGGAAGGTATGCCGAGCAAATCCAGAGGGAAAAGCGAAGTTCATGAAAGTGATCTTACTGCTTTTGCAATCTCATTCAACTGCGGTAATGTATGAACTCTGGAACGCTTGTCTCGCTGTCCAATGCTCCCACAGCTATCCGTGCTGCCGCCAATTGCTACTGCCAGCTTCTTCTTTCCCAAGTATGTATTCGCTCACTCACACAGACACACACATGGATATAATATTCTATACTTTCTATACAGTATAGTTTATATATTGTATAATTGTACTGATCAAATGGGCTCTTTTCCTCTTCTGCCAGAGCGACAATAATGTGAAGCTGATTGTGTTGGACAGGCTGCAGGAGCTAAAGAAAAGTCACAGAGAAATTATGGTTGAACTTAATGGACGTTCTTCGTGCACTTCAAAGTCCTAACTTGGATATTCGTCGCAAAACACTTGGTAATATCAAGTTCTGTCTTCTCTCTCTCTCTCTCTATCTCTCTCTCTCTATATATATATATATATAGTGATTATTTACACAAATCATGCATATAGATATTGCATTGGATCTAATCACTCCGAGGAATATTGAGGAGGTTGTAGTGACCCTGAAGAAGGAGGTCGTTAAGACACAGAGCAAAGAGCTTGACAAGAATGCAGAGTACAGGCAAATGCTCATCCAGGTAGACATTATCCTGCGTGCATCGCTAATACACACACATATCTTATAAGATTGGGACAACTTACTATATTTATGTACATGTGAACAGGCAATTCATTGGTGTGCAGTGAAGTTCCCGGAGGTAGCAGGAACAGTGGTTCATCTTCTTATGGACTTTTTAGGGGACAACAATTTGGCATCAGCAATTGATGTGGTCTGCTTTGTGAGAGAAATCATTGAGACGAATCCTAAGCTGCGTGAATCTATCATCACTAGGCTTCTTGATTTGTTCTATCAGGTTTGAAGTCTGTTTATAACTCTCTCTCTCTCTCTCTCTACAGTATCTGTATGTCGTATATATTGTGATTATATTTGTATTTGACGCTCGCTCCACAGATTCCGGCATCTAGAGTATGCTCCTGTGCTTTGTGGATTATGGGTGAGTATTGCCTCTCCCTGTCGGAGGTGGAGAGTGCAGTTTCGACAATCAAACAGTGCCTTGGCGATCTTCCTTTCTTCACTTTACCCGAAGGTGGCGAGTCTGTTGAAAGAGCTCCTGTTCCCGTATCCACTCAGACCACCACTTCAGCGCTTTCAAAACGTCCTGTTGTTCTTGCCGACGGTAGGCAGATTATCATACACATACC
Source organism: Selaginella tamariscina (assembly GCA_003024785.1). Lineage (NCBI taxonomy): Eukaryota > Viridiplantae > Streptophyta > Lycopodiopsida > Selaginellales > Selaginellaceae > Selaginella > Selaginella tamariscina. The sequence continues at coordinate 725,904 of PUQB01000012.1, read as the reverse complement.
TTACGATTATTTATACATACAACATATACGCATGTACAAGAGCTATATACTGTATACCACTTAATTAACCGGAATTTATGGCTGACGTATGTACATACGGTAATATACACAGATATTTATAATGTTTGTAAGCTGGAAATAAGCATTAGATTAAAGGATGTATATGCGACGATATATCATTGATGCTCGGCGCATATGCTCGCAATGCATCAGGAGATACATACTTGTAACATTCATATATTACAGATACAGATATACAACTATACTTTTTGCATGGACACAGGTACATATGCTTCACAGTCGGCTGCTGTAGAGATAGCACTCTCGACGCCGGTCTCATTGGCAACTGGTGTGTCGAAGAACCTTCGTTCTTTTCTTTTAGGTTGGGGACTTCTTTCTGGGCTCAGTTATATGTGGAACATTCACAAAGCTTGTTCTCCGTTTGGAGCAAGTGCAACCCTCTAAAGTCACCGTGAATAAGACCACTGCTGAGGTTCTTCTTATCATGGTCTCCATGCTCAGGTACATTAATCGTATACATACATAGATTCATAATATATAATTGGATATAGATAAAGCATAACGATGTTTGTATATGTATTCTGCCTGTTTTCGTGTAGTATGCTATTGTAGAATTCTATATAGTAAGAACACGTAGGCTTGAATATACCCATGGGCAAACAACATCATAAACTCCATTATGACTAAATTAGATGTTAAATACTTGCATAGTATTGTAGTGTTTATTACATCAACTAGTCATATAGAGATAATCGATATGTGTGTGTGTGTGTTCATTTGTATTTCATATGTAGGCTCGGGCAGTCTATGGCCGTGACACACCCAATGGATAACGACTCAATGGGTAGGATCACCCAGTGCATCCGTGTCTTGACAGCTAAGGATGACGATATTCGGCGCATCTGGCTCGAAAAGTGCAAAGCAAGCTTTGTGAAGATGATCACTGAGAAACTTCAGCGGGATTCGGAGGAATCTAAAGCTAAAGAGCAGGTCGCACGCGCCCAGCCTGATTGACTTCTATCACCTCAAGAGTCGTAAGGTAGTATTGTCAGCATAGGTCAATACCGATGCGTGCGTTATATAGCGTGTCAGTGTGCATAAAATGTTTCATAAGATATATCATTCTGTCTAGATATGCAGATAACATATATAAACGTATATTATAGATAGATTGTATAAACCAAGATGATATGGATATACCTTGTGTGTGTGTGTGTATTTGTGTTTGTGTTAAAGACATTTGTTTGCAGGGAATGAGCCAGTTAGAGCTGGAAGACGAGGTACAGACCGATCTGCAGCGAGCAACCGGCGAGTTCACGAGAGACGATGATAACACGAAGAAGCTAAACAAAGTTTGCAGCTCACAGGCTTCAGTGATCCTGTATATGCCGAGGCCTAGTCACTGTTCATCAGTACGACATTGTACTGGACGTGACTGTGATTAACCGCACAAAGGAAACCTTGCAAAACCTATGTTTGGAGCTGGCAACCATGGGTACGTGTTTATAAATATAGTTTTTAGTATATTCATTTCATCGCATTCTAGTTGCACACACACACATATATTGTATACAGTATAGTATGGTTTAGATTGAGTATTTATTCGCAGTATTTTTATTTATCACAAAAGTTACTACATTAACTTTTCTGCTTACAAATATAGTTCTCAATCTTGAAGAACAGATTGGTACCTTTTGGGATACCAGAAATATGCTTTGGGAGCGAGATCCATCCGTCAGAATGAGATATATATATGTGTGTGTAATTATTTGCATTATATATTGTAGGAGATATGAGAATTATTACGTGCATAAAGTCTATATCATTTATAGAGATTTGTATATATCATGTACCTATACACACGCCTCCTAATGGATATTGTAATCGATCGAAATTCATTAATAATTAATTTGATGTATGCAGGAGATTTGAAGCTGGTTGAAAGGCCGCAGAACTATACACTCGCACCCGACTCTAGCAAGCAGATAAGAGCAAGCATCAAGGTATCCTCGACGGAGACGGGTGTAATATTCGGTAACATAGTATACGAGTCTACGAGCGCCTTAGATCGAAACATAGTGGTTTAACGACATTCATATTGACATCATGGATTATATTTCACCAGCTTCATGCCCTGATGTCGCCTTTAGGAACATGTGGGCCGAGTTCGAATGGGAGAATAAGGTACTATATTTATATACATAGATGCATTTAAACAAAAAAATAGTTCTTCTCTCTCTCTCACATCGCACCGTATCCTTACACTTATGAATGTGCTGGTTTTGCAGGTATCGATTCGTTCGAGTATTCAAGATGCGAAGCAATTTCTGGACCACATTGTTACCTCAACGAATATGAAGTGCTTGACGCCACCGTAAGTTCATTTATTCCGTATGTATTTGTATAAATACACTTGTACATTATATAGAACATGTATACATGTTTAATATGTATATTGGATTTATAACCATCCTGTATCCTCTTGCGTATACATACCTATGCATTGACACAGACACATGTATTGTACACGATACAATGAGTCATCCATATGTCTGTGTATCCTCTTGTCTTTGCTGAATTTGTCAACTTTATGATCGTACGCAGACGTGCGCTCGCACACAAACAGTATTCTTATATAGCCTTCGCTTGCATTCAATATGTATGGCATACATGTATGCATGTGGTCACATTGAATATGTATGGTGGTGGTGCAGGCCGCAATTGGAGGGAGAGTGCGGGTTCTTGGCAGCGAACCTATACGCGAAGAGCGTGTTTGGAGAGGATGCACTTGTGAACGTGAGCGTGGAGAAGATGCCTAATGGTAAGCTGAGTGGGTTTATAAGGATCAGGAGTAAAACACAGGGTATTGCACTCAGCTTGGTGACAAGATTACCCTTAAGCAAAAAGCTTAAACCCACTTAATTTTTTGCCTTACTTAATCATGTGGCTTTTATTAGACAATCTAGTTAATCTTTTTTTTAAAGGCCATATTCCGAGACATTAAATTTATATTAATCTATAATAGATTAACCTGTTGGTACTTTATAATAAATTTTACATTTAATATTATAATAAATTTTACATTTAATATATTATTGTTATTTTTTATTTCTTAATCAGATGGCTATGATATCTATCATTAAAAATCAATTAAAGATTAATAATTATTTTATTTCGAAAAAGTTAAATATAATTTAACATCTAAATGTAAAAAAGAATTTTTATTAATAACGAGCAATGACATAAGCAGAAGTCTGCTTTTATTATGTAAGAGTGTTTAATAAGCAAAAAGGGTTACCAGTGTCTAGTTAGTGAATTTCACATCCATAATCTTGATAACCGACGCAGCTCCAATCCGATGAATGGCAACAATCGACTCCCCAGGGCTGCAAAGCTTCCTTCCAATTGCATACCTGTATTAAACAATATTAAGGTTTGAATTACTGAATGAGTTTAAGGCAGAATTATGTGTTTTTTAAGTGTGTATTTATAAGTGTATAACTTTCTAAAAATTTTCAAGCACTTACTTGAGAGCGGCGCCAAGGATGTCATCAGTAGACTCAGAATCAGTGGCCTTAGCAGAACCCTCAGCAAGTAAGGGGATCAAACCCCTACAAACCAAGCTGTGCCTAGCTGGCGATTCCTCGCTGCATGACCACGTCAAACTGTCCGTCGTCAGCACCGGTACTGCCACCGAGAGTATGGGAACCTTTGGCCGGTACTTGGCCACCAGCTTGGCAGTGCTCCCGCCACGTGTCAACACCACGATCAATGATGCATTTATCTTGTTTGCCGTCCGTACTGCGGAAGATGCCAGACTGCGGTAAAGAAAACAGTTAGTAACCGGTAAATTGATAGTTAGACTATAGTACACGTGCAGATACATTATATACGATTATATGTTTACATGTCATACACTTAATATACCTTTCAAGAGGCTCATTGGAAGCGGTGCCTGCTTGATAAGCTCCTTGAAGATAGCCGCATAATCGAGTGAAGCCTCTGCCTCAATGCAGATGCGTGACATGATCTTAACAGCCATCTCCGGATAGGCACCTAGTTATTTTAATTCCGTAAGCATATGCATATAGATGGTAGGAGTGACACCCACACACACTAAATGTAACATCTTGCGCATACATACCTGCTGCAGTTTCACCACTAAGCATGACGGCATCAGTCCCGTCAAGAACAGCGTTAGCAACATCTGTGGCTTCGGCCCTGGTTGGTCTTGGGGACTTGATCATGGACTCGAGCATCTGAGTTGCAGTAACAACAGGTTTACCCACAGCGTTACACTTGTATATCATCATCTTTTGTGCGAGGAAAATCTTCTCAGTGGGTATCTCCATTCCCAAGTCACCTCTTGCCACCATTACACCGTCGGATTCTCGTAAAATGTCGTCGAAGTTAACCAAACCTTCCTGGTTCTCGACCTGTCAAGTTAAGATAAATATGAATCAGTATATTATAATCAAACACGTTCACACCCTATTAACAAGGCAGTCAAAAATTTATACAGAGAACTTAAGATCCCACGCTAAACAATAGTTTACGATTTAATATGCACCCACAAACAATCGAACAAACATATTGGGGCTTCAGACCGTCCTAATTATGTTCAACAATAGAATTTCAGAACATGAATCGATCAGAATTTCTTTGATTTCATCAGCAGCCCCGGAGAGTATGAATCACATGAAATGGAAACATGCAATACATATCTACAAACTATAATCAACGTAAAAGGACTCAGGTAACAGCATAAAGATCAGATATATGCTTGTCAAAAAGTAAATCAAATCATCAGTGGCTTAAAACATCATATATATGAGGCCTCAGTAAACGATTTAACAGCATAACAGGTCAGACATATGCTTGTCAATATATTAAATCATCACCGGCCTCAACATGAGTCAGAATCATAGCAAGTTAATCAGACAGGAATAACTGTTTTCACTCTCAATGATATATTAAATTAGTTATATGTTGCCCATACCTTGGAGATGATATGAATCGATTTAGAGTAAGGACCAAGCAACTTCTTGACGGTGATAATGTCTTGTCCCTTGCGTACAAAGGACAGTGCAATGAAATCAATCTTGTTAGGAACACCCCACTTCATGATATCCTCCTCGTCCTTCTTTGTAATGGTTGGAAGATCCACCACAATACCTGTAATTGACCACAAATGAATGTAAATATCGTTTGGATAGGTAAGTTGTGTGTGTGTGTGTGTGTGTGTAGAGAGAGAGAGAGAGAGAGAGAGAGAGAGAGAGAGAGAGGACACCTGGCAAGTTGACGTTCTTGCGTTTCTCCGAGCATTGCAGTGTTCTCACATCTGCACTTTACGGAACTAGTCTCCTTGTCGCACGAAAGAACTGTCAGGGTGATGGTTCCGTCCGAGCACAGAATAACGTTTCCAGGCTCTAAATCTTCTGCTAGACGCTTGTAACTCATCGAGATTGTGTTAGTATCGCCCTGAATGCTGTAGTCAGTAGATATTGTGATCTCCTTTCCTTCCACGAGCTGTATGGGCTTTCCACCTTTCAACATACCCGTTCGAATTTCTGGTCCCTGTAAATTTAATTAGAAACTGAAAAAAGAACAGTTTTATGACTCTCTCCCCCCCTCTCTCTCTCACACACACACAATGGTTGAAGTTTATTGTCTTTAAACAGACTATGTTGTTCCAAGACATTTATAAATATGTAAAGACGTGATTATATAGGTGTCAAGCTTTATAGGTTACATGTCTATGTATGCTGTTGGGTCAGAAGCAGCCTCTAATATTTTGTCCACAAACAAAGTTCAGACAAAGTCGATAAGATAACAATCTTCATCATACCCAACATAAACATACGCATATGCGAGGTGAATCAGAAGAATCTGGCTTACATAACCCATTACGGGAAAGCAAGATCGAATCAGAGTCGATCATATGGGGAAAGAGAAGCATCATCTTCACCTTTCAATAAATGATATGACAAATATATATACAAAAACACATACAAAAAGGAACATCTACGGCGAATCAGACAAATCTGGCTTAAATACCCGTTAAGGGCACAGATCGTAGAATCAGAGTCGATCATACGGGGAAAGATAAGCATCATCTTCGCCTCTTAATATCATACTAAGATTTTATGCGTCTCAGGACCCATAAAAAAAACTCCAAGCAGCCAAATAAGATTTAATATGCAAAAAGGTATTGAAAGAAAACGCATACCTTTGTATCGAGCAAGACGGCACACATAATCTGGGTGTTGTTCATTGCAATCCGGAGGTTATTGAGCGTCTCCTGTGGTACTCATGAGATCCATGGGAAAAGTTGAACCGCGCAACATTCATACCCGCACGCAACAGCTTCTCCAGCATCGGCACTTCCCTGGACTTGGGGCCGAGCGTACAAACGATCTTCGTCTTGGCCACCTCCCGGCCATTGTCCGCCTTCTGCAAGATTCCACGATGTCAATGTTCGCCATAGCGCCTCCCTAAGACCCTAGACCAAGAACCTTAAAAGCTGCTCCTTTATGAACAAGAAATATCCCGCTTAACCCTTAACCTTTAACTTAAAGGCGATTCGCACTTAACCCTTACCTGTTCTTTGTACAGCTTGACACGGGAAGAGATCCGCAAGCATGGAAACGTGTATCTCTGCAGAACTCAACATGCTTGTCAATCGCTCCTCGGGAAATGCCTGCCGCAAGCATTCTAGCATGAAATTAGATGATTTTACCATGAAACCGCATGAAAATCAATGATTTTGTGCATGAAAACCAGCTGAAAACATGAAAATTGAAGATATCAAGAAAACAGAGTACATGAAAATCCCTATTGATCGAGATCTTTGCGCAAGAAATGATGCGGATTTGTTTACCTCTTTTAGATTCTGCGGTTTTGCGCTCCCAGACGCAGCCGCTTCATGCAGAAGTCTTGCGGCTTCTTGAAGGCCCGTGATCGCGCATCTGATCGTTGCCCTGTTCAACCAGTAGATCATTTCGTCATTCAATCATGAACCTGCATTCATGCTTGTTGCCAATTCTCTGGCGCCAAGAATGGTTTGACAGAGAAAACAGAAAACTTGCCGATGTAACCCACATGCTTGTTTAGCATTTTTAATTAATTACACGTTTAACAAGTTTTAAGTTCGGATAGGCCGGAAGATGGCGCTGGAGAGCTGGGCTGGGGTAAGCACATTCTCTTCTTCGTCATCTTCTCCTCGTCTTGGCCACAAATTGACCATGGCCCAGCTTGTTAAGCCCAACTGAATGGGTAAGCCACTAATTTATGTGCTCGCCAAGACCGCACTACTTTACAAAATATATACCCATACGTAAATCCTGGGCACCCAGGAATTCCCTGATTGGTCCACAAGAGTTAACACATGTAAAGCAAATTTATACATATGGTCCACAAGTTGCCAAAGGGAGTCTTTGAGTAACTATTGCATGTGAAGTATGGCTGATGCTTGCATCACATGTTAATAGGGCAGAGGCAATCCTAGAGACGCATGTAATCCAAGGGTTTAGTTAGATTAAAGATAAATGCACTGATAAAGGGTTGGATAAAGATAAGTGTGCTAGAGACACACGATTGTGCACATGTGATTGAAGGATCTAGTGCGTCAACTTTAGTGACATGAGCTTTACTTATAAATTCACCTCTATTGAGAATCCAACATGTGACTGCTTTAATACCAAATGTCAAAGCCTTTTCCTCTCTCCTTAACCTAACTAATCAAAGGACCGATTAACTAACCAAATGACCAATTGGTGTTTAAGTAAAATACCAATTGGTATTTATAAAAGGGCCCTTGGTAAACACCAATTGGTATTTATAAAAGGGCCCTTGGTTACGATGATTGAGTCTTTTTTCTTACATATCCTACAATTTTGACCTAGGTGGTCAACCCACCATATTAGAACTATGACAACTAAGAGATTGTGACAGTGTACATTTTACATAAACCTATGTCATCGTAAGACAAATGAAATACATGTTTTAGTAGTCCCTTTACCTTGTGCCTTAGTAGCTCATCATTCATTAAGTTGCCACACACAATGTTCTTACTAGCCTTGTTAGAGTTGCTTTATGCCATCCTTATTCTTGACCTTGGAGACATTGTAGGGACATCTCTAGAAAGAGGCGTAATTGATATGCTTAAATTGGGGTGGTCCTTAATACAAAGGGAGAACCTTGCTCTTTTTAAGAATTTAATTTTCTCTAATGTTACCTTTGTACCTTCTATGATAGGCCAAGGGTCAAATAAATGTTTAAAAACTTTCTCCACATGTTTTTAAATAGTACACATGGATAATATTACATGTAAAAGAAATAGCTTTTTAATGAACAACCCACAATCACACAATGAATATCACAGTAGGGCTAGCAGAAAAAACATTTGGAGATAAACATGATGCTCATGTCCCCATTGGCCTCTTTTTTAAACATTGGTTAGCCTCCTCGACATTCAGGGTTGTTAGCAAATATTAAGGATTATTTGTATAAATTGGGCCTCGATGCCAAGGGTACTTCACAAATATTATGTTGAGGAGTGAGGACTACTTGTACAAATTGAGTACCCTTGGTGCCAAGGTAGTAAATTTTTTGCTATCAAATTACAAATGCATATGGATAATAGCAAACCATGGGTTATCCTTAGTGTCAATGTCATAGTTTTTACTATGACCACTTTTTATTAACAAGTCCAAGGTGTAGAAGAAATATGTTCACTTAATGCACTTAAGTATATAATGATGGTTTGGTCAGGGTGTCATTAAGTATTTATAAGAAACCTTGGATGAAGCTAGCATTTTTATTTAGAAAATTCTTACCCTCATTTTCTATGTGTCAGTTGGTTCCTAATTAGTTTTGGTGTTGGATATGAGAAACACCCCTAGGGTTGACCTAATCCTAAGGTTGACTATCCTAAACCCCTCATGTTAGAGTTTAAAGATCAATGGGTCGCAAAATTAAACTCACCAAGTATATTCCTATTGAAAATGAGATTCCATGCTGACCCACTTTACAAAACAGGAAAATGGGGGGCGGATTAAGTAGGATATGTAGTGAAAGTTTTTAGGTTTATGATTGAGCTTGTTATTTTTCTATCGGTGTAAGTTAAGCTTGTGTTGTCAATGCACAACTCTAAGACTTTGTTGTGCCGCCTCAACTTTTAAACAATAGGGTTACATCACATTTTAAGGGTAGGTCATGTCAAAATGCGTGTTTCAAAGATTAGATGTTAAGGCATGTCTCCAGCCTTCTCCTACACGTCAATCTAAGAGTAACACTTACAACTAAATAGAACACATCCATGTTTTTATTCGATTGTGGGCATGAGCTCTTAACTAACAAGTTTTTTTTTTACCATGCTCCTGAAAGTTTGTCATAGTTTTAACCTAGTGGGTTAACCACTTGGGTAAAGATTATGAGATATGCAAGATATGTGAGAAAGACCCAAGCGGACCTGGGTTATCATGATCAGGGACCCTCTCATAAACACCAATTGGCCCTTTGTCTAGTTGGCTTAAGGGGAAAGGGAAAGGCTATGACAATTAATATTGAAGCAAGCTCTTTGCGGTTAGTAGGATTGCCTAAAATTATAAAGTGGTCAGTAGGATTGCCTAAAGTTATAGAGTGTTTCAGCATTTAGATAACTCTAAATTCTTGATTTACTCTATCACTTTCAATTGACATGTCTGTATTCAGTGTAGATAGTTTAATTCTGTGTGTTATCAATCTTCGGAGAACACTTGCTCAACAAGTTGGCGTAAGATTTTAAGTATGTCCAAAAGTCTTGTGCTTTGATGTGTGTGGGTGTACAACATGTGCAAGGTGTTTCCAACTTCATATTGAGAATGTTTTAAGCATATTCTTTGAGTGTTGAAACTAGGGTTTAATATGATGAGCAAGAGAAAGCAACCAGAGGCTGAGGTAGAAAGGGTTGTTGCAAAGACTCAAAATGAGGAGATGGAGCCGACTTAGGTCGATTCTCTAGGGTTAAATAACGGCTTGGTTAGTGGGAAATAATGATGGATGCCCTAAATGAACTTCAAAGAGATGTTTTGGGGTTAAGCAATCGAATCGATAATGTTACTATTTAGATTCTAGTGCTACTATAGTACCAGATATTCCACAACTAGACACGAAAAAAGAAGAAGTTCTTTTGAATCAAATTCTTCAGTATATAAAGATGGTAGTGGTCCAAGTAAGTTCAAGCCGGTCAAGCCTTCAGATTTTATGGATTCAAAACACTATAAAGTTCTAGATAATTAGTTATATGATATGGAAAGTTATTTCAAGGTTGTTTCTGTGAGAAAGATAGAAAAGGTGGTGTGAGCCAAATAGTTTCTCAAAGAAGAAGCAAAAACTTGGTGACGGATTGTTTTAAGTGAATGTGGTTACTGAAACGAAAAAGAAAATTAGAAAGTAGTATATGTCAGATGATCTTGGATTGCAATTGTATACTAATTTAACAACTTGTAAACAAGGAGTTTAGGGAAACCCAATGGACCATGTTTATTGATTTAAAAATATATGGCGTCGATAATGAAGCTCGAAGTTGCTTAATGACTAGTTTGAAATGAAAAGACTCAAAGGGAGATCCTAAAGTATAAGCCAACAAGCTATTAAGAATGTCAAGAGACAGCTCAAAAGATTACTTATGACATGCCCTTAAAAGACTTGTACAATAAAGGCAATGACCTAAATTGCAAAGTTATTCTCCAACGTCTAGGTTGAAAAGGTTTGATAAACGATCAACTCGGTTACCATCAATTCAAAGTGCAAATCCCTTTATCGATAGTTCAATGTTTTTGGACACATCAAGACCCATTGGATTTTGAAAGCCGTTAGCATTACCATCACCTCATCAGGCCAAGGGCTCGACTTTGAAGTCTATTCCTCCGCAATCCATAGACGGAAATTCAAAGTGTTATAAGTGCAATAAGTTGGGTCATATTGTTAAAGAATGTTGGGCATTGTCATAACAATCGGGAAATTTCAAGGCGATGGTATTAAATGAAGTTGTTGAAGCTACAACACTTGAAGATCTGAAAGACGAGTTAGAAAAGGTAATGTTGTGTCAGACATAACTTGCCTTATTCGTTATTCAAGACAAAACTGACCCTTTTTTATATTTTGACAAGAAGGATACAAGAGGATTAAGTCCAAATGATGGTCGATACTAGAGCAACATATAATTTTATATCGACTAGTCTAGCTCGTTGATTGAATTTGGGTTTAACAAAGATGAATAAAATAAAGATCAATTTTGGCAAAAGGTTTTTAAAATACTAATAATATAGTAAGGCAATTCCTGTCCAAATCAAAAGTTGGAAGGCTAAGTTAAACTTAGTTGTCTTAAATATGACATGGTTCGATTTTGTGTTGGGTATAGAATGGTTTCATAAACATGTAATCAAAATGAGGGATTTGTGGATAATCAAATCACACTAGCAGTGGACAAAGAGTTGCGTAAGGTAGTTAGATATAGAAAACGTGTATTTCTTGTAATGGTTTTAGATATCGGTGAAGTCAAAGTAAGAGATGGTTAAAAATCTGTTCCTAATCCTATTTTGGAAGTCTTTAAAATGTTTAAGGACATGTTGTCAAAAGACTTACCATCTAAGTTACCTCCACGTTAAGGTGTGGATCACATGATAAAGATTTTGCTAGGTTCGTCCTTATCGGTTAAATCTTCAAGAGTTAATGGAATTAAAGAGACAGCTGACAAAATTGATTGGTTGAGGACATATTCGGCCTAGCTAATCCCCGTATGATGCGCCAATCCTATTTGTAATGAAAAAAGATGGTACAATATGGATGTTTGTGGATTATTGAGTGTTAAATATAATAATTATTAAAAATAAGTATCCTCTTTCACGAGTGGATGACTTATTTAATTGGTTATTAAAAGCAAAGTATTTTTCAAGAAAAGAATTGAGATTTGGGTACCATTAGATTCAAGTAGCAAAGAATGACATTGAGAAAACCGCTTTTCAAACACCTTATGAATCATTTGAATTTCTAGTCTTGTCATTTGAATTGTGCAATGCTCCAACAACTTTTTGCATAATGATGAATGATGTGTTTAAAGACTATCTAAACAAGTTCATAATGGTGTATATTGATGACATTTTGGTTTTTAATTCGACAATTGAGAAATATGTAAAACCCTTGAAAAGATATTTCAGAGGTCGAGGTAGAACTAGTTGTATGTTAAGGAAAACAAGTGCGCATTTGGTCAAACCAAGATAAACTTTTTGGGATACTCTATCTCAGGTTGGAAAGTTGCCATGGATCCAAAGAAAGTTCAATCTATTACTGAGTGGATAATTTTAAAAGATGTGCATGAAGTCAAATTATTCTTGGTCTGACAAGGTATTATCATAGATTCATAAGAGATTACTCGAAGTTAGCAGCTCCATTGAAAGATCTTATGAAGAATATTCCATGGCATTGGATTTCAAAATGCCAGCGGGCGTTTATCAAACTCAAAGAAGTTATCTCTTGTGAGCCAAAATTACAGTTGTTAATTTTGAAGATCCATTTTAGGTAGAGTGTAATGCCCTCAATTGATGGTGTATTGCAGCAAAAAAGACATCCGATTTCTCAAAAAAGTTGGATGTTGCACAAATTCGATGGCCTACCCACAAAAAAGAAATGTGTAATCTAAGGTACTTTGAAATGCAACCGAAGCTATCACTAAAGTATGTTAAATAGCAGCAGAAGTTAGTGCAATTTCAGTCTAAAATCAGACATAAAGCTGGAAAAGACAATGTGGTAACTGATGCACTTAGTAGGAAATGTCATCTTTGTATTATGTCCGCACTAGTGTCAACTTTGATGGATCAATTTGTGATGGCATATCCTCAAAATGAGTTTTTTAAGGAGGCTTTGAACCTAGTAGCAAAAAGGAAGTAAGTTTATCAATTATAAAGAGATGGTGATGTTCTAGTAGAAATAAAAAGTCGAATGGATGCACTCAAGCGGGTGCATTTTGTAGAGCAGAATGGAGTTTTTTATTATAAAGAGAAGAGACTTTATGTTCTAGAAGGGACATGGAGGCAAAGATTGTTAATAGAACATCATGATGTTCCTTTGGCAGGACATGGTGGAAAGCATAAGACATTGGCTCTACCAAAACAAGAATTTTATTGGCCATGAATGATAAACGACGTTGTTGAATATGTTAAGACATGTCCCACATGTCAACAAGTGAAGAGTCGATCGCAAAAATGAGTTGGGAAGTTACAATGTATATCAATTCTAAAGCGGCCATTCCAAAGTGTTACTTTGGACTTTATCACGAGATTGTCAAAATCTTATGGTTTCAATGCCCTCATGGTGGTGGTTAATCGATTTTCAAAGGTTACTTATTTCATTTCAACTATAAAGATGATGAATGCAAAACAAGCAGCAAAGCTGTTTTTCATAAAGTTGTAAAAGTGTGCGGACTACTGAAAACAATGATCTTAGATCGGGATCCTCGATTTACAGGGAAGTTTTAGGGAACATTGTTTAAATAATTTAGTATGGCTTACCATCCACAAATAGATGGTCAGACGGAGAGGGTGAACCGACAAGTCGAGGGCTATCTTAGAGGTTATGTTCAAGGTAATTAACTTGACTGGGTTGAACACTTGAATATGGCTGAGATATGTTATAATAACTCAACGTACGTTGCGATTGGGTGTAGCTCGATTGAAGTGTTAACTAGGAATAAGGGTGGTATTCCTCATAGTATGGTGTTACTGAAAGATGATGCCATTCGAGTTCCTCTATAGTAAAGTTCATTAGACAGTTGTATCATACATGGGATGCTGCTCATTAAGTAATAACTATAGTATAAGAAAGGTATCATCAACAGTATAATAAGCATTGACAGGATGTAAAATATCAGGTTGGAATATGGTATTGTTAAGTATCAAAAACCTAAAGGCTCCAAGCAACTTTTTTGAGGAAGTTTGTATCGGTCCATACAAGGTGGTAAAGCAAGTAGAAAAGGTGGCTTATGAGTTAGATCTTCCTCCAAATTTAGGAGCAATACACAATGTATTTCATGTCAATTTGCTTGAACCATTCCATAAGGATGAGAAACATTTGAAAATATATGAAAACTTATGTTCACTTCAAGAACTAGTTGGCAATATGAAGGAGTTCGAAGTTGAGTTAATTTTGGATGCAAAGAATATTAAACGCCAAGGGTCGTGGAAACATAAACGTGAATATCTTGTTAAACTTGAATCAACATGGGAACCATTAGAGAATTTGTAGAACGCAATGGAGTTGGTAAATGAGTTTAAGGTGAGGTCTCAAGTTGATTCTAGTCAAATTAAGGAATAAAGTTTTATTTCTTCTTAACCTAGGGGTTGACAAACAACATTAATTAGAGGCCTTCAATATAAATTCTAGTTAACATAAAAGAAAATAACTAGCTTGTTGTATGTGTTGGGTGACAGACTTTGCAAATGTGTAAAAGGTCTTATGTTACCTCCGGTAGCTAAGCTAGCCGCTTAGTGAACGACAGTTCTAAAGTACTTGGCTTAATGTAATGCAAGGGGGTACATTAAGCCAAGGGGGGTAATGAAAATTATGTAAACTTTTTGCTGACTCCACATAAAGTGAGTAGTGTTATGACAGGTGTAGCTCAAAGGCGATCTACACATGCATGGCTCACACCCAGCTTAGAGGTGTCAAGGGTCACTCATGACATGCACAACTCAAAGGTGATCTACACACGCATGGCTTGCACCCACAGCTTAGAGGTGATCTACACACACATGACTCGCACCTAGCTTAGAGGCAATCTACACATTGACCACATGTTTGTACTTGCATCACATGCCACTCAAGAATCGAACCTATGATTGCTTTGATACCAAATGTCACGACCTTTCACTTTCTCCTTAAGCTAGCTAGACAAAGGGCCAATTGGTGTTTATAAGAGGGCCCCTAATCATGATAACCCAGATTCGCTTGAGTCTTTTCCATATATCCTACATATCTTACAATCTTTACCTAGATGGTCAACCCATTAGGTTAAAACTATGACAAAGTTCATATAGAAGGGGGTTTAGAGTTGGCATTTGTGAGTCATGTTTATGGCACCAAGTGTAACTCGAGCTATGGCAAGATAGCCCACATCTTGGTAGTGTCACATGAACATGTGACACTAAGCTAGACAACACATGGTACAATGCCTAAGGCATGGCCTTTGGGGTTATGTCATGGGATTAGGGGTTAGATATTCTAACAAACATGCATGCTTGTGTTCATATTAGGGTGTTAAGCCTTGCACATCAACTTAAGAGTGGTTAGGTCTCATAATTGAGTGTGCTATTGGCACACTAGGCTAGGGGGTATCTTTTTGAGATTTAGGGGTGAACAACCTAAGTTCGTTAACAAAAGCCCTTTCATGGCACATTCGCAAGGTCATGTATTTAGTTATCCAAACCTAGCCTTAGGGAATTTACTTAACAAAATACTCATATCCACTTACGGTGCACACTCATGTCCTCTTTAAGTAATAGCTCTAGGTCTACGGTTTGACTTGGCCACTCAAACCCTTAGGGTTAGTCATGGTTTAGGGTACCCCTTGTCACCTAAAGGGGTTGTGCTCGTAAGTGATGAAGCCTTAGCTCTGTCATAAGGGTATGTGTGGGACACATCTCCTTGGTGGGGTTAGGGCATGAGCCTATCTAGGTCTCGTGGGGTAGGATCCTAAAGTGTACTTGGATTGGGGAGTAATCTTTCTAAGGACTCTGGATAGAACCCTAAGTCATGCCTACTTGGGCATCTGAGTCAAGCTCTTAAGGTTTTTTTTGAAAGACTTCACATTGCTTGCATAAGGTGTTGATAATGGATGGCCACTTAGTTATAACATGTTATCATGTGTTAGCCCTTCGGGTAAAACTTTAGCAATTTGTATTAGAGCCTATTCTTTTTAAAGTTGTAGAGTATTTTTGGTTTATATAATTCTAAGTCTTAAAATACTTTATCACTTTTAATTAACATGTTTGAATTTTGCACAAAGAGTTGGTCTTGAAATATATAACTCTTTAAAGAACACCTACTTAGTAAGTGAGTGTGGTCATTAGAAACTTAGCAAGCTAGATGTGGGGTGTGTGTGAACTCAATTGGTTTTGGTGGTTGCCAAAACGCTGTTGCCAATGTCTAATTCCAAGGTTACAAGCTAAGGTTTGGTCATCCTTCAAATTAATTATATGAGAATACAAAGGTCCCCCCTTAAGTTATCCCCTTAAAAGTTATAACCTCTCTAAAGTTATCGAAACTCACTGTGATTGTTGTTTTTCTTATGAAAATGTTATAAAGTTTTAAGGTATAAAAATTTTGAATTTTATAACTTTACAGAATTGCATTTTTATATTGAAACTACATTAGGGAAAAGAAAGAGGTGATTGTTTTTTGCTCTAGGCCCTTAAGACGGATACTTTGCTGCATCTTGGACAATTTCATCATCTGCTGATGCTTGGGCTAATCAAGGTCCATAATTTCAACATCTGGGAGATAATTTGGATTTTCTCTTTGCTGGAGTATTGTTCCGACTCCTTAGCCAAGACTGCCTCGTCACCTGCCACATCCTCATTCCTCATCATCATTTCTGCAATCTCCTCCTCTATCATCTCCTCATGGCATCCATCATGTTATCATGTTCGTCCTTCGAATTCAGTAGTGCCTTGATTGACATGGGATGTGCAATCGCAACTGGCCAACCGCCCACAAAATGTATGATTCTACAACCGCCTCCACCTCATTGACGAGAATTGCATCGTCTGCAGGTTGATTCTTGACAACAATGGGCTCCTCCACCGCATTGTTGTCAAACATGCCCGTGCAACGGAAATAGTTTGCAACTGTGTTGCTGATGTCCTGCCACACTAGATGACACCATTGCATTGCCAACAATTGATTGACTTTATAGATGTTGGTGTGTCCCAACTCATCCTCGTTGATTGCGTGCTGCAAATGGAAGTGCCAATAACGACGTTTAAAAGCTGCGATGATGCCGACATCCATGGGTTGTACTTTTGCAGTGCTATTTGACGGAAAGAATTGTACGACAACATGGTCCAGCTTGTCCTTAATGTCGCCAACCAGATGTGAGGGCATGTGTCCATCAAAAGAAGGATTTTTTTAAATTTTTTTTTAATCTTTCATCTGTTTGTTGATCTTCAACAGCCAATCCTGGAAAAGGACTCTAGTCATCCAACACTTCTTCCAATTGAGGGAACGTCACGGAAACATTATGCTTCTTTGACAAATACGATGCCAGCATGTTTTGTCATTTCTCCCCCTGAGCTAGAAGTTTTGAAATTGTGACTTGACTAGGAGGCTTCATCAACTTGAACTCTTCAACCACCCATTTTGCCAAATTGGTCTACGATATCCATGGATGCATTGCTTTGAATTTTGCAATTTTTTTTCTTCTACTCCACCGTGAATTTCTTGTGACCCATGTTTGAGACATGCACGGTGGAGGCACAAAAGAGAGTAGGGTTGACAATGGAAAACACGACATGGGCATGGCACATGGCAGAGACAAAAGCAACGGAAACAAGCACAATGGAGGTGCGTATGGTAGAGGCATAGAAGAGAACGACGGAGGCTATAACTTAGGGGGGGACCTCTATATGTAGTGGTGGCCTCTACTTAGATACTATGAAATACCTCTACTTAGGGTATTATGGAGGTTTGGAGTTTTGTCAGGAAGTGTGGCTCGCACAGGAGGGAGAAAGAGAGAGAGAGACTATTGCTTCTTTCCTAATAACAAGAAACTATTGCTTCTTTCCTAGTGCTTAAAACTAATCATGATTTGAGCCTACCTAAGTGCTTAGACAAGAAATCAAGAAGAAGAGGAACTAGAAGAACCCCTCCCCCTAATCACCTGCATGCTTATATAGTGGGCTGGGTGGTACTTGTTCATAACCCAGGTGGCATCCTCCCATTGGGTACCTCCAATGGGACCAAGTACTGGGTCAACTATCTTAGTGTGCCTACCCCACGTGTGCCCTTCTCTATGTCTTGGGTGGTTGGTTTGGACGATTGAATCTAACTCGTTGTTAATGCCACCTGATAACGATTGTTATCCACATGTGCCACCATTTCGAGGTTGCCAAAGCCAGCATGTTGCTCTTCAGGGTCTTGACCTCTGTTTGAGGCTGTTGCTCATGTACATTGGCTATTCAATTTAGTGGTGGCCATACCACCACCAATAGATACCCAAACTTACTTATTGGCACATCCTTGGGCCACAACCTTAATGTCCTCAACCCACTCCAAGGTGCTTATGATATGTTGTGACTTCCTTCTCCACCACCTCCTACTTGATCTTTAATGTGGATATTGTTATGTCCCTGAGCTTGGTGGTTCTCTGGAGCTTGGTCGCGTTACCTACTTCCTATTCTTAAGCTTGCATAAGTTGGGCCTTAAGCTTCTCGATTCGCTCATGCACCCATTGCAACTCTTTGGTAGTTTGCTCCTACTACTATTGTAACATGATCGTTCTCCCTTCCAAGAGGGTTAGGCACTTTCAGATCTGTTGTAGCTCCTCATCTTTCTTCTTGATTTGGTGCTTGTGGTTGTCTGCAACTTCTTTTAACTCCTCAATCGTAATTAGCATCTAGTTCACCCTGACTTCAGCCTCTTGTACTAGCTTTGCATCTTCATCCTAATGGGGTTGGTCAACCATGGCCCGATCTCCTTGGGTAGTCTCCATGTCTAGTGAAATTAGTTGAGCCTTAACCTAACTCTTGATCGCACGTTCCTTGCGCACTTGCAATTCTTCTCTTGCCTTTGCCATTGAACTGCATGCTTTTGGCTAGTAGCTAGATGCTCCTTAGCCATAAGTCCATAGGAGGATGGCTGGATATCCTAGGGAGGAGGGCTGGAGAACCCATGAGGGAAGCCGGAGGTCCGCAGGGGGACAACCAAAAATCTGTAAGGTGACAATTAGAGGTCCCAAGAGGATGGTTGGAGGTTCGTAGGTGGATGACCAAAGGTCCCCGAGAGGACGACCATGGGCATTATCCACCTTGGTTATGGTAGTGATGGCTGTAGGTCATCATGAGGAAGGACGATATAAGTGGCCATCATAAGATTTCAAGAAGTAGGTGAATGATGGTGACATGGTTGACTGCTAACCATTGGACTATGTGGCAAGTGTCAATCAAACTATAAGAGGAGATCAGCTTCAACACAAGAAAAGGAATCCACATAGGAACAAACATTCATATAGGATTTTCAGCATGCTCTCCCATAGTAGCAAGCAGCATGGGCACCCTTGGCTGCACCAATAGCTAGGGAGCGCCCATTCTGGAAATAGCCCAATGTAGTTATTTTGAGCACTTTCAACGCGAGCACCAAATGTTGCTTCATGAGCTGGCCACTTTGCGCCAAGTGCACACAATTTATAAAAGGGGCAACTTGCATGTATTACTTGCTAGAACAAAGGATGTCAATTATGCACAATTGCTCTTAACGTAGCTAAATAGGCTCTTCCCTTTGTATGGGAGGTGAAAGGATTCTTCTTTCATGAATAGATTTTAGTCTTTTTCTCCATAATATACTACAAGGTGATCATTGGCTGGTTACCAGCCATGGGGAGCCTATAGATAGCCACGGCATTCTATCCGCCACCAGATCCAATGAACCCAATTTGTTTAATAACCAGAAGGGTGAACTACATCAGAGGAACTCCCTCCAGGTACACAACCATCGAGAGGCTTTGTGCAAATCACCCCCCCCCCCCCCAATTGGGGGCCCCGCACGTTTGGAGGTGGGCATTGGTAATAGCACTCTGGCGACTCCACATCTAGGGAACACAACATTCCACCTATGCAAGATTGAGACATGGAGCTCTTCCTGCTTTTGTTGTAGTCCTACACTGAACTTTATTTGGTCCTTCCACTAGGGTGATGAGTGCTACTAACTACAACTAGACAATAGTCAATGGTGCTATTTTCATGAAAGTGAGCCCCTTAGCCACTACTTACTTGTGACATCCCTCAAGGTCCTTGTGCCACCTATGGAGCTTGTCAAACATGGTAGTTATCGAGATGTAGGTCTATTGCATATTGGCCTATACTGTTCTATGAGCTTCTTCACAATGGTGTTGTGTTCCTTGGCTATTCTTCGAAGACCAAGCCATTGTAAATCACCACACCTTGTCTAATTTGGTCAAAGGCAAGTGCGAGCTCATTATGGGCTGAAGATGCCCAATGCCCATTTGGGTGAAAGTGTTGGTAGGTACCCGACAACTAGACCTCTGACTCTTCCCTTATGTCCTCGGGTTTGGCCAATGGTGATGATGGTGGTTGTCTAGCATGACCAACTAGTCTTGGGGTTGTAGCATCAGTGGCTCAATGTTGTGCATCTGCAGTTGGGGTACCTATGATAGGTTTGGAGATAATCGAGGCCCACTTGAAGGGGGATTGGGATGGATCTCATCTCCTAGGTCCTATGGTCTCCCCTCTCTTGCAGATTCTTGAACCTTGGCTACTTGGTCCTGGGGACCCTTGGTCTCATGTTCATTTGCGCAATGCTTCCACAACCTTTGGCCTTATCAATTCGGCTCGTTCCTCCTCCTTAGGGTGTCCTATAGCACTGATCATGAGCTGCGAGGGTATGGGTGTTAGAGCTTGGCTAAGCATCATGATGTTGATATGTTTGACCGGGTTCCACTCCTAATTCTGTTGATGTCGCAGTTTAGAGAGGGAATCAAGTAGTGCTTAAGGCAATCCACCATGTTTACCTCAATTCCTTCCAATGCGCAACACAAGGCATTCGCTAGCCGCACAACGGTCCTTCTTTTTATTCTCCATGTGAACATGTAGGTGACTAATGCTAGGAATTCATTTACCTCTTCTCCTCCTCCAAGTTGAATTTGGACAAGGGAATCTCTTTTTTTTCTCAAGAAACCATCAGTATGTGGGTTTCAAGAGGTAATCCAAAGCCACTCTACATTCTGATAGTTGGAACGCCATTGCCAACTCGTTGATTCCCATGTGGAAAATCGCATTCCCCTCTAGGTTGAATTGGATCTCAAATCTCTTGGTCTTGTTGGTCTTCAACTGGGCAGATTGGATGAAATAAATTGCTCAATCCTAGTTCCTCCACTTGCTCCCATGGAAGGTTAAAGAACACGAGTAGATGCATCTTCTTTCTAGTTTACCACATGACAAGTAGCTCAACTAGCTCCTTGAACTAGGAATATCTAGGGAAAACTAGCTTAGTCGTCCTCTCTTGTCCACCATAGGATAGCCGGACTTCCTGGATCATCGTAAGCTTGATACATTTGACCCATTACATGGGCATGGCATCATGAGTGACTAGGTGCAAAAAGGGCTAAGCATGGAAGTACCTGCTAAAGGAAACAAAGAGAGAGCTTACATTCTCTAGCTGCTTCTATTATTGCTTTTTTAAGGTGTTGCTATCATGGCAATTCTAGTGATGTCATCTAATATGACAAGCATGTCTATCCCTATGCCTTGATTGCACAATGATGGTACTGCCTAACCATCATTGTTTGTGTAGTATGTCCCTCATGCATGTGGTCCACCCTCATGGACCTAGTGAGCCTATGAGTTGGGCACTCGTGTGTCTTATGGGGATTGGCTCTCCTAGTGGGCATTCACTGCTCCTCCTCGTACCAACCCCTTGTCTAGTGTCCCTTCATTCTGTGGTCCTATTGTCATCGCTCCTTTGCATCATGATACATTGCTTGGGGTCTCAACCAAGTGGATGTACAACTTTAGGTGGTTTCCATTGACCTCATTCTCCATTAAGGCCTAGTAGTATTATCCCATTATTAAAAACCTCAAGAATTTCATAGAGTCCTTTTCATCTTAGTTTGAACTTGCCCTTCTAAAGTTCTTGTGACTTCTTGTCCCAGCACACCACTATTCTGGTTCATACCTCTGGAGTTTTTGTTTCAATCTTTCCCTTGCTTTACTTGCTACTGGCAAATCTCCCTGGTTAGATGTGCCACAAACCACTCCTCATCGAGCTATTTTAGTTGCTTTAACCTCTATTTGGTGACTATGGGCTCTTTTGTGATAGGCTTGTTTGTAAGCTAGGGATGGTGCATTCTCACGGCATGATGGCTTCTAGGTCATATGTTAGGCCAAAGGGCGTGGCTCTAGTTGGTTGGCCAATATGCCCATAAGACAAATGGTAACATCTCTTTCCACTATTGGGATTTGCTATGGCATAACTTCTTAAGGATAGTCACTAATGTTTTGTTGGTGGATTTTGCATATCCGTTCCATTGTGAGTAGTACGCCCTTGACGTGTAGTGCTTAATAATGAACATGCTAACTAGCTTGAGGACCGTTTCATTGATGAAGTGATTCCCTTAGTTCGACACCAACTCTAGTGGATAGCCAAACCTTGCCAGGGTATTTTCGTAAATGAACTTTGTTGTTGCCTTGTCATTGCTTCTTTGAGTGCCTTTGCTTCCACCCACTTCATGGCATTATCTGTTACCACCACAATGTACCTGGAGTATGTCGAGTGGGCCTTCGGGTAATCAGTCCTATGAAGTCTAGCATGCACTTCTCAAATGCCAACATCCCTACTAATGGGTGGTATTCCGTGCTTTGGTTGGCCATCGACCGTCCAATCTGCTAGCAACAATTGCAAGCTCCTAGATGTTCTAGTAGCATCTCAGAAGCTTGTTGGCCTCACAATCTCATTTGCAAAGATCTTCATGGTCATTCTCTCCCCTCCAAAGTGTCCAACACCAGGTAAGTTGCATACCACCATGCTCTACTCTACCTTGTTAACAAGTTGCAACTTACTAGGCAATCGGTGAGGTGGATCCTCTTTTACAAGAGTTTGACTTCATCATGGTGTAACTCTGTCATGAGGGTATGCGTGAGACATGTTTCTTTAATGAGGTTAGGACATGAGCTTGTCTAGGTTTACTAGGATAGGATCCTAAAGTCTACTCGGGTTATCCTTTAAGGTTCGAAAGATATTCATTCTAGGGGACTTAGGGTAGGACTCTAAGTCACCTGTCCAATTAGGCATTTGAGTTAGACTCTTAACTTAGAAGACTTAGCGTTGCTCACATAAGGTTTTGATGTCGAATGGCCACTTGGCAACCATGTTTTGCCACGTATTGGCCCTTCAAGTCCTATTCTCTGTGGTCAGTAGGACTGCCTAAAGTGTAGCATGTTTCAAGGTTTAATTAGTTTTAAGTTCTTGAAGTACTTTACCACTTTGGCTTACATGTCTAAATTTTGCGTAGAGAGTTAGTCCTAAGATCTATAGATCTTTAAAGAACACTTGCTTGGTAAGTGGGTCTGGGTTATGGACTCCAATGTTGATGGCAGCACTCAAAAGGTAACTTCCAAGTTGCATGTCCGGTTATGTTACCTCTACATTTGTTTAGGTTAGTTTACCTTAAGTTTGCACTAGTTAATTTACCAAACACTTCCATAAGACATGGCAAGTTAGTTTGTTCTAACTTACAAATTAAGTTTTATGAAGTGGATCATGTGATATGCTAAGTTTATACATTATTGAAAATTTCTCTTTTTTTTTTCCCTAAAGTTTTGAATTTAAGATAACACATGAATTGAGAATAAACAATGTCCATTGAGTTTTGACTTAAGTCAAGATTCAATATCGGGTTTAGCAATAAGTGTTGGAATGGGAAAAGGCTTATGTTCAAATGTGTGTCTTTAACTTCAGAAGAAAGGATATATATCAAACATAAGAGTGAACACCATAATTTGGTAGAAGGTGTAGCTCTCATTATAGTGCATGCTTTTGAGAGTGTAACTCAAGAAGTAGATTATGGTGATGAACTTATAGTATAACAAAAAAATCAAATATTAACATATGGATCATATGTTAAGCAATTGGTTCAAAGGTGCAAAGTAGTTGAAATATTATTTGATGTTTGCAATATTCTAATGACATTATCTGCAAGTAACATTATGTGGAATAATTTACTAAGTTTAAGTCACTTGATTTGGACAAGTATAACTTGAAAACTTTAGTTAGTTGTAACTGTGCACTTTGTAATCAAGTTAGCTAGCTTGACTAACTTGATTATGAAGTTGTCTCAAGTAGAATTATGAGAATGAGATAAATAGATAGCTTTTGGCATTATAGTGATTTAGTATTGCACTCTTATCAATATAGTCTTAGGGTAGATGGTATGATCTACTAGAAATTAAAGTGTTAAAAATGTACGTTTACAATTTCAGTTTATTAAGTATAAAAGGACTTGGATAGTGAAGGAGTTCGGCACACACTTGTGCATTTCATTATTAACTCTTTAAACTTGAAATTTGTAACATTGTTTGAAATGTGGGGATTGATTAGTTTAATCTCTTGAACAAGATTGACTCCTTGGTTAACAAAAGCATTAAACTGAAGATCTCCATTTTGCTCAAACACTATGTTAAAACTATCCATGATGCAAGAGCGTTTGAGTATATGGAGGTTTTGGTCCATACACCTCCTTAGAACATTGGTATCCAATGGGATTTAAAAGTTGGTGTTGATTTTGAAAATCAACTTCATATTGAAGTTGAAATACAATTATTCAAAACTCAGTTTCTTGCTCAGCATCATGGTTGCAAATGTGGGCACACAAAGAACAAACAAAGTATGTATCTTCAATCCTCTAGAATATCAGAAAGTGGGACTTTCCTTGACTCAAAATTTGATGGTGTTCCTTGAGTTGGGTTCAATATACATGCAAGTACGATATCGGCTTGTTAAACTAGCTCAAGAAGATGGTGTTCCATCTGGTTTAGGGTTTTGATGATCATGATCCAAAGTCCTTAACATATGATTCGATATCTGGTTTGAGAATATGAGGTTTCCTATCACCTCATCTGTTGAAATATTTATACTTTAAACTTTGAAAGCATTTATGACAATCTTTTTAAGATTGGTTATAAATGAATTGACAAAGTATCATATGATATCTCTTAAATATTGAGTTTGTACTGCTCAATGTTGAGACATGGTTATGATCACATAAGGTGACCATAATCATAAAATATAAAAACTCAAGCAAACCTGAGTCCGACACTTTAGTAAAGCAATACCTTAGTGTTGTAACATGAAACATATTTTCAAGTAGTTGAGAAATGACATGTTTCTCAATACATTGCTTGAGGAGCAAATGTGGTACTTTGTGAGATTGTTAGGTGTCCAAAATGGATAATGTATCTTAATTCGACATACTGAACTAGATGCTTTATTTATGTTTGATGAGATCTGCTGATTTATGAGATATGATTGAAACATGAAGGTAATGTGGTGCTTTGGTGTCATGATAACATTAATGTGGAAGATAATATTTTATTATGAACTAAACACTAGTTCATGATTCCTCTTAAGTCTCTAAACGGTTTCTCAAAATATTCAAGTAGCATTATATTTTCAACTCAAAATTGAAGTTTAATTCATATAAATTAAGACCATGTACATATTATAGTTGTAGTATTTTGATAAATTGATATGATTGTAAGGTTATATCCGCTAATGTAACAACTAGTTAATAAATTTGGGATTTGAACATTAAGAGGATCATAATCAATTCAAGAGTATCAATATCGAAATTGCAACTATTTATGGAATAAAGATTAGTTTAAAAAGATGCTTGTCAAAATATTAATTGCTCAAATTAGTGAAAATGTTATATTTTGATATAGTGCTGAGAAACATTTACATAATTAGTTTGAGAGTTGGAAATGAATATAATGTTACGAAGGCATGCAATATTACAAGTTCATGGAAATTATTATTATGAAAACCAAGTTTTAAAATTTAGTATTTTGAACTTAGTGAGATAAGAAGTTAGGAATTATTAAATAACATATAATATGTTGTGTTCTTTGGAGAATGAGTACAATAAGGACATGTCAATTGAGACTTGTGATATCTAGAGATTGTCAATTGAGGCACTAGTTGAGTTTTCTGGTTTTTACATTAAGTTGATAGAAAGGTATGTTAGCTTATATTTATTCCCTAAACTGATCGATGTTATTAAAGAGTACAACGTTGGTTGTAAAAAATGAATATTAGTGCTATGACACTTGATAATAGATTTGACCTGAATTTGATTCCCATCGAAAATGAAGTTATATCAATGACAAATGAAGTGGATGGGCTAATTTCAAGTTAGCAAGACCTTGTTGTTTACAAAGACCAAGGTTTTAAAATTAGTACTCTTATATTAACAAAGAGCTTAATTTCGATAAATGTCTCATACCTAGTTTGGCATAGTTATACACTAACAGCAGATAGATATAGTAGTAGACCCTTATGTAAGGAGTAATGAAAAACACCGAGGGATGTAGAAATGTAAAGCTATAATACCATAACATGTGGAGATGTGAAACCATTGAAAAATCCAAGAAATACAAGGGTTAAGCATTTGAGATGGCTCAAATTGGTCAAGTATGTTTAAAAATTAAGGAATAAGACAAAGGCTTTATTTCTTCTTAACCTAGGGGCTGGCATTCAACATTAACTAGAGGTCTTCGATATAAATTATGGCTAAGTAACGAAATTAACCATTATATTTTCTGCATTGGGTGACAAACTTTGCAGACGTGCAAAAGGTCTCCAAGTGACTTCATGTTGTCGGTGGTGCCTCTAGTAACTAAGTTTACGACTCAGTGAACAATACTTGGCTTCGTGTAATGTAAGGGGGATAATGAAAATTATGTGAACTTCTGGTTGAATCCGTATAGAGTGATATGTTAGTTTTGGTTAATTTTTTCTAACATTATCTAGTCTTGGAGTTGGACATCAACAAGGACGTTGACATTTTTAAAGGCGGGGAGTGTGTCATAGTTTTTACTATGACTTTTTTTTACTTTAGAAGCTGACTATTATTACCTACTGTACTATGTTGATGAACCCTAAATGTAGTAGAAAACATGCCTACTTAGTGCACTTGGGTATTTAGTGATGGTTCGGTCGGGTGCCATTGGGTATTTGTAAAAAACTCTAAGTGAACCTTCTAGAAACTCACCCTCAATTAGGCTGATTAGTTGGGTTAGGAACACCCCTAAGGTTGACCTAACCCTAGGTTCACAACTGTGCTCCATAGATGAAAATGAGCATTTTGTTAACCAAACCACTTAAGAGTCCCCCGTTGCTATCCACATTGCTTTCGCCCCCTCGAGATTCCTGCCTCCATCGCAGGCCTGCCCTTTCCAACCCACGTCCTAAAATCCTCCCCAGAGCTTAGGGTAGGAGAAGGTTAAGTTAAAGGCTCATCTCGTTAACTAACTAAGGCCCTAACTAATTCCATGCCAACCCACTTACACATATAGAAAAAGAGCGGGGAAGGGGCTTTGTCACATAAAGAAGGTAGATTATGTAGCAGGAGAGTTCCTGAGTTCCTAACAAGAGCTCGTTATTCTTTTAACTTGTGTCATTAATGCACAACCTTTTGTTGTGCCGCTTCAACTTTCAGACAATAGAGGTACATCCCACCTTCAGGGTAGCCTATCCTTAATGTTGGCGAATCCATGCCTAGGAGGTCTTATCAAACTACACGTTCCAAGAGGCAGAGGTTGAGGTTTGTCTCCAGCCTCCTCTTCCACATCAAGCTAAAAGTAGCCTCACAACTAAGCAGGGCACATTCGTGTCCTTATTTAACTGTGGGTGTGGGATTTTGGCTGATAGGTTTTCCTTATTGAGTTCATGAGGGTTCACAGAGGGATTCTAGAGTTGGCATTTGAAAGCCACGTTCATAGCACATGGTGTAACTCTTGAATCTAAAGAGGTTATAGCATGATAGCCCACATCTTAGGAAATAGTACATGGAGATGTGACACTAGGCTAAATGGCACACGGTACAAAGCTTGAAACACACCCCTTGGGGTTGTTTCATGGGCTCAACACTGAAGGGTTGGATACTCTAGCAAGCATGCATGCTTATGCTCACATTAGAGTGTTAAGCCTTGGACATTCGCTCAAGGGAGGTTAAGTCTCTTAATTAGATGTGTTATTGGCACACTCAGTTAAGGAGGGGGTCTTTTCCTTGGGATTCAAGGGTTGAAC
The DNA here is from genome assembly GCA_003024785.1 of Selaginella tamariscina. Lineage (NCBI taxonomy): Eukaryota > Viridiplantae > Streptophyta > Lycopodiopsida > Selaginellales > Selaginellaceae > Selaginella > Selaginella tamariscina. The sequence goes on along the minus strand of PUQB01000012.1, from coordinate 697,812 downwards.
AACCTAAGCTCATTAGCAAGAGCCCATTCATGAGGCACTCGCAAGGTTATGTACTTAGAATTATCCAAACCTAGCCTTAGGGAGTTTGTTTAACAGAACACTTGTGTTTGCCTACAGCGCACACTCGTGTCCTCACTAACTACTAGCCCTAAGTTTAGGGTATAACTTGGCCACTCAAACCCTTAGGGGTTGTGGTTCAAGGTACCTCTTAACACTCTTAAAGAGTTGTACTCCTAAATAAGGGTGATTCCTCAAGGGGTAAGTGACAATGCCTTAACTCTGTCATGGGGATATGTGTGAGACATGTCTCCTTGATGAGGTTAAGATATGAGCCTATCTAGGTCTATTGGGACAGGATCCTAAAGTCTACTTAGGTTATCCTTTAGAGGGATAGCCATTCTAAGGGATTTAAGGTAGGACTTTAAGTCACCTGCCCAATTAGGCATTTGAGTTAGACTCTTGAGGTCATATTGAAAAACTTAACATTGCTCACACAGGGTTTTGACTCATAATGGCAACCACGTGTTAGCTCTTCAGGTAAAAACTCTAACAACTAAGGCTATCCCAATAATAAGTTGAATCCCCCTTTTGAGTGCATGTCAAGGATGACGATGTTGATCTAGAACTTGATGCTTTGGATCTTGATAATGTCCTTGGGTGTCACCTTGGTCTGGTTTGCCATGCACACAAGGAACGGTGAGGGTTCTAAAAGTTGCATTCCCAACTCTTGGTGAATTTCTACTGACATAATATTCATGCTAGAACCACCATCTTCAATGACGTTGTGGATGGTGCAGCCTGCAATTTGAATTGGTATTGCCGGTACATTGTCCACCAAATCTAATGTTGCAGTTGCAGTTGCAACTCTCAATGGTTTTGTCGTTGGTGCATGTAGTTCATGAGCCAGCACTTTGTATAGTCTGAGCAACATGCAGAGTAACTCGCCTATGGTCAATGATGCATGGGTCTCTTGCACCTTTGTAGCAATGCTTTCTTGGAGTCCCAATTCGGACTGTTGGTTGCCTTTATTGTGCTCCAACATAGGCTTGATCATAAAGATCCAAAAACAATGATAGTTCTCATTGCACAATGTGTCCCAACACTTTGGCTATTGTTGTGTTGTTGTCAATATGGCTAGGACTTTCAGGATCGTGACCATGGCTGACACTCACTTGAGTGTAACCTTCTGTGAGGCTGCTCATGTCTATTGGTCTGGCAGCCTTGATCCTATTGTTAGCCACATCTGCTTCCAACTTTTGGTCGATTTTCATGGCGGCTATTTGGGTTGAGGGATCCTTGAACATTATATACCTTACAATATTTATTCCTCATGTTGTGTATCACAATTTGGCAAGGGTGGCTATCAAGTCGGCCTTCCTGATCACCGATCCTTGTTCTTCCTCTCGTGGGTTTTGCCCTCGCTCCTTGGCTCATGGATGTTGCTCTTTCCATGCTAGTCTCGAGGTGGCTAAGAGGTTCTCCTCGTTTGTGGTGGTAGTGTTCGCCCCCTTGTCTTCGAACTTGTCCTATTTCTTCTTTCCTAATGCCTCTCAGCCTCCCACTTCTCTACTTTCTTGGTGTATTTAAGTAGTTTGTCAAACATTTGATCACCGTCCAACCCAATCCTTTTGTGAATCTTCAGCCGTAGTACCACATCTTCTTGATGAGGTCAACTGGTGGGTCCCTTAACCGAGCAATGAATCCAAGCATGTGTTTTGTGTAGTCATCTATAGACTCCCATACCTCCTGCTTCAAGTTAGCTAATTTGTGGATTATCTTTTCCTCACTCTTCTCTTCGTAAAAAGTGTCTAAGAATGCTCTCTCGGTGGTGTCCCATCAAGCTCCTTTGTTGGCCTCTTTGAACCGCATCCACCATTGTGCCTTCTTGTCTAGGGTGCATACAAATGCGCTTAGCTTCATGTGGTTATCAGTCATGCTTCTTCACACATGTTTGAACTTACACACATGCTGGTTGGCATCTTTGCCCTTTGCTCCCCGAAATGCAAGTAAGGGCACTATCATTGTGCTCTCCTAGGAATGTTGGGGGGATAGATTGGAGGATCTAGTAGCCTTACTAGCCCATGCACTCATCAAGATAGGGAATCTCTGGAGTTGAATCTTTAGCTTTGAACATGCTTAGGTCGATGTCTTGGTGCCATGTGGGCATCTTGTTCTTCCTTTGCAGCCCCGCCTTCCTATCAGGGTTGGTGATGACAATGGGCTTCTCCTAGCTATCCCTCGGGTGTCCCCTTTGCAAGGCTAGCTTCTTTAGCAATGCGGCGCTCTACACCTAAAATATGGTCTTACAAAATCCCTTTCCATGGTCGACACTGTCTCACTCATTGTGGAAGATTCCCCTTGCCATGGGATGGAATCCCCTCATCCCTAGTCTAGTATGGCCATTGTGCAACCCCCCTCACCAACACTTCTTTGTGGTGATTTTTCCATGTGTTGTTCGGTCTTGGTTGCTATCCTGGTACTCACCTTGACTCGCTATGTAGTTCGATTTACTGAACTCCTAGTGTGGAGGTCTTTTCATTAGTGATCTTTATGGGAGCCCTCCAAATGAGGCTCTTTTTGGGCACCCACAACTAGTTTATGTTGTCGTTCTAAGTGATAGTGGCTTTGGGTTCACTATGCCACATCCTTTGCTTCCTCAAGCATGCAAAATCTCTGGCTCTCATCCTCCATCACTTCAGTCATTGTCATCATCGCTTTGTGTTTCCTACCTCCAACGCGAGCTTCCCATGCCTTGGGGTTCTACTATGTGAGGTATCCTCTCTCAAGGGTACTCATAAATATAGGTTTAGGGGCTCATTGTGGCTATCGCTTCCCCCTATGTCAAGAGCTAGTGGTAAACTTCCTTCATTCAATCATCCATCCCACTCTCCCCATAGGTCATTATGGGGCGGTTTTGCCCATTTAGGTGTTATTCATTCCCGTGCATTCCTACACATGGAATTTCATTAGGACATGTTAGAGGTTCTTTATACCTCTCTTCATCGTTTGTGGCTTGAGATTGGAGACACTGGTTTAGGCACTAAGTATAGGTTGAGTTTCTTGGTTTCCACATCAGTTTATTAGAAAGGTATGTCAGCTTATATTTGCTCCTTAAACTAGTTGATGTTTTAAAAGTGTATAAAAGTTGGTTACGAAAGGCGAATGATAATGCTATGACACTTAGTAGTAGATTTGACTTGAATTTAATTTCCATCAGGAATGAATTTATGTCAATGACACACCAGTTAATTTCAAGTTGGTAAGACTTTGTTATATATATGTGTACAACCATGCACCTTTGGGATTACCTTTGGCCAGATTGACATGTCTACAAAGAATAGGGTTTTGGGAATAGTACTCTTGTATTGGAAAAGAGCTTGATTTTAATAAAAGTTTCATAACTAGTCTGGTTTATCTATACATTAACAAGGTAGGTATAGTAGCAAACCCTTATGCAAGCGGTAATGATGGATGCATTTATGTGAGGCTATAATACTATAACATGTGGAGATGTGAAACCATTAGAAAGTCAAGAAAACATGAAGGTGTTGAATTTAGACTCAAATTGCCTATTATGTACATGACAACAAAGTCATCAAGTGCATTTAAGGAATAATTATTTCTTGTTAACCTAAGTGTCGGCAGTTAACATTAACAAGAAGCTTTCAATATAGGTTTTAGTTAAGTAAAGAAATTAACTATTATGTTGACTACGCAGGTGATAAAATTTGCAGACATGCAAAGTCTCTAGGTCTAATTGTTGAGTTTATGACTTAATGAATGATAGTTCTGAAGTACTTAGCTTCACATAATGCAAAGGGGCTAATAAATTAAAAAATAAAACATCTTTTCATTTCAATAGTGCTTTCAAAATGCATTATGTTCATTTAAATTGTGAAAAATGTTATGTGCTTTCCAGACTTTAATCTTTTATTTTGATGAATTAATTACAATATAAGAATACTTTCACCAAAATTATAAAATTAAAGAAACTATTAATTTAATTCAATTTTTATTCAAAATTTAAAATATAAATAAACCTTTAGTATTATTTATTTCAATGAACATTACTAAGACAATAATAAAAATAATGACAATTTATTATTGTTGGCAAGCTTGCTTACTATTTGAGCTTTTATATGAAGCATTGAAAATATGGATTAGGGTTACCTCTTACAATGTTTAGTTTCACAATTCATTACAGAAAAAACAGTTTTATCCCCTTAACTTACTAAAGATTTCTTATGTAAAGGATTCCCTCTAAAGCAAGAAACAATTTTGTTGACACTAGATGACACTAGATGTGATTTAAATGTTATAGTTGAGCATGAGAGAAATGTGTGGGATCTTATAGGCTTGCCTAGCTTTGATTTGCTTGGATCCTCAAAAGCTACTTGTGTTAAGGTGTCTAGTGAGTTTAATGATAATAATCAACCCAATACTTTTCATCAAGTATCAATTACTCTTCTCAACCCTTGTTTGAAAATTGATTTTAATAAGCATGAGGTTCAATATGTTACAAATACACATGCCACTTACAATGGATTATTTCATTCTCCAACCACTCAAAGATCACAATTTTCACTATCGAAGGATGGAAACACATCTCGAAGTTTATAATTGATGTCAACTATAGACTATAAGTGTGAGTGGCTTCCTTGGAACATGTTTAGTAGCAAGTGCAATATGCAATGGACACCTCCAATGTAAAAATTGCATTTGTTAACTAGGAAAGAGGTGTAAATGATACTAAATTCGAAAATATAATATTAAAGTTTTTTAACCCAAAGGACTAACACATGGCAACACATGATAACTATTCAATGTTAACACTATGTGTGAACAACGCTAAGTCTTTTAAGATGACCTCTAGAGTATTACTGAGATGCCCAAATAGGCATAAGACTTAGGGTTATACCAAAGTGTTTATCCTTTAAACCTTTGAGGATAACCTAAGTAAATTTTAGGATCCAACCTAAATAAACTCATGCTTTGACCCCACCAAAGAAATATGCCTTATGACGAAGTCAAGACATCATGATTTAACTCTTGAAAAATCACTGTCATTCGAGAAGTACAATCCATTTAGTGCTACAAGGGTTAACCTAACCCACAACTAACCCTTAAAAGTCATACCTTAAACTTAGGGTTAATTCTTAATGAGGACACGAGTGTTCTATTAAGTAAACCCCCTAAGGTTAAGTTTGAACAACCCTAAACATGTGACTGTACCCCTTGTTAATGAACTTAGATTATTCAACCCTTGAATATATTCATACACCCTTAGTCTTAACCAAGTGTGTCAATTAACACACCCAATTATGAGACATAATCTCTCTCAAAACAGATGTTCCAAGGCTTAATAGTCTGATGCAATTACAAGCACACCTTGTTAAAATATTCAACCCCTTGGTGTTAAACTTGTGGCACACCCATAAAGGTCATGCCTTGAACGGTGTATTGTGTACCATCTAGCCTAGTGTCATATGTTTATGTGACATTGTTTCCCAATACATGGGCTATTTCACTATAGCCCCTCATGCTTAAGAGCCACACTTGGTGCCACAAATGTGGCTTGCAAATATCAAGTTTAAAACCCCTTATTTATGAACCTTCAAAAACATGATAAAAAACCTTTAAAAACATGGTAAATCAATCAAAATCTTACACCCACAATTGGACAAGAACACATATGTGCCTTATTTAGTTGCAAGTGCTGCTTTTAGTTTAGGAGGCTAAAGACATATCGACCTTTTAAGGTTGGATAACCTTTAGGGTGTGATGTACCCTTATATATTAAAATTTAAGGTGGTGGGAAAGCTTATACTAATTTTATGAACCTATGAACTCTTATTATAACTACTCTACCTTATTTTTGTGATGAACTCTCCCTCTTTTTTCTCAATTTAAGTAACCCTAAACCCACACGTTTATAGCATGGGGTTAGGCAATCCTAAAGTTAGGTATAATTTGACACATTTACGAACCTTAAACTTAAAAGAATGAAGAGTTATAAATGGTAAGTTTTACCTTTGCTAAAGTTTCTTAAGGTTGAGAGTTTAAAGTGTTGTTTCTGTAAGAGTGTTCCTATTTGCTTGAAGATGGGTTCGGCCAAGCAATATTATTTTAAGTCTTCAAATAATAATTTAAGATGGTAAAAATTGATCTATAAGGAACTATCCTTTTTACTAATGGTTTAACTCTTGATAATAATTAATTTAGAACAGCTTAATTAAATAGATAAGAGGTGTTATGTTTTTAAAATGTCAATGAGTCAAGTGTCGACCTCATTAAAAGGATGGATATGTCAAAAGATGGTGACCTAAAAAAATATTGGGTATATTTTAATCATAATTACCATATGATTAGGTTACTATGGTAGCATATATATATCATCCTATCAAGTAAGTATATTCATCCATTTTTTACAAAAACTTTTGTAGAGTTATGGTGTAGCTTAATAATTACCTTTGGCGAGTTCAAAGTGAAAGATCATATTGCATAACAATCTTGAGAAATTTTAAATAAAGTTATTTTATAGTGAACTAAAAACATGTGGAATTTTAGAGACGTGTATATTCCATTAAACTCAAAGCTTTAACGAACACACAAGGTTGTGTATCCAACTAGATTCTTATAAAGAACATAAATGGATCTACAACGAGTGATTCCAAGGCCAAGGCTAAAGCATGATGTAATGAAATATGGATGTGGTAAAGGGAGAACGACTGAGTTGACAATTTAGGGTTAAAGATGTATTTTAGTAAATTAAAATTATCGTCTTATAAAACATACTATTGTCATTTTCACCCTTAGTATGAAACTCCATCAATGTCCTTACAACCACTTCGTGCACTATTGTAGCCGTTACATTATAACCAAAAGTTTCCCTTAGTTGTTCAATGCATGCCAATGTACCTTTTCTCCAAACATGCTATCATTTTTGCAAACTACTCCAAAGCATGTACCATATCAATTACAAACTTCAGAAAATAATAAGCTCTAATGTTTGCTCTTTAAAAGATTTATTATTGGTATATGAAATTTTGTTTTAATAACAAATAAGTGAAATGGGATGTAAGAAATACAAAATGTGTTGACAAACTTCATGGCCCAATATATATAGGCATAATGTATATATATTCTAAGGTTTGTGAGTGAATCTCAAATAATGAAATAGTCATATTTACATGATATATGTAATATTTCCAAATTCATACATCCCACCATCCTAACCATGGTGCATCTTTAACCCTAAATTAATCTTTAACCCTAAAACCCCGTATCCATGGTGCATCTTTAACACGTGTAGAGATTTTTAAAATGATTAAGAAATAATTTAATAAATGTACTTTGTTTAAATGAAATTATCTTAATGAACTAGGTCTAATGAAATTAATAAATGTCCCACTATTATAGGTTTTATAAATAATGATAACCTTCTTTTATTTTGAGGTTAAAATGGAAATTCAATACCAGTTCCCCACTCAAATGTTCGCAACACTAACACATGGACGTGTTAGTGCCATGGCAAGGGTCCGTGGGAATAAAAGATACCTAGAGTCTTACAATTGTATATTAAATGTATAATAATCATAAACATATATATTTTTGAGACATCTCATATGCTGTAGTATACGTCCTACGTGTGTGTATATAGAGTCTGAAGCTATATTAACGAAATAATACCTTCTTACAAATATATAAATTTATAATTATTTTTATTACTATATTTTCTTAAATGCATAAATCTATTATAAACATATGTAAGATATATTTCTTACAACGTATTGATCAAAATACTAGGTTGATGATAACATAAAATTTAGAATAATGAATGCTTCCACTCATCATCCTCTTGCAAATGTCATTCCATGGGAACTCCTCGTGAATGGAATATTCCCAACGAAAACTATTGTCCTGTTCTATGTCATCATATCCAGAAAACAAATGTTCTCCGGAGCCAAGTTTTCTGTAGTAGTAATACCTTGTGCTTGTTGTTGATCAGTTTGTGTTAAGGTACTTTGTGTTGTTGATGTTAATCTTGTAGTTCCGTCATTAATTATGTTTATCTGGCTTAAGCCAGGTGATTTATCTTCGTCTGTTTTCTGTTCTTCCTCTGGACTATTTGAATTCGGAGTGTAACTTCCGTAGTTGTAGTTTGACCTGTTACAACCTTTCCGGTAAATCTTGCACAATGCGACATCGTTCTGTAATAAAAATCAACATGAGAAGTGCGTGTGTGTGTGTCTGAGTGAGAGAGAGAGAGAGAGAGAGAGAGAGAATATGTAAGGAATCAATGATGGTTTTGAAAAGCATTCCACAAAAACACATGATTCATTATACTTACTTGTGGTGCACCTTCTTACCAGACCTTTTATACAGAGATAACTCGTGTTGTATGGGTGCATGTTCCAATTATATACGATCGTTTGAATAATGATACTAAACATCAAAAGAATGAGTAAAACTGGCTACCAAGTGTACGCGTATGAGAATTTCTTAAACTGGATATAATTCTAGAGAGATGTGGTTGCATTATTGTACAAGAGAGTATGTAGCGTATAATATTGTGTATCTGTGTTGGATCTACCAATGAGCGCGACCCAAAGTGGACATAAACAGAAACAAAATAAAGGAAATGAAACTTATATTAAATGTCTACACACACACGCTGCAGTGTACCTGGTGAAGGCGTGTACTCATGTTATCAGGAAGCCTATACTCGTTCATAATCCACGAAGTTTTCTCTCCTTTAGGCGCCTTCCCTTGATAAAAAACTAGAGTTTTCCTCAATCCAATACATTCGCTTCCCTCCTTGTTACCTACTGGCTTATCGGTACCCGTAGCTTTCCAATACCCAGATTTTGTCACTCTATTCGGCCTCGAACCGTTTGGATACTTGTGATGCCTCGGAACAAAGAAGTACCACTCTCTCTCATTCATGTATGGGCGCTTTGTTGCGAGCTCTGCATATAGATAAGTGTATCAAAATTCTACTCAGAATATGTAAGAAACACATAATGAAATGTTCGATTTAGTGTATATGCACAACTGCAAGTAAATAAGAAAACATCTCATGTACACACACATATATGCACCACATAGAGAATTAACACACCTGGGAGCTCCCAAGGATCGTGCTTGTATAAATCAACAGTGGCGATTAAATTCCTACCTAGAAAGTCTCGCTCCTCGCACATTCTTCTCAAGTAAGTTCCTACTAATTCATATTCGGTGGGAGAGAATCTAAAGCCCGGTAATGTTTCCATCACTTCTAGACTCATCCTTGTGTACTTTGCCACTGCCAAGATTGCACCTTTCTATATATAATATCAGTTCTTATATATATTATAATATCTTAATAAGCGACCTTGTATCAGCAACCTTTCAGCGCGAGATAAGTATGTTTTACGAATATAATTCTCAAAGAATATTTTGACATTCAGAGATATCTAGAATGTCTTGTTGATACAACTCTTATACCATGAGTAATCCGTGTCTCACGCCGTTCAATTCCACGGGAAAATCTATCATTTTCCATGCAATGGACCACTATTTTTGTTTTTTTATTTATTAATATTCTTTTTTAATAAAACTTCCATCAGCATCCATAGAATGAAAGACTCAAGTCAAAGTAAAGTACTCTAACCCAACCTTAAAAAGCCCACCAGAAGATGCTTCTTTAGAGAAACTTCCCCCTTATTTTAATTATTTTAATAAAACATGCCAATCTTTGTTAGAGTTTTTAAAATTCTTTATACATTATTAAGTCAAATTCCGTGTAGACTACAAATGTGAAGCAAACTCTCCACCTGTAAGTTCCCATTTTTCTCAACTATCAAGTACATGTGTCACCATATATATACATACATATATATATATATATATATATATATATATACGTAAAACGTCATATAAAAATCAATATATTGACTTGATAGATTCAATATATATCTCAGCATTGTCATAAATGTGTAAAGTTATGACAGGGAAGTGTTATTGCAAAGGGACCCGATGTTAAAAGTAAACCAAATCCTATGACAAGAACTTCTTTGACTTCATATTGCATTAATGGTATATTCTCCAAATTTATCTAGAATATGCATATTGGAGCAGCGAACAAGCATGTAGTACAAGTTCGTAAGATGTCCAGCATTGTCAAATGTGTAGGCCCTGAGGTTAAATAGATTTGATTTATTTTTTTTTTGAATTTTATCGGTATCAAACGTTAATAAATATTATATATTATATATAAGTTTAATTATTAGTTTATATTCACATGCATGACTTGTATGTTGAACTCTATTACAATCTTATGCTGTACACACACTTGTAATTGTGTATTTGATAACTTCTACTAATAGTTTAAGGGATAGAGTAGTACATAAGAGTTGTATACAGATGAGAGACAAGTTTTATTTATTATAATAACCGAAGCTTTCATATATACCCCTGATATTTATATATATAAGAAGTATTAAATAACTTTTATAAGTGGGCGTTAGTAAATAATGATTAAATGAATGTTGAAGAATCTTCGGTGGTTGACAGTGGCTGTTTTATAAAAATCAGAAGAATTTCTATATATATTAAAAATATATATAATTAAAATACAAAATATAATAAAAGATATCTTCACATTTCACATTTCAAGATCTCGTGCTGCAGTACGAAAGCGAAGGAGAAAAGTAGAACCCTAAGCAAAGCTCGTGAATGCCACCCGTGTCCGTTGTTTGTCGTATGAAACAGCAGGGACCAATGTGGGTATTTTTAACAGTTTTCCTTTAATACCAAGATAATGTTTCTATTTGGAGGACACAAGACGTGTCAATAATTGTAATAGTAGAAGTAATAGAACTATACGCAAGCAAATTATGGAACTTAAACACAGTAGAGGAAATTGCACAAGAAATAACCCCATGCAATGACAAAAATTGCAGCAACATATGTGGCAAAATAAGTATAAACATTGATATATTTCTATATTAATTTACATGTTTCTGCCCTATACTCTATGTGCATGCGTGTTTGTCTCTCCGCGCACTAAATCTCTCTCACACACACACAAGCCTCTTATCCTAATAACTGTTAGTTTTCATATATAGTATTTAAGATAAATGAATAAGGTTTTCCGCACACCCGGGAAATTTAATTATAAAACATGTTAGGAAACATGAACATGTACATGCATGAGTTTAAAAACACTTTGATTATACCTAGTCAAATCGTATAATACGTAGTTAAAATATACTCAATTTTAAATATACTTTAAACCATTATACTTAAAATATACTTTAAACCATTATTATATATCCCTAATTATATCTACTTCTTATTCTTACCAAACTATTAAACATGTAATCATTTTAGAATGGATATATGATATGTTACCTTGATATTTCATAATTGACTGATTTAGAATTTTTTTTTACAAAATTTAAACATATTTAAATTATTAAATTTAAAAAATAGTGAAACCACCGTTTCCAAAAACTAAAGTGTTAACTTTTGTTACCGTGTATGTCTGAAAAAATATACATAATACATTATGACACGTGTATCTATATTTAAAAGTGTTTAGACCATGGAATTTACTATTCATAATTAATAAACCTTAATTTATAATAATATATATTATAAATATAAAACTATGTAGATACACGTGTATTGTGAGTGTATTAGTTTGCATGTATTCACATATATATGCATAATATAGTATTTGTTTTGTGTACTTTGTAACATTTTTTCTAATCCATAAGATTGAATTTTAAAATATAAAGGCTCAGCATTTATTACTGTTCAACTTAGTAATATATTGAGTCTATATTATAGGTTAATAAAACTCTGGATCAGGCCACACGTAATATATTATATTAATCTTACGGATATTTTTACTTACATAATCTCAAATTTAGAAAGAAAGTGTATCTTTTTATTTTTAAATTATATATTATATTAAATATTAAGTATATTACATTTTAAAATTAAATTTATAAATTATCAATTTGCATATTTTAATTTTAATTTAAAAATGAATAAAGAAATTTTCATGTTCAAATGTAAATCACACTGCTAATTTAAATATTTAAATTAAGGTTAAATTTTTAAATTTACATTTGAAATATTGTGATAAACCAAATGTTATTATATTATTGTATTGCCATCACTATTCAACAATGTAGTACATGAATCACTTACTTTTAACCTAATTTACTTTAGCTTTAATATTCCATCGGTTTATTTTTCTTAATCATCGTATAGTATTTTGTTTATAAACCATACAAATATTTAAGTTGCAAAATATAAAGATTCTTTAATAATATTTAAATATTTATTTTTAAACCTTATGAAAAGCTTATTTTATTTTAAAGATATCAAAATGAGAATATAAATTAAATTACTAATTAATTAACTAGTTATTTAATTAATAGATGTTAATTATTAAATTAGTCTTTAACTGACAATACTAAATGTTCATTAAATGAGTTTTAATATCATAAATTTATCCTTAAAATAATGTCTATTTATTTTATTTACATTAATCTATGACAAAGACAAGAAAAAATTAGATTCTAATGTCAAAGTGGACTTAATAAACTTTTAAAAATGCAATAAATATCAAAAAAATTTAAACTAACAAAATAAAAAGAATATTTTATGATATTTAAAAAATATTCTTAAACTTTAAACTCATTGAATTATATATACAACAATTACATATAAAATCCTTGGTTGTGAGACACATGTTTGAAAGTAAATCTTATTGTACAATATGCAAAGGAAAAAAACCTGATTGGACATTGTGTTGATAGCACGATTCAGGAGAGGGATATGCTATTTATTTGACAATCAAAATAAGGGTTATTGGAGGCGGCAATTCGAATGGCAAAAACAAAGGCAAGGTGCCATTGTGGGGATTCAAAATATTCCTAATGTAGCTTCGTGATGCATGGAGGTAGTTTTACATCAAGAGCGTCTTGCCAATTGAATTCTCGACAAAAAAAGAAATCCAAAGGATAGAGAATCAAAAGTGTGGATGTCCTCAGAATGATAGTCAAGCTTAAACATTTGGTATGATGGTGAGTTTTTCCCCATCAGAATTGAATTTAGTGACAATCCTTAACCAAACGGTGGGTGATTTTGAAGGAGCATATAAAGGCGAGATTCATGAAGTTAGAACTCAAAACACATGTATCTATTAAATGCCAAAACACATGTATATATTGGACACCAAAACACATGTATCTATTGGATGCCAAAACACATGTATCTAAATCTGCAAGCAAGGGGCTACTCAAAATTTTGGAGGTTAGAAGAGTCATGGAGAGGCTGCAGCTACAAAGGTTTTTCAACCTCCCATGGGAGTAGGTAAAGAACCCATGATTTCTTGCACGGGTAATTCACTTCATAAAGTCAGTCTAGCTAGAGATGGGCAAGACCAAGTGTTATGAGATCCGAACACAATACTTGCTGGGGATTCTTGCACTTGTGAAAATCTTTTAGCTCCCCAATAATGGAAGAGTGCTAGACAAACTCCCAAAGCCCAACTATCGATGATTCCCTAGAAGAAAGGAGGAGATCTCCCTATCTAGAATCAGCCTAGAAGAGGGAAAAGAGGTAGACGACTTCGTAGCCTTAGTCACCTACATTTTCACAAAAGAGGAAAAGGGCAAGATCACCATATGACTTGCAAATGCCCTATGCTGTGGCTGGGAAGGCCTCCAAGTATACCTTGTTGATTGCCTCTAGCACTAGATGATTTCTGCGCTCACTTGCAACATCAAAAGAATAGAAAAAGGAGAAGAGGGGAAACTCACAATGACCGGGCACATCAACATGATCATTTCATGCGTGCTTAGTTGAATCTGACAAGTTAGACCCACGGTAGTGACTTAGCCAAAACCTATGCAGTAGATCCCAACTTGATAAGGGAAGATGCCAAAGAGGTTTGAAGCCTAACAAAAGGAAGCAGTCAAAGAGGGAGCCATCACACAAGCAGCCATGGGAGCCAACCTCCAATGAATTGGAACAACAACTACCGAGGTATTGAGCCCCATGGCAGAGGAGAAGCCTAAGGCCCCAGTGGTTGATACCCATCCAACAATCCCAATTCAAGTAAACCCCATACCACTCTTGCCTATCCCACCATGAAGACTCCAAGGAGAAGCCAGTAGCTCGAGACAACCCCCACCACCACAAGCCAACTATTCAAAGTAGCCTCCAACACTAGAAGCCACTATTTGGAGTAGCCTCTGCCACCACCAACAGGTAAACCTACACCACCACCTCGATTCAGGGGCAAGTGCGATGAACCATCCTTTTGGCTGTTAGGGTCTTACAAGCACTTCTACAAAGACAGACGCTAAGGATCCATGGCCTACATCAACCTCAAATTGGCATACCAGTGGCTCTAACAAAGCATGAAATGTGCAAGAGCATCAACATTCCAGGAATACCAAGGATCATAATGCCATTGTGGAGGAGCTTTAGTAAAACTACTTGGCAACAATGGGAGAGGTCAACTAACTCAACAAGGAAGTCACCTAGGGCAGCCAATAGGATCTCTAGGAAACTTGTGCTATAGTAATACATAAATTTAGAAACTCCAAAGTAGTTATGAGAAGCTCCAAGGCTAATAAGGGGAGCTTTGACATGAGCAAGATTAAGTGGTGACCAAGAAGGTTAAGGAGCTAAAAAGTTGATTACAATGGAGCAAGGAGGTATAGACAAGGATTGGTGTGATACCCGTCCCTGTACAAGACAACAAGACCCCCTTAGAGTCTAGTGGAGGACCAACCCCAACTAGAAGCTGCAGAAGCCAAAGTGGATTAGCTATTAACCATTGTCAAAGAATTGAAGGAGGATGTGCACAATCATGAAGCCCAACTCATAGAGAAGGACCTCAAGTTACAACAAGTTCGAGAATGTCTCAACTACTTGGAGGGTAGAGTAGCCAGCCTACAACAACAACAAAAGGAAGGAGTAGAGAAGGCCAAGCAAGCTCTAGAGTGAGTTGAGGTACTCGAGGTGGTGGAGCAGAAGGTCATGTTGCACCTAGGAGTGGAGGTAGTCAGTAAGCCTTGGCTCGAGGATGAACCAATAGGTAAGTCTAGGCATCTAGTTGGTGGTGGAGCAGCCACCCATGAAGTTGAGCGCCAGCACAAGGGAGTAATGACCATCACTTAGAGTCTTGAGAGCTTGGTAGGACCAACTGACATGACAACAAGACAACTAGTAAGTGGCGTTAACATACGAGGACAAGTGTTAGATGGCACTAACAAAAGGACAAAGGATGTCATTGACAGTCCAAACCAACTACCCTAAGGTACATAGGACAATGCATGTGGGGAGGCATATTATGATAGTGGACTCAAGAACGAAGCCATTATGATGACAGCCTAACCAACATACGCCATGTGTCACACACCCAGTACCAACCCTATCCACTATATAAGCAAGAAGATGGTTAGTGAATGGTGTTCTTTTGCTTCTTCTGCTTCTTCTTCCTCACCTAAGACACCCTCGTTGTCACAGTTCTTCCTAGTGGAATAACTTGACTTAGATCATAATCACCTAGTTAAGTAGTATAGGAGCCCTTCTTATAACACCAACTGACTCTTAATCTTTATAGCTAAGGAGAGAGGGATAGTGTTATGACACTTGTGGTGTCTAGTCAGGGCTAGTAGTAAAGATCTAGGAGGCCAACATTATTTGATCCATGGTTGACCACCTCGCTAATAGTGGCCCTCATTGTACCCTTCTCTTTGGAATAAAATTTCTTTATATACTTCTCCTCACTGTATTTCCTCTTCCAAGCAGGTGAAGCCTCATCACTCCTAGGGTAGACCTTGGCAACCTTTTGGAAGTCTAGGACTTTCAAGTCCCAAGGGCATAAACTCTCACGGCATCTTGGTAAGGCCAAACATCATATACCCAAGTGACCCCCTTACTCTCCATGTAGACCTCTAAACATCAAACTAGACCCTTAAAAGTTGGACGTGGGCAACCATGTCCTAACGACCACCGAGCACCCTTACACTTAGGTTCCTACACTTCGCTTGCGGTGTCCTTGAGGACCAAACTGGTTGGAGGCCACCTTGTCTAGGTGTGGCATCCACATCCGACATATGGTTGAAACAAAAGTGGAATAATATGTCTGATGTTTTCTTGCTTTATGATGTATATAATTTTCATTTGAAGTATTAAAAAACATGATTGTTTATTTAGGTATAGGTCAAATATCTTGATTGTAAGGCACATGCCTAACAATGTACAATATGTAGCATTTAAACCCAATTAACATCTATTGCAAAGGTGTGCATTAATTACATTAAGAAAATTAATGTTACATAAACCATTGTTGGCATAAGTAGGTATCCAAGTTCAATGGCCAAATGATGCAAAAGTTCATGGACATCTGTATTTCCTTGTGTCATTCTTATTATAATAATTATGACCATAATACTAATCATATTAATATTAAGATTTATCTCTCAAGTTGCATTCTCAAAAGCATGCATTGTTATGAAAACTTGTTTTGCACCTTTCTTCATAATGTAGTGTAAAGTGTTGCACATGGAAAATGTATATAAATTCATACTTCTACACATGGTTTTTTTTGATCTATGTGATGTTTAAACAACCAAAGCACATCAGGCAAGATGGGGTGTCTACTTCTCTTTTTGTGAATGAAGTCCTCAATGAGTTAATCGACATTTTCCAAGTGGAAATAAATGAGAAGGAGATTGTGGCAATTTGTTTAAGGGATGCCATTTATGACCAAAAAAGATCAAGAAGAAGTTTGAGGAGATTAGTTAGTAGAAAAGATCTCCAAGTTGCAAGAGGAGGTTGAGAAGCATAACCATCTAATAAAGCAATTAGTGGAGAGTGGATGGGCTACAAGAGGACGTTGAAAGGCATATCTAGCACGAACATGAGTTAGAAGAAATGGTCGAGCAATTGTCATGATTTCATTTGTTAGGTAAATTTTTTGCCTCAGGAGAACCATCACTATCATTGTCAACTTTATTGTCACAAATCATCCTTATTCTTCTCGGTTATTTAAGTTTCTATTTCATTCAATTGTCTCTCAAATTTCATATTTTTATTTTGTATTTCTTTATTAAATGTAATTCTTCTTTTTCTTTACTCTTAATCTTCCATTTTAGATCACCCTTAGGGTCATGATAGTTGGAATGCTTTAAAGAATGTCCTCTCCTTTGGAACAATGCCTAAGTCACATGAAGTCAACTCTTGATTATGCAAGTTGTTTTTCAAGCATCATAGGAGGCCAATAAGGCACTAAAGGCTGAAGTTGAATGTCTTAGCAACTCATCATCTTTCTCTATGGTAAGACCTTTAGAGCCAAAGATCACCATGCCAATCAAGTTTGATGAGACTCAATTAGAGTTCCATGGGTTCTTGAACTAGTTAAAACTATGGGCCCTCATGCAACCAAGGTAGTATTCCACCAATGCTACTAAGGTGAGATTGATTAGTTCCCTCCTTTGTATAACTGCTCTTTCATGGTTTGCTACACTCTTTTAAAACCATGACCCAATCCTTTATAGAGTTTAAGTAGCATTTTGTGAACATGTTTAGTAACATGGATCCAGAACGCACCTTTATCAACAAACTCCAATGGTTTTGCCAATGATCAAGGTTAGCAATGGAATACCCAACTAAGTTCTAAATTATTGCTATTGACATTCTTTGGAATGATGCAACCTTGCAGGAAAATTTCCATATTGGTTTATGGAACAACTTCAACTTTCCCATCCAGATCCCATCTCTCTCACATTGGCCATTGATCTAGCTATTCATTGAGATAATTGTCTCTAGGAGAGTCGGTCAAAGAGTAGGCATGTGGAGTTTCTCCACAACATTGTTCCTGTCATTGCCCATGAAGGAGGAAGGAATTCACTTGAATCGATGGAGTTGGACAATTGTTGAAGTTGACGACTTTTAGTTGTTGAGCAACAACACCAAATCAACAATAATATGTGCCAATATTGTGGAGATCCAAACCACATTTTGGAGCATTTTCATTGTTATTCAAATTGTCGTCTTAGCTGTTAAACCCATGAATTGTACAACTGGGAAACAATCAAAGTAAGAACTGTCCAATTAGTAAATAACATTGTTTCAACTTTTGAACATTCCATCATTTAGGACTACTAAAGCATTTCACATAGATTTTTAGGTCAATTCTTCACAGTTTACCATCTTTGGCAAGGGACTCATGAATAGTGGAGCAAATGTGAATTTCATTAACTGGGAGTTTGTTGTTTCCCACAATATCGTCTTGAAGCTAACTCATCAACCTACTCGAGTCTAGGTAGTGGATAGACAATCGATCAAATTTAGTCATTTTATAATGAAGTTTGAACCATTAAAGATCGAGGCACTTGGATTTTGTTGTGTCATCTGATTTTATCTTCGAAATGCCCAATCATACTCAGACTTCCATGGTTGCAATTAACAAACCCTATTATCGATTGGAAGACATACAATTTGTGCAACTCTGAGGTATCACTAATGTATTCCTCTCTTCCTCCTCTTCGAATTTGTGATTCAGTGATCAGCATTTTCCACATAACATTGAAACAGTTATATGATGTTGGTCAACACGATTGTGTTTGATGTTGCCCTTCATCCATTAAACACATTTATGGAGAAGGTTCCAATGATGCTTCCTAACAAGTACCAAGACTTTGCATATGTGTTTGACAAGAAGAAGGTGACCAAGCTACCATCACATCACCCGTACAATTGTCCCATTGATCTCATGGATGGGAAGCAACCTCTGTATGGACCAATCTATGGCCTTTCACCTACAGAACTAAAGACATTGTGGGCGTATATTAAAGAAAACCTTCTCACCTATTTTATTCACCACTCGCATCACTAGTAAGTACCCAATTTTCTTTGTTTTTAAGAACGATGAGAGTCTTTGTTTGGTTGTTGACTATTGTGGATTGAACAAAATCACAGTGTGGAATCGACACCCTTTTCTAATGATTCTAGAGATGTTGGAGCAGCTTTTTGGAGCATGCTTCTTCACCAAATTGACTTACATGGAGTATACAATTTTGTTATGATCCATGAAGGAGACAAGTAAAGACTGCTTTTCATACTCGTTTCAAGTACACCATTATGCCATTTAATGCCCTAACTGTCTTTCAACACATGGCAAGACATATTTCATGACTTCTTTTATTTATTTGTTATCATTTATCTTGATGACATACTGATATTCTCGAAAATGTAGAAAGAACATGATCAATAGGTATGGTAGGTGTTGCAAAGACTCCAAGAGCATAGGTTGTTGCTAAGCTAGATAAGTGCTTTTTAGACTAATTGGAGGTAAAGTTTGTGGGCTATATCGTCTTATGAACGGTGTTCAAATGGATCTCGCAAAGGTATGGATTGTCCTTGATTGAGAGCAGCCCAGGTGTGTACATGACATGTAGTGTTTCTTGTGATTTATGAACTTTTATCGATGCTTCATCAAGGATTTCATGAAGATTACCTTGTTTCTCATCAAATTAATTGTTAAAAAACATACCATTTCAGTGGTCTACTAAAACTATTCCAATGCGGAGTACAAATGCCGAAGTCCCCAAAAATCTCCTCGATTGTTTGAATAAGAACGCATTTCTACTCTAATCCTAGTTCATCCAGATCTATGTTACCATACTTTATGAAAGTTAACACCTCAAATTACTCCATTGGTGTTGTTCTATTGTTAGAGGACTTTGACAATCAATCACATTCCACTCACAAAAATTCACACAAGCAAACATCAACTACGATATCATCAACAATGAGTTATTGTCAATTGGGGAGTGGCATTGTCACCTAAAGGGTTCCCTGTATGTCATAATTGTGTACAATGACCACAAATTTGCAATATTGAAAACATCACATGTTTTGAATCGTTTCCAAGCACAATGGACCTTATCACTTTCATGTTTAATTTCACAATCATGTTGTCTCCATAATAAGGTAGATGCACTTTCATGACATAGTTACCTTGCACCCATTCCTGGTGAATTGGTCCTTGACAAAAACCAAGTCCTTGTTGGTTCTAATAGTTTTCAAGCTATGGCATTGTTGAAGTTTTCAACTACATTTGATGACAACTTGATCAATTAGATCAAGGCGGCCTAGTCACAAGAAGACTTTGTGCTGGATGTGGTCTACTATGCACACACAGGTTATCTGGAGTACCACTTGCATGATGAACTCTTGTACCATCATTCCCAACTCTATGTACTAGAAGGAGAGCCTTACCTTCAAGTTGTCCAAGTTTGTCATGACTCTTATACAACTAGATACTTTGGAAGATGATGGAGCTAGTATAATGACTTTTCTAGTGGCCATAGATGCAAAGGTACATTGAGCAATTTGTACGATCCTATGACACATGTCAATGAACAAAGTTACCTCGACATTGCCCAACCGGTTTTCTTTAGCCTCTTTCGATTGCTAAGCAATTGTAGAAATCCATCTCTATGGATTTTTTATAGATCTTCATGTTTCTCACAATTTTATTACAATTCTTGTCATTGTGGACATATTCATGAAGATGACACACTTTTTACCATACCATAAGACCTTCACAAGTGCAAGATCATCCAAGGTGTTCAAGTTACTTGAGAAATGAGAAAAAGTTTCTCAAAAAACATTGTTTAGGGAGCAAAGTATCACTCTGTGGGATATATAGAAAAGACCCAAGTGGACTTAAGTCAAAGTGACCAAGGGCCCTCTCATAAATACCAATTGGCCCTTTGCCTTTGTTGAACAGAAAACATAATAAAGAAAAAGGAAAAGAAAGTCTCAGGAGGAAAATGATGATGTGGCAAGAGAGGAAGGTAGGAAGGAAGTTATAGCAAGGGAGAAGGGAGAGAGAAGGTCTCCACGCTTATTCTCTTGTACTCATGTTTTGAACAGAAGGTGCATATTATAAGATCTTTTGTGTAGAATCTATGTATACTTTCAATGAATATGTCTAATAAAGCAATAGTCAAAATTCGTTCTTGCCCTTGACTTCGGAGACCAGTTATAGTGACACAGACAGGAGGTAAATTGATATATGTATATTGAGAGTGATGTAAAGAAAAGTGTATAGCCTTTTCTAATTGTTTTAGAGAAGGTATTGGTTAAACATGAAAATGTGAGTTTCTTCTTGGTAAGGATTTCCTTCCTTTCTATCCTTTCATTCAACCTACAAACCTTCCTACCCTTATTCTTTCCATAATAGAATGTCCTATGTTACTAACTTTTTACATTTAACACTATCCCTCCTTATTTGTTGATGTGTCCTCACAGCAACTATCCTACTCCTTTCTTTAAATGTTGATCTTCATGGTACTGTGGATTCTCTCCTTTATACTTCCAAAAGTTATACCTCTCTTTCTTGAGTTCTTGATTGGAAGTTGATACCTTAAGTTGTAGCACTTGATTTTCTTCTTATTATTCTTTTGCTTTCTTTTCTTGTTACTGAATAGTTCTCCCTTCCTGTTTCTCTGACTTATTTTCTATGTCTCTATTCACTTGCTCTAAAGGATTTGTGATATACAAATATGTATACTCTACAGATTGTTCTTGTAAATCAATTTAAAACTTTTCATGTAATCTAGACCTATTGTTTTTCTTCTGTTAAACAGTTTTCTTTTCTTTTAGTATTACATGAAGAGGTAGACCTTTAGATCCGAATATGCTTTCAAAATTTTTACTTATTCTTGATCATCCAACCCATTACACCAATCATATCCTTTTAAAATAAAAAGTTAATTTTTCTTTTTAACATGCCTCTTAATATGATTATAAATCATTAATTTACCTTCTCCTTCTTCTATCATCATCTTTCCTAAATAACCTTATCAAACTTAATTCATAAGAACATAGTATAGATAGTGTCCTTTTTTCCTATTCGAAGGACAAGCAAGGATATCTTATATTTGAATCTTTTTATTGTGATAATGACTCTTCTCATTATACCAAGTGGCTTTACACTACATTGATCAGCCATTTTAAAATTAAATGCAGCAAGTTATATAGGTCTTAAACCCATTCTTTTACATTCTTTTTCCTCATTAAAATCCACTTATGAACCTCCATCAATCAACACTCTTTTTAATTTGTTTCTCCCCACATAAATTGTGATACAAGGAACTTATCCATCATAATCACCTTTATACTTCACTTCCTTATCAATTTTACACACATTATTTTCTTCATCAAAAGGTATTGTCTCTTGAACAATATGTAATACATTCAATATTTGATTTTTTATATAGGGAGCAACTTGTATCAATTGTCTAAGTGTAACTTTAACCTTTTGATTTGTAATTTGATAATACATTTTTTCCCTTCACCCTATAATTGTGAAGATTGAAAACATTATTTATCTATGTCCGTAATATCTAATAGGGAATCATGTAATTCATTATTAAACTAACCTTCTTGGTCAGAATTCTATTAATTCTCTTTTATATTTACCTGAAACGGGTTGAATTTCTTTTCAAGAATATTACCTATCTCTCCTTCTCCATTGTGAGAATATTCCTTCTTATATTTTTAAAAAACTGTAACTGCTTTTACAACTGGCAAATACTCTTATTTTCCTTCTTGATTTCAACTAGCCGTGTTGTAGGATGTCCACTATCCCTCTTTATGGATGTAGAAGGTTGTATATTATGTCTAGGGCAATCTTAAAGATATGGCCCATTTCACCACATGTATAAACTTAGGAAGGAAAACTCTTACCATGTGGTCCTTGTTTATAACTTCTCTGATTATATTGATCATTCCTTCCCATTTGACCTTGATAAGGTCTTCCTTCTCCTCTATATCGTTTGTCATTTCTTTCACAATAAGGTCTATCATTTTATTATCCATTATATGGACCATTTATTCCTTTATAACACCTTTCCTTTCTGTTTTCATAATGGGCATCATTCCTTCTCATGTAATACATATCATTCTTATTCTGATAATGAACTTTAATTTTTCTACCATATGATTCATCATTCTTGTCCCCATAAGGAACAACACTGTCATTTCTATCCTTTTTACGGTTCTTATTAAAAGGTAACCCTCTTGAAGGTGGATGATCATCATCTCTTCTTTCTCTTTTTATACGAGCCACATTCTAATTTAAAAAATGTTTATAATTCCGAGCCACATGTCCTTCCTTTTCACATATCTAGTATGTAGGTAATTGCAACCTACATTCCTCCATTGTATGGCCAGGATTATTATATTTAGTACAACATATCTTTGCCTTTATCTCTTCCTTTATTGTCATTACCTTTAAGGTTTTCATCATTTGAGCCAATGTTTTTTCTTCCATTGAGTATTTACGAATCTTAATTACATCCACTTCCTCTTTTTCATTATCAGATGATTCTTCTTTTCTTTCATATACTTTTAACTTACCTTTTCTATCTACCTTCATTTCTTTCATATGTTTTTAATTAATCAATAAGATCCTCTGTATCCTTTTCATTAATCGTTAGTGTCAAATCTCAATATGGCAACCCTTGTTTATACCATTGTAGTAAGGCATTCATTTTTACATATGCTTTACACTTTTTCTCATGTTTCTTAAACAATGTATATATTCATCTATCTTTTTTATTTTGCCATAAACGATAGTTCTAAGCTTCTCTAAATGTTCCTCAGGCAATTCCTCCTTCATGAAATATTCATTAAAAGCGTTAGTAACCTTCTGATAATTATTTATAACTTTTATAATACCAATAAGAGGCATTCCCTTTCAATGTGTGAGGAAATATAAGTAGCTTTTATGCATTAGTCACCTTATATAGTTTAACTACCTTTTCAAACTGTTATAAATGTCTTTCATTTAACAACTCCTAATTGTGAATGTGTCCAAGACAAATATTAAAGATCCCAGTGGACTTCTAGACATTGTGGGCAAACTCGTGACATGAAAATAGTTGGCGACGACTATCTTGGGACCAACTAATTCATACATGGTCTATTCTCAAGACAAAAAAGACATGCAATGGTGTAGTGATTTTATGGGTCAAAAACATTGTGTGCACTTTTGCTACATTAACCAACAAAGGGAAGACCTATCTTTGATTATGGAGGAAGTGCTATTGTGTACTCCACAGGATGGAACATTTTATGTTGAGGCCCTTATGAAACTGATCTCACTTCTCCCTTTGTTGTAGTCTCTAGAAAAATATGGCTTGTCCTTTGATAACATGAAGATGACACCAACCAAAGAAAGTAAGGATGGTGTTGTTAACATGTTTGTTATTGTCCCTTCAAAAGATGAAATGGCCATCAACATACTAAAAAAAGCATCAATTCATTTTGATTTCGTGAAGAAGATCTTGGGGAAAGTTGGTAGATGCTATCTTTACACAAACAAGGAAACAAGGTTGGCAAACAACATTTTCACAAACATCATAAGGCATTTGCTAGAGAAGATGCAATAAGAGGCTTGCGTGGTAGAATACTAGAATAGTTCTCAATGTTAAAGACTTGCTTTCTTGTCGGTAACTAGTGCATTGCCCTAGTAAAGGGAAAAGAAATGCAAAAGAAGGTACATGCCTAACAAAAGGAAAATTCCAAGACACTCCCACAAGAATGTACAAGCAAAGAATAATAACATGTAAAATATATTACTCTCTTAGCAGACCGTCAACTTCTTTTCTTTAACAGGAACCTTGACACCACTAGTGAAGAGGATCATCAAGGCAGCTCCTACTTCCGTGCGTAAAGAACAAGGGGATGATGAAGAGGAAGAGGAAGAAGAGAATAACAAAGACAAGTTAGGGGACAACAACGAGGATGAAGATGATGAAGAACCAGAGGCCAATCCATACAAGAAGGAGAAAGGGATCATGTACATCCAATGTTAGAAAAAAACAGAAGGGACTAAAGGCAAGATACCACTATATTTATTTATTGAGTTCATATTCAACTTTGTAGAAGGCAAGAACATCCTAAGTCAACATAAATCAACAAAATACAAGTAAACCTCAGAAGAATGGTGGAGATGGTACCCATGTAGGTGCAAGCGCTTTACCAATTAAAGAACCACTTGAAGATCCAAACAAACAAAATGGTGAGGATTGAAACAAGAGACTTCTTGCTTTACAATTTTGAATTCAGCGCTTGTCAAAGGTCCTAATGTACATTAACATGATAATCTTATTCGTTATAGTATAAGAATGGTTGTGAATTCTATTGGCACTCTTGCTTGTGAAACCTTGTCAAGAGCATCCTAGATTCCAAACAACAAAGATCACATTTCAAAACATGAAAGAACAAAATAAAAAAAAAAACTATGGGGCTGGCCATTATTGATTTCATTGGTGGAATTCAAGGTAATGCTTTATTTAAAGATATTATTATTAACTAAATCATAAAACACAATTATAATTATGGAAACCAATGTGAAAAGATCACCAAAGAGCATCGAAAACAATCGTGTTGATGCTATGAAAGGTAATGGTCTAAATGTAACAAAAATAATCTCGCTTGATTGACATCTTAATTGATTGACTTTTTTAAGACGAAGTAAGTAGCCTGTGGCAACAAAAGTTCATGTACCAAATGCCCTGATTGTTGGTATAATTGCAAGTAATATCTACTTAATTTAAACGAGATGCATCTTACCTCATATCTCATTTGTCAATAATAAAATAGTTCGACCAATTTCAGCATTAGCAATTCATATTTTTTAAATTATTCCTTTGGAGGTAAGTTTATCTTTTTTAATTATTAACATTTATTCCATGGTGAACCATGTATGCTACATATCAACACCACAATGTGGACTTTGAAAACGTTAATAAGGCCTCTAGATCTAATACATATAATAAGAAGTCTCACCTATAAAAAAAAGGAAGAGGTCGTGATCAAAAGAAATTGCAGCAAAAGGGTCAATGACCTTGTGCTCTTTGAACAAGGCACTAGAACTTGAAGGGACTACACAAAAAAGATCTAGTTCATTGGCAAAGCAAGCAGCTGTGTCTAGGCCTGTTAAACATATTAGAAAATCCTACAGACTAAATCGTAGTAGTGGTCGCCACCGACAATCCCGTAATAAGGGACTATTGGAATAAGGGGATTGAGATAGAAAACATGTCAGACTTCAAAAGGTTAGAAAAGGGTAAGGATGGCAAGGTATGTAGCAAGTAGCAGTACTGCGGATCTCGTCATAGTACTGAGAAAGGAATATTATACATCAAAGTAGAAAGACAAGCAAGAAATAGTCGTATTGTGAGTGAAAGGAAACTTATATTATGTCCGCACACGGTACATAGTATAAAATTATAGTATACTTGGGATACCTTCCTAGTGGTCTATTTATACTTATCCTGGTATGCTGTACTTCGCCTCAAACATTGTATTGCGATAGTGAATCATTTGTATTACAATAGTGACTTGTCCATCCGACTCTCGTTTTTTCACAATATATACTTTTTTTGGTGTTTTTCCCATTATATGTGCCCATGAAATAAACATAACTAGGAATCTTCTACATGACTAACTACGATCCTAGCATCCCACCCAAACTGAAAGTGTTGCATTGCCCCGATGCAACCTTATGGCGGCCCCATTGTCCCGCAGATAGATGCCACTACAGTCTTGAGCTTGTGGTTCTCCTCACATAGTTTGTGTACTTCTTCTGTGTCATTTGTGATTGTGGTGGTTGCTGGGTTGAAATCGCTCAGCTTGTCATGAATGTTGCATACTTGTTCAACTTGTGTATGCACCATGTCCATGAGTACCTTGTGTTGTTCGTACAAATGGCGCATGATGTTTGATTGTTCCTGAAGTTGCTTATTGATGGCATTACAACAATCATGGAGTTGTTGAGTGAGTGTTGCCTTTCCTCGTTGAACAGCTACTTGTTGTATGAGGGAATCAATTACACTCCAAAGATGTGAAAGTTGACCTTCAAGACTTGCATCATTTGTCGAGTCTTGCGGTGGTAATCCGGGTGAAGCGGTTTGATTGCGTGTGCACTTGGAACCTCTGGGTGTGTTCCGCTCATGATGATATGTAGCATGATGCCCCATATGTTGTAGTTGGGAGTGGGGTTCTTGCTCCTTCCCTTTATTGTGAATGTCGTCCTTGGCTTGCTATCTAGGTGTGGGTGAGGGTGGATGCGGTTCTTAATGTGTTTGTTGAACAGCTGGATTCCATATGTGCTCTATTGTAGTTCGTACCTGCTGTGCTATGACGTGAGGAGTACCTACGGTAGGTAGAGGGCGAGTTGACGGAGGTGGTGGTATCATGGCATCTCCCGTATGGGTGTTGTTTGGTGGAGTTGAGTCTTCACATTCCATGTGTGCTGTGCAAGTTGATGCTGTAGGCTTATTACGCATCCTTCGAAGGTCTCATCGTGGTAACGGTCTCCTCTATAACACTTGATCATCTTCGTCCTCGTCCTCTACAAATTGGTATAACACCAATTCTTGTGCTTGTGGTTCTTCTAGCTTCTTTGCCTGTGACCTTGGCCGCTTCTTAGGCTTGTTTGGCAGTAGTGCATCCAAATCACAACTATAAAAAATGTTGTCTGGTACTGTGAAGTGAGTCCTAACCAAAAAGACATCCTTGTCGTAATTATCGGTGTACCCGTTGGTGCTAAATCTGCATATGTAATACGCAATGCTGTTAGAATGTGATGAAGGACTAGAAATACGATCGTCCCCTTATCCTTGCTTTTTGGGGTTGTGCAGAGTCTGCAGCTCACGTTGCAATCCCACTATGACAAGCTCTCCCCAATCTGGTTTCCATCCCTGTTTAGTGAGATGATAAACGAATCCGATTTCCTTGTTGAATCTTGCCAAAGTTTTATGGAAAGCAAATGCAGTGGTGATTTCTTTGATGCGGTTCTTATGGGGTTCTTGTAATACGGACATTGGTGCTGCATTGGTAGTTCGTTGTTTTTGGAAAAATCTATCGTAGTTGTCGGTGTAGGCTTGAATGTATGTGTAAACTTGTAGAATTGGGATGAAAGAGGCCTTGGGATCTGGTAATTCAAACACATCCCTAATGAGCTTACTTGTGAATGTGAATGCCCCGCCTTGTAGTTGTAAGGCCTTGAGTTGTGGAATATAAGCCTTAATTGCTTAATCGACTAATGTTGGTTCAATCGTTTATGAACAAATGTGTCGAAGTACCTCTCCAACTGTATTAATTGTATCCATTCTTGTATTGGAAATGAGAGTTGGTGCTGGACAAGCAACGCGATACAATACTGGTGAGATTGGTACTACTGGTTCAGACTGGGACTCAGAGTGTTGTGTTGTAGCGGAGGTGCTCATTGTGTCGATGAGTTCATCCATGGAATCAATTAGTGAATCGCGTATGAAACAAGGAGATTGAGAAGGAAGCTATATAAGAGCTGAAGACTGTGTGGAAGAAGAGAACAAAGAGGAATTGGGAAACCCTAGTGCTGCCGTTTTATGCCTAGTATATTTATGGCATGTCAGTGTTTTCTAGGTAGTCCATGTGTTGATATCTGATTTTTTGTTGTGTAACACCTTGGTTTTTGGTAGATTTGACAGAGACTATCTCATCATTGGATATTGTGTTTCTCAAATTTCGCCATTTCTTGGATTTTGTATCTCTCTCGTGTGAATTATCTTGTTGATGTTTCTAGAAGATTCTGCTTACGTCTATTCTCCATATCGGTATGTGTTTTTTCGTATTTTCATCTTGGGGTTGTCGTACTACAGTGTTGTTTGGTTGTGTTTTTGGTAAGGGGTTGTAGTTGGTGTGGTTGAGATTCTGTTCCGACTTGTTGTTGAGATCGTGTTTCGGCTTGTTGTGCAAATCGTGTTCCAGGTTGTTGTCGAGATTGTCCTTTGGCTTGTTCGAAGTATACTTTCGTATGTGGTTTGCATTTGTTGTAAGCAGGACTCACGTTGTATCACCCATAAGAGTGACGGTATTGTTAGTTTGTATATCCGTAATAATTTATGGTCCATAGCATTTAGACTTGAACTTATGTCCGATAGGTTGGAGATTTCCTCGGTAATGCCATACCAATTCTCCGACTCAGAATACGGGTCGTTGTTGTACTCTTTGGAGTCGATCGTGCTATGTCTTAATACGGGTTTAAATTGCTTGAATGTTAAAGACTGCTTATTATCTTTTCTCATCGAGCTTTGGGAGTTGTAGTAATCGTTGTCCAACTTGTTCTGATTTGCCAATATTGTATTCGAGTAACATCCGTAATGATGGTATGATATATTCAATGGGTGTAATTGCTTCTAATTCACATGTTAGTTGAAACGGTGTAAACTTTGTCGCCACTTTATACATAGTATGATATGTCTATAATGCGGAAGTGAGTTTTTCATCCTAGTTCTTGCGATTCGTGTTGACTATTTTAGTTAATAAGTTTTTAATATTTTGTTGGTAGCTTCTGCCTGTCCATTGCCTTCTGGATAATACACCATGGAGACATAATGTTTCAAAGTACTCAGTACAAAGGACTTTGATGACAGTGTTGACAAATGAGTTCCCTAGTCATTAATAAGTTCCATAAGAGCACCAAATCGTACTACAATATTCTCGTAGATAAAATTTGCAATGCGTGTTGTGCAGAAATCTCGTAGTGCAATAGCTTCTGCCTAATTAGTAACGTAATTTATCAGTACCAATATATATTAATTTCTCTTGCTGCTTTTTAGGATTTATTGGTCCCATAAAATCCATTCCCCACTTCATAAATGGAGTTAATGATTCTGTTGGATGTAGTGGCTGAACTTAATGATGTGGAGCTGGTTGATGTTCGTTACATTTCAAACATTTCTGGCCATATTCTATAGCATCTTTGAATAATGTGGGCCACCATAATCCGAACTGCAGAGATTTTGCATGTTGTTAACATTCCTGCAAAGTATCCACCTTGTTCTCCTGAGTGAGCTTCTCGTAATATAAGTTGAACTTCCTCCATTGGTACATCTCCTTAAGACTTCATCCTTTCCCTTCTTGTATAGTATGCCTGATATCATGCAGTACGGTTTGAATCGTAAGACGAGTTGTTTGCGTTGTTGTATTGATGCATATTTGTTTGGTAGTTAGAAAGTGTTCAATATCCCATAGATATCCTTGGTGTTAGTATCATTTTGGTTGTTCTTGTTGTATTTGAAATAAACTTGCATTTGGTAGTTCATCATTAACGCCCACATCATCTTCCTCATTCGTAATACGGCTCAAGAAATCTGCTTGTTGGTGTAGCTTGCTTGGTTTATAAATTATCTGAAAATTGAACTCTTGCATTAATAAGAATTGTACTAACCTTCCTTCAAGCTTCGTCTTACTCAATAAATGTATAAGTGCTTGATGATTGACAATAAATTTAACGTTATTTGTTAACAGATAATGTCGAAATTTCTTGACTACATAGACCATTTCGAGTGCTTCCTTCTCCATAGTTGTGTAGTTCTCTTCTACAAGTGCTAACCATTGACTCGTGTAATATAACGGACAATCTTTTTCGTCTTCCTGTGTTTGTGTTAATATGCATCCGATGGCGTATGACAATGTGTTCACTTGTACATGAAATTCTTATTTCCAATTTGGGCTAGCTAGTATAGGGGCCTTCATTAATGCTTGTTTCAATGTGTGAAAGCTTTGTTCACATTGCAAGTCCCATATGAATGGTTGTTCTTTCCTTAATAGCATAGTTAATGGTTTTGCTATTGCTGCATAATTTTTGATAAAACGCCGATGATATCCCATTTTACCAAGTAGTTGTCGTATTCCGCTTACATCTTTAGGAGGTTGCATCATCTGTATTACTTTGACTTTATCTTGGTTCACCATGATTCCATCTTTGCATATAATATGCCTGAGTAGGACTCCTGATTTTACAAAAAATACGCACTTCTCCAGATTAAGAGATATATTGTTCAATCGACACTTCCCAAAACACTTCGTTAAACAGTCTAAATGATTGTTTTCGTGCCATAAATACTAAAATCATCTAAGAAAACCTTCATAAATGTTGTCAGATAATCACGGAATGTTTCACTAACCAATGGCTAGAAAGTGAATGGCACATTAATAACCCAAAAGGCATAACACAATATGCATATGTACCCCAAGGACTAATGAATGTTGTTTTTAACTAATCTGCTGGGTCCACTTGTACTTGATTGTATCCTGAAAATCCGTTTATAAAGGAATACATTTCATGTTCTGCTACCGTATCCAATAACTCTTTGGTGAAGGGTATTGGGTACGTATCTCGCCTAGTTACATAATTCAATTTCTTATAATTGATGCAGATACGCAATTTGCCGTTCTTTTTCGATACTACAACAATTGGTGATAACCATTACAGGTTTTTGATTGGATAAATAAATCCGGCTTGTAACAACTTATTCACTTCTTCTTTAACTTTTACTAGGAATGTTGGGTTCATATGGTAAGCTTGTTGTTTCCTAGGTATTGCATGGGGTAGTAATTCTATCTTATGTGTACAGATTGTTGGTGAAACTCCTTTGAGATCTTCGTAACTCCAAGTAAAGACATCAACATTTTGACTTAGTAAGTTTATCAATTACTTTTGGTATTCCGATTCAAGGTCGACTGCTATTCATACTTTGCGTGGTCCATATTCACTTATTTTAATTTCTACTTCTTCAGTCTTCTCATTAGTCATAATTTCCAATCTCTGTTAAGTCCGTGCTATTTGTTCGCACTCTATTTTAAATTCCAGTTGTTGTTGTGTGGGTTGTTTGAACTTGTCTGTTAATCCAAGAATGTTCATATGTTGCTGTTGTTGGTCATTAGTGGTTGTATTTTCTTTGCTCTCATTTTCTAGTGTCATTTGATATAAATCAGCTTGTGCTATCTCTACGAGTTCCAGGTTGTTATCGAATAGGATTTTTTCTTCTTCCGTGTTCAAACCGTAATGACAGTCAAAATCCTCCATTCATAATGGTCAGGTTGGTCGTTCAATTGGCTTCTTCTGTTGTGTTCTAATGACTACTTCTTGTCCATGCTTATACAATATCATTTCGTCGTCTTCCCAATTATGTCGTATTTTGGTGTCTCTTAACTAAGGTCTTCTTAATAAAATTTGGTATGGTTTGCTCGTCTGCTCAATACATAGTACGATTAAAGACACCTTAAACTTGATCTCTACAATTTCTATACATAGGATCTAATTATACCAATGGGTCGTATTTTCCTCTGGTCAGACATTCGTACCAAGAATGGTGCATTTTCTACGAGTCCTAAACCCAATTCCTTGCAAGTTTGTTCTTCAATAATGTTGACTCTTGAGCCCCCATCAATGGGTATGTAATGTTGACATGAGAAATAATCATTAGCACCTCTTCATCCCAATTCTTTTCATCTTTAAGAACTTTGGTTGTATTCACTTCGACTTGATTGGTATCATGTTGGATATTGCTTATGTCCAAAGCATTAGTTATTTGTGTCCGCAAAAATGGTGTTAATATCAGTAATTCTCCTATAGTTAACTTGACAGGTTGTTGCAAGATGACGGCGACAATACGATCTCTAAGAGGTGCTGCTGAAGTGGACTGCATGCTTGCTTCATTTGATTTGCCACTCTTTGTACTGTCACTTTTTCTTTTTCCCAACTTTTGCGTATTGGCTCTTTTTTGCTTGGTTCTACTCGTACTCGCTTAGCTCGTATTATTGCGTATGTTTCTGTTGAGGGTAATTCCATATCTTCTTCCCATTTGCATTCGAGATGTTGCTCTTCATGGTCATTTTCTTGATCATCTTCTTGCTAGACTTCAATCCTTCGTGTTGCTGGTTTTGTGGATGGTGCTCCGGTGTTAAATTGGCGTTGTGGACACTCCGTTGAATAATGTCCCATCTCTCCACACGTGTAGCATTGAACATTGTTGAGTCTATTACATTCAATGGAATAGTGTCCTTTCTCTCTGCATCTAAAACATGTCACATTTGGATTCGGACCATGTAATGCTGGTGGAGGCGGTATTGGTGGCAATAAAGGTGGTACAGCTTGTGCTGGGGTTGGTAATGAAGGTTTTCCTCCTTGCGGTATCTCTGTATTATTGCCTTGTCGATAAAATGCCCTTGGTTCGCGAGGAAATCTCCTTCCATTGCTGTTTCTTCATTCCTCATTATATAATCTTTGCAGATATTCATATGGGTTGGTATTCCAAGATTGTGGATAGTCATATGGGTTCGTATTCCTCATGTTGTCCCATATGGGTGGTGGTGGTGGGTAGCCTTCAATGTGTCCAATCATTGGTTGGGGTTTATCGGCATTGCCTTGCTTCATGACCTATTCCTTCACACATCTGACACTTGGGTACTCTACATTCATAAGCATATGTTCTTCATTCTTGCATGCTGTACAAAATTTACTTTGGATCTCGCCCATATCTCGTTCTCCTTCCGGTGTTGCCTTCTTGATTCTCGTTCATCATTGTCTATGTATCTTGGTGGTATCAATATTTCAATTTGCTCAGCCTCTTTTATTGCATCTCTTAAGTCATGTGGTTTTATCAATCATACTTGAAGCTGTAAGTTGCCCCATAGCCCGTTGATATACCATTTCCTTATCAATTTATCACTGACAGCTTCCACCTCACAGCGATTGTGTATCCTCTAAAATTTGCGTGTGTAGTCTTCCACCACCTCCATAGGACCTTGCCGTAATTCCTGTAGCTGGACTGTTGGATCTTGTTTGCGATACTTTCGTACATAGTAGTTTCTAAATAGTGCAAGTAGTGTACTGTACTTATCAATTGTGATGGCATTCTCATAATACCAATCACTAGCATCTCCCTTCAATGTAAATAAGAATATTCAGAGCTTCTCATTTTCATCCCTGATTTCGTTAGCTTCACACGCCTTCTTAAATTGCTCGTTTGCTAAGCCTGAAAAGGTAGACGGTACTACTTTTCCCGTAACTGTTAGTGTTCCCATCTTCTCAGGTGTTTCAATTGTTAACAAATCCTAATATTCTCGCGTTGGTACGTGTTTTCCGTTGTTGTAATTTTCCTGGTTGTTGTCCTCTTCCTCAATAACCTCGTAGTACTTCGTCTGTTGTGGCTCTTCTCTTCA
Source organism: Selaginella tamariscina (assembly GCA_003024785.1). NCBI lineage: Eukaryota > Viridiplantae > Streptophyta > Lycopodiopsida > Selaginellales > Selaginellaceae > Selaginella > Selaginella tamariscina. The sequence goes on along the minus strand of PUQB01000012.1, from coordinate 663,720 downwards.
TGCTTGGGATTGCTCCTTCCTCCTCTATTCTTCATGTTCCTCCAACCTTTTTTGGGTCTTAATTACTGCTTGTTGTCGTAAGTATCGCTCCTTGTGCTCTCGTTGTTATCTTTGCCTTATCTCTTCATATCATTGACATTCTATAAAAATACGTCGATAATCATCCATTCACTTACTACTTGATGTAACAGATCCATTCTCATGCTGTCTTTGTTGGGCGTTCTTCCGTCTCTGTGATAGTTGTCCTAATCGTATTATGTACTCCTTTGGAGTTTATGGAAAGCCTCAAATTTCTTCTTCTGCCATAATTTCTCTTCAAACTTCAACACTTCTTTGGGTATCGGTCTACCCATCATGGTACATCCTACAGACACATTGTTAGTTACTTGCTAATACGACCATCCCATCATGGTCGCCATATGTTGAACATAGAAAATCCTACAGACTAAATCGTAGGAGTGGTCGCCACTAACAATCCCGTAATAAGGGACTATCGGAATAAGGGGATTGAGAGGAAAGGGTAAGGATGGCAAGGTATGTAGCAGGTAGTAGTACTGCGAATCCCGTCACAGTACTGAGAAAAGAATAGTATACATTAAAGTAGAAAGACAAGCAAGAAATAGTCATATTGAGAGTGAAAGGAAACTTATATTATGTCCGCACACGATACATAGTACAAAATTACAATATACTCGGGATACCTTCCTAGTAGTCTATTTATACTTGTACTCTTGGTCCCGTACTAGCAATTATCATAACTTTCTCTTAGCTTTATCCATTCAGTTATTGTAACTCCTTATCCTTGTTTTGGTATGTTGTACTCTGCCCCAAACATCATATTGCGATAGTGAATCATTCGTGTTACGATAGTGACTCGTACTTCTATATTTCATTCAACTCTCGTTTTTCCATAATATATACTTTTTTTGGTGTTTTTCCCATTATATATGCCCATGAAATAAACATAACTAAGAATCTTCTACATGACTAATTATGATCTTAATAAGGCCCAACCCAAGGAATGGGCCTTTTTCCTCGATGAAAACATCCTCCATTTATGGTAGTGTTGATTGGCCAATTGGTGGATCAAAAAGAAATCTCATCGCAATCCTTGACCTAAATAGTGTGCTCTATTAGGTATTTATAAGAGTAAAATGTGGTAGTCATTGATATTTGGTTTGATTATAACCGCCTTCTCCCAATTGAAATCCCCCGCTTTGACATGGTAGTTGATGAAACTATTAGGCATCTCCATCCACAAGTTTATTTTAATACTCACGTATTCACCCATTCCCTCCATAGCCTTAATTAAGATGCCTAGATCCAATCCATTTTCTACGTCAAATATGTGGACATTCTTTAATTGACAAGACCTTATCTCTCTAACTACTCATTGTTCAAGTCCTATACTTTTGTGCTTGATTTCAACTAGACCTACTTGTCAATGTCATCTACTCTAAATGTTGGAGCATTTGTAATGGGGACATTGTTGCTCTTTGGCGGGTTGTGTTGCTTGGAACAAAGGGGCCATCATCTTCACTTTCATCATTCTTTTTATACAAGTCAGTGGCTATCCATGGTACCTCTTTATGAAGCTCAACCTGTGGTTTTGGGATTTGACATGCGCATCATTGTTCACTATGTAGCCTATGAACAACAATAGCTAGTCAAGAATCTCAAGATGATGCCATTGCTAGATACCTTTCATGTTGTTTATGTTGTTGCCTAGGGCATTATTTTCATCAAGGAATTGTGATTATATGTGTTCATGTGGAGACATTAGCTTCTTTCCTTTGAAATTAGTGGCAGATGTTGTCCATCACATTCAATAGTGTCAACAAGGTGATTATTTATGGATTTGTAGTTGCTGGTGTGTCACTTTTTTCTGCTCTCTTCCAAGAAGCCAACATCGATAATACCATTCTTATCATTATAGTTCTAGATTTAGAACTTTCATCTATAAAAGCAAAATTCAAAGTGTATATTTATTTATTGGTTGGCATACATGAAGAACTTATCATAAAATCAAAGACTTGAACAAAAGACTCCAAGACCATGATACCAATTTGTGAAGTTGATCTTGAATCTTGAGGTAGCATCACAATACCTATGGACATGGCTACAATGACAACAACGTCATGAGGATGCCACTTGACTTAGCTTATGAACTTGAAAGTTTATTATGTTGACTTGACTAGTGATGACAATGTTAGTTATAAACATTCCAAATAGCAAAAATCACTTAAAGAGTAGAATATCAAGTCACAACTGCACATGCCCATTAGCAAGAGTGACTATTGTCATTTGTTATGGTTGGACAAGTGTCATTTCCACTTGGCCCAATAGCTTTGGGCATTGGCTTTTGTTCCTACCATTCAACAAGACCAATCCACCAAGTTGGAATGGTCATTATAAAAGCTTGATATTGACCATTCCAACTTGGTTGATTGGTCTTGCTAACTAAATGGAAAGTTGGAATGGTCATTATTAAGTTATCAATTAAACATAGTTATTTGTACATACAAAATAAATAATGAAATAAACAAGTTGCTTATCTTTATCAAACAAAATGTCACACAATTGTATCTGTATTCTTCCAATGCTAAATTTTAGCCACTCTTGATCCCAAGCTTTCAGATAGCTAACATGGAGGCAGTATAGAGAAACCCTAGCTGTGTATGTCATAGTTTTTACTATGACTCCCCTTTACTTTGGACATTGACTTGTTGTTACCTACTGTACTATGTTGATAAGCTCTAGATGTAGTGAGAAACAGCCCCGCTTAGTGCACTTAGGTGTTTAGGGGTAGTCCGGCCGGCTGTTCTTAGATATCGCGAGAAACTTTAAGCGAAGGTAGCACTTACCTTCTAGAAACTCTTACCCTCGTTTTTCGTGTCCCGGTTGGGTTAATGGTTAGTTCCGATGAGTTCGGCGTGTCGGATATGCTTAGAAATACCCCTAGGTTTGACAGGTTAGGGTTTAGGGGTCGATGGATAACTCACCAAGTATATTTCCTCTGGGAATGAGATTTCAGTGCTAGCCCACTTATGTAAACAGGAAAACAGGGGGGGGGCCTCTGTCACATAATAATAGTAGTATATAGGAGTGAGGGTTCCTGGGTTCATGACTGAGCTCGTTACTCTTCTCCCGGTGCAAGCTTAGCTTGTGTCATAAGGCACAACCCTCTGTTGTGCCGCCCTAACTTCCAGATGCCAGGGGTACGTCCCACCTTCGGGTAGCTTACCCTTAACGTTGGCGAATCCATGCCTGGGAGGTCTTGTCGGAATGCACGTTCCAAGAGGCAGAGGTTGAGGCTTGTCTAGCCTCCTCCTCCATGTCAAGCTAGGTGTAGCACTCACGGCCAAGCAAGGCACATCGTGTCCTTGTCCAACTGTGGGCGCAGGATCTTGTTTGACAGTTCACATTACCAGTTCCTGAGGGTTCATAAGGGGTTCTAGAGTTGGCATTTAGGAGCCACGTTTGTGGCACTTGGTGCAACTTTGAATCTAAGGGCTATGGCATGATAGCCCACATCGTGGAAGGCAGTGTCACATGGAGATGTGACACTGGGCTAAACGTCACATGGTACAACGCCTGAGGCACGCCCTTTGGGGTTATGTCATGGGCTTGTCACCAAGGGGTTGGATACTTTAGCAAACAGACATGCTTGTGCTTGCACTAGGGTGCTAAGCCTTGGCATCCACTCAAGGGAGGTTAGGTCTCATAACTAGGTGTGCTTTGGCACACTTGGCTAGGGGAGTGTTCTCCTTGGAATTCAAGGGTTGAACAACCTAAACATGTTAGCATGAGCCCTTTGTGAGGCACTGCAAGGTCATGTGCTTAGGGTTATCCCAAACCTAGCCTTAGGATTTGTTTAGCAGAACACTCGTGTCCGCCTACGGCGCACACTCGTGTCCTCACTAAGTACTAGCCCTAGGTCTAGGGTATGACTTGGCCACTAAACCCTTAGGGGTTAGTCATGGTTCAGGGTACCCCTTGTCGCCCTAAAGGGGTTGTACTCCGGATGAGGGTGATTCCTCAAGGGGTAAGTGACGATGCCTTAGCTCTGTCACAGGGGTATATGTGTGGAACACACGTCTCCTTGATGGGGGTTAGGGCATGAGACCCTAAGTCAACTAGGGTTATCCCTCAAGGGTTTTGGGTAGACACTCTAGGGAGACTTAGGCTAAACCCTAAGTCAACTAGGGTTATCCCTCAAGGGTTCTGGGGCAGACATTCTAGGGAGACTTAGGCTAAACCCTAAGTCTCTTGTCCACTTGGGCATTAGAGTCTAACCTTAGGGGTCGTTGGGGTTGTTCTGGGAAACTTAACGTTGCTCACACAGGGTGATGATGCCGAATGGCCACCTGGTAGCCACGTGTTGCCACGTGTTGGCCCTTTGGGTTAAAACTCTGATAGTGTACATTAAACATAAAAAATGATAGGTGTGTGAGCACAATGCCATTACTTCAAGCTTTATTGAATCATTGTGTCATAGTTTTTACTATGACTCCTCTTTTACTTTGGACGTTGACTGTTGTTACCTACTATTCTATGTTGATAAGCCCTAGGTGTAGAAGAAATAGGCCCGCTTAGTGCACTTAGATATCTAATGATGGTCCGGCCGGGTGTCATTAAGTATTTACAAGAAACTTTGGGCGAAGCTAGCACTTCCATTTAGAAAACTCTTACTTTGGTTTTCTATGTCCCAGTTAGATTTTTGGGTGGTTTTGATGAGTTCGGCATGTCGAATATGGGTAAAAACACCCTTAGGGTTGACCTAACCCTAGGGTTGCCCTAACACCACGCCCTAAACCCCTCAGGTTAAGGTTTAGGGGTTAATGAGTCATTAATTAACTCACCAAGTATATTTCCTCTGGGAATGAGATTCCGTGTCAGCCCACTTATGTAAACAGAAAAATGGGGGGGGGGGGGGCCTCTGTCACATAAATAAGGTAGTATATAGGAGTGAGGATTCCTGGGTTCATGACTGAGCTCGCTACTCTTCTCCCGGTGCAAGCTTTAGCTTATGTCATCAAGGCACAACCCTTTGTTGTGCTGCCCTAACTTTCAGATGACAGGGGTACGTCCCACCTTTGGGGTAGCTTACCCTTAACATTGACGAATCTATGCTTGGGAGGTCTTGTGGAAATGCACGTTCCAAGAGGCAGAGATTGAGGCTTGTCTCCAACCTCCTCCTCCACGTCAAGCTAAAAGCAACACTCATAGCTAAGTAGGGCACGTTCGTGTCCTTGTCCAACTGTGGTCGTGGGTTCTTGATTGACAAGGTATCCTTACCGAGTCCTAAGGGATAATTGAGGGGTTCTAGAGTTGGCATTTAGGAGCCACATTTGTGGCACTTGGTGCAACTCTTGAATCTAGGGGCTATGGCATGATAGCCCACAATGGGAAAGGCGATGTCACATGGAGATGTGACATTGGACTAAACGTCACACGATACAATGCCTGAGGCACGCCCTTTGGGGTTGTGTCGTGGGCTTGTTGCCAAGGGGTTGGATACTCTGACAAACAGGCATGCTTGTGCTCGCACTAGGGTGCTAAGCCTTGAGCATCAGCTCGAGGGAGGTTAGGTCTCGTAACCATGTGTGCTTAGGCACACCTGGCTAAGGGAGTGTCCTCCTTGGAATCCAGGGGTTGAACAAGCTAAGCTTGTTAGCAGGAGCCTTTTCGTGAAGCACTCGCAAGGTTATGTACTTAGGGTTTTTCAAACCTAGCCTTAGGAAGTTTACTTTGTAGAACACTTGTGTCCGCCTACGGCGCATACTCATGTCCTCACTAAGTACTAGCCCTAGGTCTAAGGTATGACTTGGCCCCTAAACCTTAGGGGTTAGTCGTGGTTCAGGGTACCCCTTGTTGCCCTAAAGGGGTTGTACTCCCAGATGAGGGTGATTCCTCAAGGGGTAAGTGACGATGCCTTAGCTCTGTCACGGGGGTATGTGTGGGACACATCTCCTTTGTGGGGTTAAGGCATGAGCCTGTCTAGGTTTACTGGGACAGGATCCTAAAGTCTACTCGGGTTATCCTCTAGGGTTTAGGGGATGGTCAATTTAGGGGACTTAGGGTAGTACTCTAAGTCTTTTATCTAATTGGGCCCCTGAGTCAAACTCTTAGAATTATCTTTGAAGACTTAGCGTTGCTCACATAAGGTGATGACACCAAATAGCCACTTGGTAGCCACGTGTTGCCACGTGTTGGTCCTTTGGGTTAAAACTCTGACACATTAAGGCACAAAAGGAAAAGAACATTGTTGATATTCTACTCAAATGCACATCCATTTGCTAGTTGTTCCACATAAATGGAGGACAAACACATAGAAGGCTCCACATTCACTAGGGTCATTATCGAATCATCTCCTCATGAACATCAAATGACTTGAAGTAGAAAAAAGCCACCTTCTCTTCACATTGACAATGTTCAATCTTTATCTAAAGGTAAAAGACTTCAATTTCCTTCCACATGCTCAACACCAACCAAAGGGTTCAAAGTTTGCTACCGTTATCATTAACAAATTTACACTATGTGTCTATGTATGCCACATCCTTTTATCTTGTAACCCGTTCACACACATGAAAGGTCTTATCCAAGTACACATTTTGCAAGTCTAAAAGTTGGCCTTGTTTTGGCCTTCTTCTCTAGGTCAAGCTAGGAACAACAATCCCAGATAATTCACATTATTATTCACACTATAAGCATTGTCCTTGCCTTTGTCCAACTCTGAATATGAGTTTTCAAAGTTGATATCTACAAGCCACATCCATGGCACTATGTGATGTACATGTGATACTATTATTACTAGGCTAGATGTCGCATAATACAACACTCAAGGCAAGGGTCATGTCACTAGTTTAACGCCCAGGGGTTGGCGGTTCTAATAAGCACATGTGTGTGTTCTCAGTGGGGGTGTTAAGCCTTGAGCATTTACTTAAGAAAGGTTATGTTTCTTGGTCAAGTGTGCCTACTAACATGTGTGGCTACAGGTGTTCAACCTCAAGGTATTTGAGCATGTTTGAGGGCTGAACAACCTAGGGTCTTTATAAACACACACATATGGTCACCTTTAGTGGATGCATGCTCAAGGTTGCCCAACCTTAGCCCTAGGGTGTTTTACTTAAGGGGAACACTTGTATTTACCAACGGGTTACATTTGTGTGGTACTAAGTACTAACCCTAGGATTTTGGCCACAAATCCCCTTAGGAGCTAGTTTTGGGTCAGGTTACCCCTCAGTGCACTATAGAGGTTGTATTCTTGAGTGAGGGTGATTCCTCAAAATGTTAAGATGATGTCTTAGCACATTTCTTCTTGGTGGGGTTTAGGGCATAAACATGTCTAGGTCTAATTCTAAGTCTATTAGGGTTACCCTCTAGGGTTATGAGGTTAGAGATAGGATAAGACCCTAATCTAAGTTTGACCCTAAGGGTTGTTAGAGTTGTCTTCAAATACTTAGCATTGCTCACACATATTGGTGATGCTAAATGACTAATTAACAACCATGTGTTGGTCCTTTGGGTCAAAACTTTAATAATGCTTCTAAACAAAAAAGGATGGTCGAATTTAATGGTAGTAATAAATTTTTTTACTTAAATTTACATTTCTAGCTTTTCATAATGCATTTGTTAACCATGTATTTGTTGTGAACTATAGACCAGGCTAGGCTTCATTCGCAAGTTACATAAGTTGTTCTTAAGCTTAAAAATTATAGTAAGAAGCAAATTTTCCCCTTACCTTATCTTGATTTTAAAGAAGTCATTGAGACTTCATAATTCACTACCTAAATAATCCACTAGTGTTAGAGTTCACTAGTGTTAAAGTTTTGACCCAAAAAGCTAACACATGGCAATACATGATTATCAAATGGCCATTTAACATCATCACTTTGTGTGAGCAACATTAAATCTTTTAAGATGACCCCAAGAGTAAATCAGCCTCTTAAAGTGATTACCCTCATAACCCTAGAGGATAACATGAGCAAACTAAAAATCCTGGCACATCGATGTGGATTAGTTAACACTAAGGGTAGGCTTACCCTTAGGGTGTGATGTACCCTTACATGTCAAAAGTCCGGGTGGCACAAAGGGTGGGTCTTGACAATATAAGCTATGTGGGAGTAAGGAATTAGAGACCTCTCAATCTATTGCATGCTTACCCCACACGGGCCATAGCTACCCTATTTAATGTACATGAGGAAGGCTCCCCATATTTTCCTATTTGCTCAAGTGGGATAGCACTAAATGCTAGTCCCACTATATTAGGGTCAGCATTCTCCACCTAACCTAAATCCTACCCCAAAGGGCTAAGGGTCAACACCAAACTTGCTCAATACATTAGAATCAAGCTAGGAAACAAGGGTGAGTTTTTCGAGATGTCTAATGAGAGTTGGCTGAACCATCCCTAAACATTTAAATGTATTACATGGGGTTATTTTTCACTACATCAAGGGCCTGTAAAATATAATTTAATAAGTAATAATAATTAACTTCCAAAGTAAAAAACTTGCCATGATAAAAACAATAATAACTAAAGTTCTGTCGTGAGAGATTTTCTAAGATGCCATTTGGAGGCATGAAGAAACGTGATGAAATACATGCTTGCTTTAATTCTTGGCTTTGATTGGAGAAGTCCAATGATATATCAATAGAAGCAATTGTTGTTCTCATGGTACATGCAACATAAATAACGCATTTATCCATAGTTGCAATTTAAAAAAGATAAAATTTAAAAAAAAAACAAACTAGGGTTTATGAAAGCACATGCCCAATGCAATGCATGTTGAGGACGTGAACGTCCACGTTCAAAACGTACACAGATTTGACGCGGATCATAGTTGCAGCCGAACGCGTTTGGCTGCAACTATGGTGCGGATGTGTATGCATGTTTAACCGGGTGTTTTTTTTATTATTATTAATAAAAGGAGACTGAAAATTCATGTAACGGTTTTTTTTTTGTTTTTTTAATTTAAGCATATCCGAGGGCCGATGCGTCTGCAGACTTCCACCAAATGGCGCAGACTCGTCCACATGCAACCATGAGAACACAGCTTGTGAATGCTCCTTAGCACTCCAAATGTCCCAATCATCCTTTTAAGATATATGTTGACTCTCTATCTCTTTATGTATGGGTGCGTGAGTGTGTGCATTGCATTTCTTATGAGTCTTGTAATATGTGAAGACAAGATGATTGGGCTTGGGAATATGTTACCAATGAACATGCTTACTTAGATGGTAAAGGCGTTGGATATGTAACTACTACGATCAAGTAAGCAGTGGAGGACCTTCAAGAATTAAAGAACACCTTGAAAAAGTGAGAGGAACCATGTAATGCACAATTGCTAGACGAGCTTGTTGGACAATGTAGGTGAACGTTCATGATCGATGCAACTGCTTCAACTTCAGCAACTACAATAGATGCCTTGGAGCGGGCATCTGCAACTAGAACTCAAACGCAAAGTGGGCATCTGCAAGTCGAAATAACACCTAGAGTAGGCATCTGCAAGTGGAAATAACACCTAAAATGAGCATCTGCAACATGCATATGAAAGGGAAATGACACCCAGAGTGGGCATCTACAAGAAGAATCTGCAATTGGAAGTAATGTCTTGAGTGGGCATTTGTGGCATGAGTCTACAACAATAAATGTAGAGTATGGTGCACCTTTCAGTCAAAGAAAGCAATCTTTACAGCTTATTTGAGAAGAAAAAACTAAATGAAGCAATTGCTCAGTTTTTCTTTGCCAACGACATCAAATATTTGGGTTATGAACCTCTCAATTAAATTAAAATGACCTTATTAGAAGAAATATAGTGCACTATTGGTACTGACGGTGGACGTCGTGTTCTTTTGTGTCGTTGATAGTACGCGGATTTGTATTCTTTTGCGTAGTTGATTGAATGGCTTTGAAAACAACTCGACCGATAATATTTTGAAGAAATTTGGCCTTTTTTTATAATTTATTGGGGTGTTTATAACTAATGTTGATTAATTTAACCTTTAAAACAAAACAATGTTAGATTGTCATGGTCCTTAGAAGTCAGTAATCCTCCACTTTCTAGCTTGAAATAGGAAAATAATGGCCGCGACAAGGAACACAACCCACAGAGCTGGCGAAACCCAAGCAACCTGCGCCACACTTCGCTCCACATATGCAGCCCAAAACCAATTCCACACCAGGGCACTAATACACCCAAGCCCAGCCCCAACGGCGACCTGAGCATGAGTATGAAGCCCATTTGCAATACGCAAATAAGCCATGTACATAGCACATCCCAGTACCAGTACAGTTAGTATCACAGATCCCCAATTCAGCCCATTTAGCTGGAAAATCTCCAGAGATGCATAAGTAGAGAGAAAACTCAGAGACTGTGCATGTGTAGAAGGCATTCCCTTGTCCGATTTGAGACCTGCGGCAGTGATCGGGCGCTCCTGTCTGATTAATTTCTTGAGAACCTTTGCATTTGCGCCATTAAGAGCAGCCCCTGTGACCGCCCAGATCGCGAGTTCATCGTGCCTCCATAGTACCACTGCACCTACCATACCTGTGACTGCCCATTTCGTCGCCTTGTTCACTATCCGTGAGAATTTGCTCACCGCGGCTGACTCCGTTATTGCCATCGCTCAACCACATAATTGTCCTTTACAGTACGATATATACTGCCAAGAGCATATTCTAAAGAATGTTTATTGAGAAATGCCTTTTCGCTATACGACACATTCAAACACGCTGTTGGAGACGTGGAAGAAAAAACAATATATATATATATATATATTATATATAGAGAGAGAGAGAGAGAGAGAGAGAGAGAGAAATGTATAACTTCGGACAAACAAAGGAAACATACATGAGAGAGAGAGAGATTTCATGCATCTATCTACATGGAGATAGACACAATAAAGGAACCGAACTGTTAAGCTCTTCGTTGGGCCCGAAGAACACCTGCACGACATAATAATGTAAAAGAAGAATTAATTATCAACATAGTAACAATTATATATACCTGTGTCTCTACTTGTCCAACAACATAAAGAGAAGCATGATGCGTTATATATCGAATAGTTCGAGAGAAATGCTGTCTTCAAGACAGTAAGTAAGAGATGTATACAGACTGTTTACCATGGTTTGTCATCTTCATCGTCCACAGACACCATTCCAGTAGCCACCTCTTTGTAAAGCTCCTCATTAAGTGTCATCCCAGCCTTCTTCATCTGCACTGCCAGTCTCATAGCCTCAAAGAATCTCCCAGCTCTGACATATGCTCTAGCCAGAAGCTCCATGCTTGCTTCATCTAGCACACATTGAAAACCTTCCTTCACAATCTCTTCATACAGCTCGACTGCCACTGTAAAGCTCTGTGCTCGTAAGTAAGCAGTGATCACGTGTCTCTTAGTTGTTACATCAGGAATTACAAACTTCACCATCTCACGGTGTATCCTGTCCACCATTGCAATGTTCCCAGCCTGAATGAACACCTCCATCAACCTGTTGTATCCTTTAAGACTCAAGTGCGCGGGATTCTTCTTCACGTACTGGTAAAACCGCTCAGCATCCATAAACCTGTTATTTGAAGCGTAAAATTCGATGGTAGCCTCCATGGTGTTGATATCCATGGCAAAATTCATCCCCTGCATTTTCTTAAGCACCCTGTTAAACATGTCTAAGTCCCCTGCCTTTCTATACACATTGAGCATCAGAGTGTAAGTGCTTTGTCCTGGGTTCTTCAGTGTTTCAAAGACCCTGATAGCATCTGTGTAACAACAAGATCGTTCGTAAGCTGAGATGACAACATTGTAGCTAATTGCATCTGTGAGCTTCCCATCTTCATGCATCATAGCCAGAAGCTGTTCCGCCTCCTGAGGACGGTCTGCCCGGCAGTATAACCAGACCATTGTAGAGTACAAGACGGGGTCCAGGCTGATCACTTTGTCACGTCGTATATGCCAGAAGAGCTTGGCGGCCTCATCGAGCATGTTGAACTTTCCATAGCTGGTGATGAGACAGGAGTAAGCTCGTGCATCTGGACACACTCCCCACTCTTTATGTCCGAGATTACCAGAGATGTCTCATCGGGGGTGCCAAATCTGCAATACCCGTCCAGAAGAGCCTGAAAACAAGAGGGGTCCGGTTTGATCCCCTGTTTCTTCATCTGCTCGTACAATCTCCTGGCCTCTTCCAGATCCTCGCCTCTGTTGCACGTCGGAATGAGTGCTGAAATCGTGATACTCGTTGCAATTTCCTCGGATTTGGCTGGGAATGTACACATTTGTTTTCTTGAGCGGATCGAAAATGTGCAGAATTCCTGCTGTCCCGGTCCAATCTGTGTATTTCTGCCCAGAAGTACGAAGAACTCAAAAAATGCACCTGCCAGAATCGATGCTTACTTACCCGAGCGTGCGCCATAGCCTGCGCCAACTCATCCACGCCCTAAACCCAGCCCTATAGATATTCCAATGCTGCCCTAAACAGAGTAGCTCTTAAACCCTAGAAAGGTCCTTTTTGTTGTTTTTGTTGGACACACTATTCGTGTGTGAAGCATGGCGATGGCGGTCTTCAATGTGATGGGAAAGAGATCCATATTTCCCACGAGATGGAGATTATACAGCAGCGCGGCATCTGTTTCTTGTACATCTGCATTGAACTCATCTAAGTTTGAATCAGCAGCAGCACGAACGCAGCAGATAAGGCAATTCGCGAAGGACCGCGAACGAACTGGACGAGGCAAGAAATTCAACATGTATACGATTCTCCCTTGCTCGATCTTCTCTTTCATGGGGTATGTATCTCCTACATTTGTATTTTTGTGTGTGATGTATTGTGCTTTTTCGATTTTAGGCTCAAGTGCATCGTCATGCTCACAACTTTAGAGAGGTTCAGCAGTGTACTTTGTTGTCTATCAAAACTGGAGGCTGTTCTGAAGATTGTGCATATTGTCCACAATCGGCTCGATATAACACAGGTGTCAAGGGCGAAAAGCTTCTCACTGAAGATGTTGTTCTTGAAGCAGCTAAAATGGTCAGAACTATTTCTCAGTGGGAAGAGAGGAATATTTGGAACTATTTCTCAGTGGAAGAGAGGAATATTTATGTTAACAGACAAAGCCCACAAGTTGCAGTTCATCCATGTAATCGTTTAGCTTCTGCATGCAGGCAAAAGAAGCTGGAAGTACACGGTTTTGCATGGGTGCTGCTTGGCGAGATACTGTAGGAAGAAAGACAACCTTCGATCGAATACTGAACTATGTGAGAGAAATCAGGTGAGTCCTTGTTTCTTTAGGCAAACTATCAAGCATTCAATGTGAAATACTACTTTTATACTCTCTCTCTCACTCACACACATACAAATGACTTTCCATTTTTCCAGAGAGATGGGAATGGAAGTATGTTGCACACTAGGGATGTTGGAGCAGAAGCATGCTGAAGCGCTCAAAGAAGCTGGTTTAACAGCATACAACCACAACTTGGACACTTCACCAGAATATTACCCGAACATCATAACCACAAGAAGCTATGAAGACCGATTAAAAACGCTTCAAATTGTTAGAGATGCAGGCATAAGTGTTTGCTCAGGTATATACTCCCATATATACAAGTTTATGCCTGTACTAACTTTATTCTGATGTATGTGTTGGTTAACTCAAATCTTATGGTATTACTCGTGCATACACTTTATGCTTCTATGTAATATGTGTGTTTGTGTGCTTGTGTATGTGCGCACATGCGTAATTCAAATTGTTCGTTAAAGTTTGAACATATTCTTGATGTATACGTCTTATTAACTCGACTGTTTTACTTTCAGGTGGAATTATTGGCTTGGGAGAACAAATAGAGGACCGAGTGGGCTTGTTGCATACTCTTGCAACCCTCCCTCAACATCCAGAAAGTGTGCCAATAAATGCTCTAGTTCCTGTCAAAGGTACTCCTCTTCAAGATCAAAAGGTAATACTTTCTCTAACACATGGGCCTTCTAACATTCTATTTTCCAGACTTGTGAATTAGGTGTGTGTGTGGAGGGGGTGTGTAAATGTACTGTACACAGTGTTGTATAAAATGTATGTTGTGTATGCACACAGAATACATGTTATACAAACGTGTGTTACATATATTGTGTTTCAGCCAGTGGAGATATGGGAGATGGTGAGGATGATCGCCACAGCAAGAAAGTGATGCCAAAGGCAATGGTTAGGCTATCAGCTGGGCGTGTTCGATTCTCGCAGGCAGAGCAGGCACTGTGTTTCATGGCTGGTGCAAACTCAATATTCACTGGGGAGAAGCTCCTCACCACGCCTAATAACAGCTACGATGAAGACCAACATATGTTTAAGATCCTTGGACTGGTTCCTAAGCCTCCCAAGTTTGAGGTAGAAGAAGAAAAGGAGTGTGGCAGCTGTATCTCTCCCCAGAGATTGCCTGAGCAAGCGACAGCTTAAAGAATCCAATACTGTAAGCATAATATGGTTTATATCTATTATAGTTTGTAGTTGTGTGTGTTTTACTTTTCTTGTGTTACAGGGGAATAATGGAAGATAATACTCAATTCTTGGTTTTTGTATTGCTCATTTATTGAAGAGCTTATATATGTGTCATATTATAGATTTTTGTTCCGATATATTTTTAATCTGTTAGCAAGAACGCGAACCGTCAGATTCGTCAGACATCGACGGTTAGAAACATATAAGGGAAGATTCTCATCAGCGGCCCTGAAGCTATTGCGTGGCCACACAGATGAGATTCAACGGTGGCGATGCCACGCTAAAAAGACGCGGTGCTTGAGCTTTTAGGTTAGGGTTCTTGAGGGTTCTTGGTACGAGCGCCCGGTTCAATCCGCGACGAATATACAGGTCTAGAAGAAGCGGCTGCCGTTCAAAGATTTCACAGGTCCAGTCATGAAGCAGGACGAAATATATGGAGATCGATACATAGATTACGCCGGCGAGGAGCACAAGAAAAGGAGACGCAACGATGACAGCAATGGGTATGAGCCACTCACAAGGGATTATCTGAAGCGGCTTCTGGAGCCGCTGAACAAAGAACAGCTCGTATCGCTGCTAATGGATGCGTAAGTATCAATTTCACCTCTTAGGTTCATCAATCTTGCAAATGCTCCACTTGGGTGCCCCCATTCGGCTTAGAATACGTATTGGGTGAAGCAAGAAGCATCTGCTATGCCTGGAAGATGTCTTTTATGGTTCCGTGGAGTATTTGCATGATTGGCTTTATTTATATGTCTTTCTTTTTTTTTTTTCCTTTGTTGGATTGGATTGACTGTGAATGCATGTTTTTGTGGCTTGTATCTGCAGAGGTTCTCAATACCCTCCGGTTGCAGCATGTATTAAAGATGTTGCAAGCAAGGATCCTGCTCATCGCAAATTGTTTGTTCGTGGATTGGCATGGGAGACTACCTCACAAGCTCTGCGTGATGTGAGTGCATGGCTGGCTAGGTTGAACTGTCTGTTCATGGGCTTGCTTTCACTTGATCTTGCATTATTTAACATTTGTCGTTTTGTTGATTCTCTAGGCTTTTGAGCAGTATGGTGAGATCGAGGAGGGTGCCGTTATCACGGACAAGCAATCGGGAAAGTCGAGGGGTTTTGGGTTTATCACTTTCAAAGACATGGACGCTGCTCAGCTGGCACTGAAAGAGCCCAGCAAGACAATAGATGTAAGTCGAGATATAACATATGTTTCACTAACATAGCACACCAGTCAGTGAGCGCGTGCGTCAGCGTTCGTGAGCGAGTGACATGGTTTTGTTTTACAGGGCCGCATAACTGTTTGCAATTTGGCGTCAGCTGGTACCTCTACTACTTCAGGCATAGTAGACCAGGCTCAAAGAAAGCTTTACATAGGAGGGCTCTCATACGACACGTCAAACGAGACGCTCCTTAGCATTTTCTCTCAATATGGAGAGATTGAAGAAGGTGCCGTCGCTTATGACAAAAACACAAACAAATCAAGGTAGCGTTATAGATAACATTGGCAACATCCACACGTACAACTAATGTGGCTTTTATCAGGGGTTTCGCTTTTATAACATTCAAGACTGTCGAAGCAGCTAGGAAAGCTATTGACGATCCTAACAAGACTATAGAGGTAAGAACATTATAGTCGCTATAGATATCTTAATATGTGTTAGTGCCGCAGGGAAGGCATGTTGTTGTGAAACTGGCAGCCGAGGGGCAGAAAGAGAAGGCATTATCACAGACGGCTACACAGGGCCAAGGGGCACAAGTGCAAGGGCCATACAGCATGATCAACCCGAACATACCAGCTTACCCAAGGCCTGCGCCATTTGCACCGTATGGCATGCCACCATATCCAGGCCAGGCCCCATATTATCCAGGTGTGTATAATCCTGCACAGTATGCTGCTGCAGCAGCAGCGACCGCTGCACAGTATGGGATGCCGAATGCAGCACAGCCGGGTCCTGGGGCTGCTGGAAATGGGGCTGGGGGTTACTATGCCAGTGCTAGTTAGCTAGTTGAAGGTTGAATATGACTCCTCACTGACAAAAGTGTACATTTGTTGGGGAACTCAGGATATATGAGAATATGAGAGAGAGAGTAAATTTTGTTCTAGGAATAAAAGAACTGCTTACGTTTGTTTTCATAGGAGTATTGACCAGAAGGTCACTCTTTGCGTTTAGCCAATGCACGTCTCTGTCTACGGCCAGTGTGCATCTCTATTAATATACTCATTTTTAATGTTTTGTGAAGATGTGCTATACACTTTTATATTTTTACATATTCAATTTTATATATATATATATATAAGATTGTGAGATCCATGTGTACCGCCACGGGTGTGTGATAAAGGTTGGACACATGTATCAGCCGTTGTCGAACATTTCTCTAGATAGCATCCTCCATTTCTCATGTGGAAGGCGCTGTCTAGATAAATGTGTAGTAGTGTTATTGTTGTAATGGAAGGTTTTGATTTGGTTGGTGCTGCTATGGTAGAAGATTTTGATAGAGCAAATCTTATGATAAACAAAGAGTCACACAACTAGAAGAGAGTACTCCCCTTTGTACTGCAAAAGGATGGTTTAAGTTGGTTGCATTTAATTTAACAAGACAATTTCAAATGTCAATAGTTATGTTAGTATCGGTTCCAACTACTTGACTCATTAGGTTTATTTAAATTGGTTGCATTTGATTTAATAAGGCATTTTCCAATGAATGAATCGCTTCCAATTATTTAGCTCATTAAGCAGAAGTTGGTACTCTTGCTAATGCAATTGCTATTGGTATTGACCACTTTCTTTTAAATGGGATAGTGTTTCAACATTCTTGTTTTAAGCGGATTTTCTTGGACAATGATTCTTTATTTATGGTTGAGACATTTCAAGTTTTAACATTAAGGCAGTGATATGCCACACTTTCATTCACAAGTGCTTATCATCCTTATATAAATGATTTAATGAAACAACTCATAAAGACTTTCAAGAAAAGTACATAAACTTTCATATAGTGAAGTACCAATGGATTAGTGACATAAGCAAACCATAGAAATAGTAAATAATCATCCTAATCCAAATGTTGATCATGATTTAGTGTTATTAATAAAGTTGGGTTTATCTTCGCGCTTGTTATGAGTTGCTAATACTAGGTATTGGGATCGATATTTGACGAGCATTTTTTCATTTATCTAAGTAGAGTTTGCTGAACACTTAGTCTACATATAAGTGGGACAACAATACCACTACAACACACAACTCTCATCATTGTCCACCTACAAAGTACAAAGTGAATGAGCTAGTATTAATTTGTTTTTCCAAGTTTATGGTATGTGATTTGGCCAAGTGTCTCCTTGCTTAACAAAAATGACTATATCAAGTGATATGGCAAGTAAGGCCGCAAGTTTATAAAGTTTAGCACAACATTTAATTCAATTCTCAAACATTTTGTGCACCGAAGTCAAAAACAAGTCGTGTTGCCTACAGATTCACCAATGCCTCTTTTTGATGTTCCTTCAATTACTAGCATGTTTACCAAAGAACCCTAACAACCTTCCATTCTTTCAAGAGGTGAGGTTCATGTGTATTGCTAAAATGCTATATATTATTATTAGCATTGTGGAGCCATTGGATAAATACAATTCAAACCACTCATTTGTGTATATAATCTAGGTTTTGGGCTAATATAAAATGTACATTTCTATATTCCAAATTCTCACAAGATAATATTCGCTTATAGTATGCACATCAAATATTATATTCTAACAAGTCATATATATATATATATATATATATATATATATTGGAATAAGCATTTAAATGTTTTATATTACGTACATTTATGACATGTCAATTTAAGGGGAACTTAATTAAATTTGTACACTTATTTTAATTTCACTCTCTCTATTTAATTTTGAAAAAACAAAGTGAATTAAACAGATATAAATTATGTCAATATATAATTACACATCACATATAAAAGCTAAAATTATAAATAGAAATATAATCTTTCTTTAAGTTTGAAATATTTTTTCTATGTTTAACAAATCTAAACCATGTAAATGTGTAATAATTGATAATAGTACTGTAAGATATTGTATATTATGTAACATACTGTATATACGCATGTGTATATACACACATGCATAGTGACACATGGGTGGTGATCTGGCCCCATGTGTTAGTGCCACGTGTTGCATGTGTGCCACGTGGCAGAAGGCCTCCTGTATATAAGCAGGGTTTTTGTAGCTGAATGATATTGGACATTCTGAATATATATTTGCTCTTTCATTGGTGGAGAAGTTGGGTATTCCTTTCTTCTGCCTTTTTCTTTTATTGTTTCCATGATAATGAATATGGAGACGGCTTTTAGCATTATTGCTACTGCTAGTGATGCACAAACTAAGTTGTTGAAGCGCTTTATTGAGGGTCCGTCCTCCTCTTCCCCGCTGAGCCTCCTGCCGGGGATCTGCTTCTAGTACTCCTTCGTCTTCTTCACAGCCACAAATCCGAGGGTTCGACCCGATCTTTTTGTGGTGATCCGGGAGATGATGTATACCACTGGTTTGATCATTTCCAAGTTATTGTTCGTTACCATGGTTGGGATGAGGCCCGTGCTCTCAAGAATTCCCTACATGTTTGGAAGGCCCTGCGCTCAAGTGGTATAATGGATTGGCTGCAGATTCAAGCCAATAGTAATCGGTTGATGGAATGCCTCAAACGTACGTTTGGCAAAGTTGAGGATTCAGATGATGCTTTCCAACAACTACATGCATACGACAACATCCTGGTGAGTCTGTTATGCGGTTCAGTATTAGGTTCGGGATTTAGCTTGGCGTGCATATCCTAACATGCCTGAGCCCATTAAGCTCGGTATGTTATGGCCAACTATGCGACCCAACTTGTTCGATTCATTCGGGCTCTTCGTCCTACCACATTGGAGGAAGCTTTTGCACTAGCTCAACGTTTGAGTTGGTGCCTGGTGAGGGCCGTGGTCCCCTTGGGTTACCTCTCCTTCAACGTGCTGATCCAATGGAGGTTGATGCTGCTGCATATGTGCCCGCACGACAAGCCTTCGTGGTCGACCTCGGGGCCCACCCCATGACCACCTCCACGAAATCGTCCTGCACTTGCTCCAGTTCCTGCCCGTGGTGGTCAAAATCCACGGATTCGTGACAGGAGGAATCGGAACAATGCAGGTCGACCCAATCAAGTTCATTGTTGGGCCTGTTGGGCACCTGGACATACTTGGCGGGCATGCGATGTATCCTGATTGGCGTCCACCACATCCAGGCTGGCGACCATATGTTCCGGATGGTGTGTGTGGCCATTATGTCTGATGATGAGCTTCCAGATGACGAAGCCTCTCTTGCAGGTGGATCTGTTGCGGAAAACCAGTAATCGTACGGGCGACGGAGGGATCCCGTGCGATGGAGACTTCACCTCCATGCTTTTTCCGTATGCATATCAAGGTTTGCAAGTTCCACCAGATCATCCAGTTTTCACATTTTCTGCACGAGTGAATGATCTTTCAGTCACAGTGCTTGTGGATACAGGATCCAGTATGTCTTCCATAACTACTTCTCTAGCGCATCGGTGCTCATTACCCTTAAGACGTGCAGATAAGGTCTTGCACATTTTATATGGTAATGGGCAGTCTCGTGCAGTATCACAGTACACCACTTCGACTACGCTGGTTTGGGTGACAATCGTAAGTTTCCCTCTGGGTCTCTTAGGGTTGTCCCTTCCCAGGTCTTTGACATTATTCTGGGATGTGATT
This sequence comes from Selaginella tamariscina, assembly GCA_003024785.1. NCBI lineage: Eukaryota > Viridiplantae > Streptophyta > Lycopodiopsida > Selaginellales > Selaginellaceae > Selaginella > Selaginella tamariscina. The sequence goes on along the minus strand of PUQB01000012.1, from coordinate 643,480 downwards.
GGTTGAAGCAGTCGAAAGGTATGTGTGATTTTTCACTCTCTCCTCCTGTATTACGCTTGGAGTCTGTGTCTCTGCAGTCTGTTCCTTTACGTCCAGAGAAGCTTGTTGCTGTTTGTATCACGCATACAGCTCCTTTGATTCCGGTCTTGGGGTGGTGTTCATCTCAACAGTTCAAATGCCGATCCGTCACCTGAGTATCGATCGAACAACTTAAGTAGCAGTATGCAAGTTTGTTCAAATTTGATATGTCCCAAGGTGCACGTGTGAAGACTCGACACTGTATACCCACTGGCAATGCAAAGCCTTTCAAAGTCCCGGTTCGACATAGGTCACCAAAAGAATCAGCCATGCGAACAGCTATTACAATATGATTGGTAAGCGGGTGTGTCGTCCATCACGGAGTCCATGGGCATGTGAACCTCATTTGGTTCTCAAGCCTGATGGATCTCTACGATTTTGTGTGGATTACTGACCTCTCAACGATGTTATGCCTACTTACATGGGAGTGAAACACTTTTGGAGTGTGATCATGCTACTGTCACTTCCTTATTAAAACGAAAAAATTTAGTGGATCATGTAGCTAAATGGGCATTACGTCTCCAAGTATATAACTTTAAGGTGGTGCACAGGAGTTGTGAGCATAGAAACTCTGACCTAATTGTTGTATCAACACTAGTCATTTTACGATTATTCTTGTCTTTTTCTTATCTTGCTTCTTGCCTCCTGTTCTCGTCTTGTTCCAAGTTTTTGTCCTACTCCTGAGTCAAGCCTCCTTACTCTTGGATCGTGGCTTGACAGTTTGATAGTAACTGGAAATCAAGGAGCTATGAAAACAACTTTGGAAGATGCATCAACAGTTGCATGCGCTGTGTTGGTGGAACCTTGCAAATCTGTGATCACTTGGCACAAAGTGGCCAGCTCATGAAGCAACATTTGGTACTCGCATTGAAATTGCTCAAAATCTACCATGATTCATGAAAGAAAGGAGGAAAACAAGGGAGAAAAGCTGGGGGAAAAAAAAAGGTATCATTTTGCATGCACAAAGTTACGAAAGTTCACAGAAGGATTTCGACCAACTTCCGTCTATACATCCGAATTTCAACAACTTTGCACAAACATTTTATGGGACGAGACTGTATTGATCGAACACTTCCGTTTTGGGTTGAAGGATGATGTGAAGGACCTTCTCCTTACATTACCAGATGCCCAAACCTTAGCAGAGATCATGCAACTGGCCGTTCGCTACGATAACTGTTTGTTCGAGCGTTGCCAGGAAAAATCCCGTCAACAGTTCCTATAAGCCAATCCTGTAGCTGTAGCACATATTCCTACGACACCTTCTAGAGTAATTTCTATGGAGGTTAATAAATACAAGCGTGGCCCACTTTTAGCTGCTGAGAAGCAACGTCGTCACGGTGAGAACTTATGCTTGTATTGTGGTGAAGCAGGACACAAGGTGGCAGAATGTTCTATTAAAGTCAGGAAGTTCAAGACGCATGAAGTTGAAGTTGAAAGTTCAGTAGGAAAACTTCAATGTCCACTTTGTCTATGAGCCGTGAAGTTGGACATAGGTGCAAGCTCCATTGGTGCTGCTCACACCATTCCATCATTCAAGTTTCATGTGCACATTCGCCTCAATAATCGAGAGCTCAAGGAGTTTGCCCTGTTAGACACTAGTGCAAATGCATACTTCATGGATGACACTTTTGCAACTCAGCATGGCATTCCGATGGTGAAGTTGAAGCGTGCAGTTCCTATAAAGGTTGCAGATGGTCGTCTGATTGCTTCTAGCATAGTTACCATGCTACCACACCTCTCTCTTGTACTCATGGCGCATTCAACTGTTCGATTTCCTTCAACTTGATCAAGACTCGGACGACTCCTATTATTTTAGGCATGCCATGGTTCGTGGTTGCAAATCCTCAAATCAACTGGAGGTCTAGGACATTCACGTTTTCCTCTCCGGTAACCAGGATTAATCATGTACCTATTGAAGAAGCCACACGAGATCACCAATCTTGTATACAGGTGCCGGCTGACGATGAGCATTAGTATGATGTTTGTACCGTTCCTGTGCCTGCTGAAGATGAACTCGGAGATAATCATGTACCTTCCTGCGTGCAGGATATGATCTTAGTATCTGAAGCAGTACAAGCTACAGGATTGACCGTGCATGTTCCTGTATCAGTGTTGAAGATTCCTCCTCGACATGATTCACCTCATGTTAGTTCATTAACACATCCGCAGGCTCTCTTCACTATTATAAGTTCACGAATTCCTATACATGGTTCTTCCAATCATGTATTAGTGTTGAAGTTTCCTCCTCAACAAGATTCACCTCCTGTCAGTTCGTCAGCACATTGCAAGCTCTCTTCACTCCTGTGCATTCACAAACTTCTGTATAAGATTCTTCCAGGCCTACAATCTTGTACAGATTTGTTAAGGCAATGAATCAAAGATTGCCTTTCATGCAAGGTATGGACATTTTAAGTACACGGTGATGCCTTTCAGACTTACAAATGCCCCAGCAGTATTTTAACACATGGTGAACGACATCTTTTGCGACTTCTTGGACCAATTTGTGGTGATCTACCTCGATGACATTTTGATTTTCTCTAAGGATCAGATGGCACATGACAAGCATGTACGATTAGTTCTACAGAAGTTTTGCAAGCATGGCTTGTATGTGAAGTTGGAAAAGTGTTTTTTGACAGGGATACTATGGAGTTCTTGGGCTACATCGTCTCTATGCTGGCATTTCCATGGACATGCACAAGGTGAAGACTATTGTGGAGTGGGAGAGGCCCAAGTCTGTACAAGACATACAATGTTTCCTTGGCTTTGCAAACTTCTATAGGCGATTCATACAGGACTTCTCTAAGCATGTACTTCCACTCACGGAACTCACCAAGTGCATAGGGGATTTCTCTTGGTCCGATAAGGCAGAACATGCATTCACAGCACTTAAGGACACCTTCACGACAGCTCCAATTTTAACACATTCTGGATCATTCTCTTCTCTTTGTTGAAGCAAATGCTTCCGACTTTGCAGTAGGTTTCTATCCTATCACAAGTTGGAAAAGATAAGTTACTCCATCATGTAGCCTTTCCACTCTCGTAAATTCCTTTTGGTAGAGATCAATTATAAGATTCATAACAAAGAACTCAAGGCCATTATGGATTCGTTCGAGGAGTGGCGGCACTTCTTGGAAGGTGTTACGCATCCTGTACAAGTTCTTACGGATCACAAGAACCTAGAGTTTTTTCAAACGACTCGAGTTCTCAGTCGATGACAGGCTAGGTGAGCAGAATCTACATTTTGATTTTGTCTCATCTACAGGCTTGGTTTTTGAAATGGCAAAGCAGATGCATTGTCTAGTGCTCTTACCTTGCACCGACCCCAGGCGATCCTGCATATGACTGTCAAAAGCAAGTGTTGTTGGATCCTGATCGATTTCGGCTTGCGGCACTAGGTTCATCAGGCTCCAGCAAATTCAACACTTCTACAGGGCATCCGTTTGCAATTGGCTACATACGACTTGGCAAAGAATGTGTTCTTACACATTAGTCCTAACATCGCAAGCTCCTCTTCCTTCAGTTCTTGTACAGATTACAAGTTGTTTTTATACAAGACGGACTCCTGTACATTCTTATTGTATTTACAGGACTCGTGTGGTACAGGATTATCATGATACCCCGGCTACAGGACATTTTGGTGTGGCCAAAAATAGTTGAGTTGATGACTCGCAACTATTGGTGGCCTGGGTTTGCGAGGTTTTGTGAAAAAGTTTGTATAGAGTTGTGACACTTGCAACAGGTCGAAGATGCCTCATCACGCGCCCTCTGGTCTTCTCCGTCCTCTTCCTGTTCCCTCTTCCGTCCTCTTCCTGTTCCCTCTTTTCCTTGGAGATCCATTTCTATGAATTTCCTCACAAATCTTCCTCATTCTCGTGGATTTGATGCAGTTTTTGTAGTGGTTCACTGTTTCACCAAACAGGCTCATTTCTTACCATTGTAACAAGATGGCTACATGCCAGACAACTGCTGAGTTGGTGATCCACAAAGTGTTTCTGACATTATAGTCTTCCTGAGAGCATTGTTTCTGATCAAGGCCTACAAACTCATGTCAGATTTTGGCAAGAGCTTCTCTGGAGTCTACAAGTTAAAGTGGATCTTTCTTCAGGATATCATCAGCAAACTGATGGGCAGTTAGAACGCACGATTTAGATATTGGAATAGTATCTTCGCTGCTTCATCAGTTACCAACAAGACAACTGGTTGACCTCTTCCTATGCGGAGTTTGTTTACAACAACTCCGTTCACGGCATCTACAGATCAAACACCTTTCTTCGCTCTTATAGGTTATCCACGTTTTGACTTTGCTCTCATGCTTCTCCTTCTTCCACTCCTGCAATACTGGATCGTTTCCAGCATCTTCATCAGGTACAGAATGATCTCCGAGTTCTTTAGCAAGCATAGGAACGGTACAAATGTCATGCTGATGCTCATCGTTAGCGGCACCTACATACAAGATTGGTAATCTCATGTGGCTTCTTCATCGGCATATGCACCAACATGCTTCTTCTAAATTGGATTTTCAACGATTGGGCCCTTACAGGATTGCGACTAAGGCCAATCCTATAGCTTCCGACTAAAGTTACCATCTATTATGAAACTTCATCCTGTGTTTCACACTCTTTGTTGGAACTGTATCATCCTTCTTCCTTCCTAGTCGTGCTTTTTTCCCTCCCCCTCTTGTGGTCATTAATGATAAACCTAAGATGAAGTTGCAGCCATCCTTGATTCTCATCTTCATCGCCGCCAACTTAATATTTGGTGGATTGGAAAGGTTATTTGCTTACTGATCGTACTTGGGAACCTGCATCTAATTTACTTTATGCTTCTTAGGTTGTTGCCTTTCATCGACGTTATCATGCTAAACCAAGTCCCAGGACTCGTGGAACTTGTCCTTAAGGAGGAGGTGTTATCAAACCTGAATAAGATACATGATGCAAGATACAAGATACGGATACAGGATATGCCTACATGATATACCTACATGAATCCCTATAGGATATGCCTACATAATATTCCTACATGATATACCTATAGGATAAGGGACATTATTTTTAACTCATGACTAAATTAGTTCTTAAAGTATATTTTTAGCTCATGCCTAGATTAGCTCTTGGAGTTGTGAACATAAAAGCTCCGACCTAATTGTTGTACAATCAGTTACTATCAACACTAGTCATTCTACAATCATTCTTGTCTTGCTCCTTGCTTCTGTTCTCATCTTATTCCTAGTTCTTGTCTTACTCCTGAGTCAAGCCTCCTTGCTCTTGGATCGTGACTCGACATTAAGTACATGACTTTGTAATTGCCTCATGAAATAGGCTCTTGCTAATGAGTTTAGATAGTTGAACCCTTGGATCCTAAGGAGAACACATCCCTACTCGAATGTGCTAACAACACATCCAATTATGAGATCTAACCTCTCTTAAGTAGATGCCCAAGGCTTAATACCCCAATGCGAGCACAAGCACGCCTGATTACTAGAGTATCCATCCCTCAATGATAAGTCTATTGTGTACCATCTAACCTAATGTCACATCTTCATGTAACACCGTTTCCCAAAATGTGGGTTCTTGTCATAGTGCCTCAAATTTAAGAATTACAGCTGGTGCCATGAATGTGACTCACAAATGCCACCTCTAGAACCCTTTTGTGAACTGTCAAAAACTTGGTAAAGAGAACTTGTCAGCTAAGATCCCACGTCCACAATTGGACAAGGACACATATATGTCCTACTTAGTTATGAGTGCTACTTTTAGTTTGATGTGGAGGAGGAGGCTGAAGACATGCCATAACCTATAACCCTTGGAACATGCACTGTGATAAGATCTTTAGACATGGATTCACCAACGTTAAAAATAAGCTACCTTAAAGGTGGAACATACTCCTACCATTTGAAAGTTGAGGCAGCATAATAAAGGGTTGTGCATTAACGACACAAGTTAAAGTTTGCACCAATAGAAGAATAACAAGCTCTGTCATGAACTCAGAAACTCTCCCTACATATCCTACTAAATATATGTGACAGAGCCCTCGCCCCCACTATTTTCTGTTTTGTAAAGTGGTCTAGTATAGAATATCATTCTCAATAGGAATATACTTAGTGAGTTTAACCTTAATAATCCTAGTGTTAACCCTAGGGGTATTTTTACCCATATGCAATATGTCAAACTCCCAAGAACCTAACTAGGACACAGAAAATCATGGTAAAAGTTTTTTATATAGCTTTGCTTAGAGTTTTATATAAGTACCTAAACGATGATCAAGTGCACTAAGCCAACCTATTTCCTCAACACCTAAAGCTTGTCAATATAGTTTGGTAGGTAAAAATAGTTAACTCTCAAGCATGGATTCACTAATGATAAAGGTAAACTACTCTTAAAGTGTGATGTACCCCTATTAGGTAAAAGTTAGGGCGGCCTAAAGAGTGTACCTTTACGACATAAGCTAGGCTTATGCCAATAGGGAGGAAGAAACTAAACACCTTTGAATCTCTGATATGCTTTTTTAATACATATCCTACTTAATATATGTGACAGAGGCCCCCTCTCATTTTTTTGTTTTGAAAAGTGCACTAGCACATAATCTCATTCGCAATGGAAATATATCTGGTGAGTTTAACCTAATGACTTATTGACTCATAAACCCTAACACAAGGGGTTAGAGGTGGTTCACATGTGTCTTCACCCTTGTGTCAAGGTGAAGGTGAGAATGAGGGTTACACATGACTTATTTACTCTCATGTTATTAATTTAAACTTAATAATTTTATTTTAAAATAAAATAAATATAAATTAGAATTGTAAGCTTCTTAATTATATAATTTTTTTATATAAAATAAATAAAATTAAAAATCTTAACTATTTATATTAATATATTTTAAAAATCTTATTTAAACCTATAATAATGAAACAAGTGGCAAGAAAAAACATATTCTTATATAATTATATATCTATTGTTTATAAGCAATTTGGACTGATGTAGTTACATTGAAACCTAAATAAACTTGCATATAAATATTGTTAGTACTTTGAAAAAATAAATGATAAACTAGGCCGATTCACACCACACATTAACTTATGAACATTAGTTAAATTTAATATAATTGTCTTCACACCAGCTTAAACATTACATTAAATTTTTAAAAGATAATGTAATGTCATTTGTTAATGCAAATCTATTCACACCAGTTAAATATTAAATTAAAAGATAATGTCCAACTAATGTTTTCTTTATAAAATTTGACATTAACTTAATGTCAAAATTTCTTGGCATTAATTTAGTGCCAAAGGCTTTAGGATTTACATTAGGGTGTGGAAACGGCGAGAGCTCCAAACGCTCCTTCCACATTTTACATAGCTGAGCATATATTTAAATTAAATTTTAAATTAAATTAAATCTTTAAATTAATTTTTTAAATATTAAATATTATTTTAAATCTCAATTTGTGTGTGTGCATGTGTACGAGGAAACTAAAGGAAAATTCAAAATTTGCAGAACCTAAAATAATATTTAATATTTAAATATAATAAATTGAGCTTTTAATATAAAGTTAATGTAAAACATATGTGAAAACACATATATGTTAATAACTCTAATGTAATATGGTGTGAAGTCATTTATATTACATTAAATTAAGTTAGGTTACATTAATTAAAATTTTCTAATATTATGATTAACTAATGTGACATTAATTAATAACATTAAGTTAATAACAGTTAATGTAATGTTCACAACTTAATATGTGGTGTGAATCTGCCCTTAATGTTTTAAAGGACTCTTTTTCGGCCACGACATATGGAAAAGTTGATCAAAGATGTGTGGTGAACGGTAAGTTTGACAATGTTGGACGAGTTGGTTTATTTGTATAAATAAATAGAGAGAGAGAGAGAGAGAGATTCCTTTTATGCAAATGTCTCCTCCCTCGAGATCCATAGTTTCACTCGACAATGAAGATGATTTACAGGGCATTGCAGAGATATGGGAATCCACTTTTGCATTTGTCAAGCCAATGGCAATCAAGGCGGCAGTTTTACTGGGCATCCCAGATGCCATAGCAACTAAGGGTCCAGATGCATTGCTGAGCCTCGAGGAGATTTATGAAGCAACCTCTGCTAAGAACAAGAACGTCCTGTTCCGCATTCTTAGATTCCTGGCACAGCACGGGATATTCCGGCAGGAGGAAGTGTATATTCCGGAATCCGGGAGAACCGAGCCCCGGTACGGGCTTACCAGGGCATCAAAGTGGCTCGTGCGAACGGACGTGAGTATCTCCCCTCTTCTTCTTATGCAGCTCGACAAATCGTTGCAGGCCCCGTGGCATCATTTCCATGAGTGCGTGCTAGACGAGAAAGATACAGACGCATTCACGAGGGCAAACGGTAAAGATGTCTGGCGGTTTGCAAGTGAAAACTCCCAGTTTAACAATCTGTTTAACGAAGCTATGGTGTCTGCGAGCAATACCTGGGCATCCAGTATTGTTAAGTACAAGGAGGTCTTTGAGAAGATTCAAACCCTGGTCGATGTTGGTGGTGGACTTGGGCTTGTCCTCTCTAAGATTGTTGCTGCTTACCCACGTATTAAAGGGATTAACTTTGATCTTCCACATGTTGTTGCTAAAGCTCCAGATTATCCGGGTAAAATAGATAGATAGAGAGAGAGAGAACATATAAGCAACACATTTTTTTTACCTGCAGGGGTTAAGCATGTGGGTGGAGATATGTTTGAAGCTGTTCCAAATGGGGATGCCATATTTATGAAAGTAAGTTCATTTGTGTATGATTATGCTATGCGTTAGAAGTGCATATGACGTGTGTGTGTGCATGTGAGTAGGTTATGTGGGGAAAATTCAATATGCTTGTTGTGAGAAGAACATGCATGCTGAATATGGATTTATACATTGTTTCCACAGATGATTCTACACGACTGGAATGATGAAAGGAGCATGAAGATATTGAGCAACTGTTACAAGTCTCTACCCGAGAATGGGAAGTTAATAATTGTGGAGGGAGTTCTTGACGGAGGACATCCGATGGGATACATAGCAGATTTAGTGATGATTGCTCACACAGATGGTGGTAAAGAAAGAACAAGAGAGGAATGGTATTGTCTTCTTAATCAAGCAGGTTTTCCGGTTATTAAAATTCATACTATGGTGCTTGCTCTTAGCATTATTGAGGCCTTCAAGAAATAAAAAATCAGTTTGTTTCCCATAAAAGTTTAATTGATAACTTCCCTCATCTTTTCAAATTACCATGAAAAATTCAGTTTAAAGAGATTTTTTAATATTATTTTTATTATTTTGTATTATTGTTTCTCAACCATTCAGGTGCTCGGCCACAGATTACAATAAGGTAACTATAAACTACTAAGCAAAGGAGCTAGTCATCAGGCATAGAACATGTAAAATCTATGACATGTTCACCACACCATCCCTCCTTTGATAGTGAGTTCCACGAGCTTCATTATGGTTTTGCCAAGGCTTGTCGAGGCACCTATGGTGAAAAATAATAATAGCCTTTTGAGCATGAACAAGATTTTTCACAAACTCACAAGTATGATCGTTAGAAAAGTAGACCAATTCAATTTATAAACTAATAATGTTTGTCTTTAATTAGTTTGAAATCCAAAATAATAACTAACTTCAAATTTAAACTTTCCATCAATGTGATAACAGTGGCACTATACAATAACGGATGGTATTAGAAACATAAAGTTCCAAAATAAACACATAAAAAACTGGGTGAATTTTCATAAAGTTTGAAAATAAAAAATGAAAGGTGACTTTGTTAATCTTATTATAATAATAATCAAACTTGTTACAAAATCAAGTAGTAAACTTGTTACACGATCGAGTGGTAAATTAGGTTAAGAAGCCATACCCAATGTTCAACTTGAAAAACAAGAGCAAGATTATAATAATAATTATCTGCTACCTTATATACATCTCAAATTGAATAAAGATGGTGAACCAATTCTTTATAAATATATTAAAGATGAATAATGTCTACATCATGAGCACGATGAAGATGATAAATTAATTTCTTATAAATATGTTAAAGACAAGTAATGTATTTCTTCGTAGCATGATTGATTAGAGTTTTCATATAAATATGCAAAAACAAACAAGAATATTGTCATGTGACGCTTTAAAACTTCATAATAAATTAAGGTTCTTGATTATTTATGAAATGGTTTAAATGACTATGGAGTTAAAAGACCTATCAAAACATCACTTTTGCAGTCTTTTCACTTGTGATATCTAAGAGGAATGTGAAAGTTATCCATTATAACTAATATAATGCTAAAATCTTTAAATTATAAAAAATCAATGATAAAGTTTATAAAGATCGACTTTCAAGAAGAACTGACAAAGGCTAAAGCAACAACAACAAGGACTCTTAGACCTACAACATACATTACAAGTGCAAACAAAATTTGTTATAGCTTATAAATTTTAAACTATTAATAATCATGTATAACCAACTTGAGGGTTTATAAACACCAAAATGACTTGTTATGGAAGCATCAGGATAAGACTGTAAAATTTGAAAAGAATAAAATAAGGCCATTGTAAAATAACAACCTTTCATATAACTCAAATTACTTATAATTTATATGGTAGTACCTAGATTTAGAACTGAAGGTACAACTTAGAACAATATAATTTAAAACATTATGACTAAAGAAATTCATAAGTAAATTGTTATAAAAACATTAAAATACTTTGAGGCTGGTGATAATTTTATAATCATGATCTTTAATTAATCTGAATCCAAAAAAATATGTCATTGCTAATTAAATATCGAATCACTAAGTTCATAAGCCAACTATGAACATTAAAAGAGAGAATTTACATTACCTTCTTGAGAACCTGAATGATACATGATAATAAAATTAAACTGTGTTAAGAATTGGGCCTACCAAACTTATCGACGAATTAAAACATATGCACTTTGGAATTATCTTATGATCGTTGTACATTATCACATGCCCTTTAAGAAATATTTTCATTACTCAAATGAATTTATAACGATCAACAACTTTTTATTATGTACTTCATAATTAATCTTAATTTAAGAGTGAAAAGCAATTTGATAAAATTAATCATCTTAATATTATGTGTAAAATTTGATGTATCAGTTTCAAAAATAAAGGGCTTATCTAGGTTTGGATATGTTAAAATTGAAATAGATATAAAAACTTACTTCAAAGCATAAAATGTTACCTCTACTTTTTAACTCCACTCAAATGATTTGTTCTTTTAAATTAACTTAATAAGTAGCAATGCAATTTTGGAGTAGTTTTTAATGAATTTATAATAAAAACCTAAGAAAATATTGCATATTATAAATTGATCATGAGACCTATTAATCCAATACAATTTTAATTTTTCAAATAACATTATATAGTTTAGGAATTTCACATGATCCTTCTAAAAATTGTATTTCTCAAGTTTCATATAAAGATCATAATCCCACAATTTTTATAAAACTTGTTAATTATGTTTATTCAAAAATTAAAATATTAGCAAAATAAATGATAACGAACAAGTTAAAAAAACTCATGGAAGATGCATATTTTTAATATTTTACATTACAAAGATTATGTTTTGTAAATATATTTTTATTTTTTATTTTAAGTTTAATATTTTTATTACTTCACATATTTAAAAGGAATTACCTTGCTTATAATTTTAAAAGAATTTAATATGAATATTGTTACTATTTTGCTTAATATGTAAAATAAGATATTTTATTAGTTTTATAATATTCAAACCTAAGATCTAACATATTTGAAGTTAAAGAGTTTCAAATTAAAAACTAAGTAAAAAGAATTTATATTTCTTCTAATTTATATATCAAAGGTTTATATATAGACTTCACAATATCTTATATCGCTTGTCTCAAATTAATAACATTTTAATATGATAATTGAACATTTAAAATTTTAAAGAATATGGTGGTAGGCTTCCTTTCGATTCACCACCCTAAAAACCCTTGGTTTGCATCCGGTCCAAGGTCAAACTAATAAATTGCATGCAACTTAAGGTGGAGGTCCCACCGGCCATGGCAGTGGGCACACTAGTCCACAATCAGTTCAAACATGGGCTCACCACTATGCAAATAATAGTCGTTTGGACCTAGTCATCAACCAGTAATGGAGGCCTAAAGACCAAAATGTTTTAAATTGAAAGATCCTTGCACTATGGTGGGCTTTGTATGTTATTTTTTAAAGTCCTAAAATTACTATGGGGATGTTTTTTTTAGAACGAAAAAATTATTTATTAAACAATTTATTTATTTAAATCAGTTTTTATAAGACTAAAAATTATATTAACTTTATTATAACTGATTAAAGTAAGTATTTATTTTTAAATGTTTTGATAGATAATTTTGTTATTCTTTTTTAATTTATTCATTTTTATAGAAACTTAAAATTGAGCTTTCATTTTTAATGAAACTGAAGTATAATAATTAAATTATAAAATAATAAATTTATAATATAATAATTTAATAATTACTTTATATATAAAATTTATCATAAATTAATTTTTTACTATATAAGTTTTAAGAGAACCTTAGACTAATGCTCGTCCATTTTATAAGTGGGTAAGAATAAAAAAATTTTCAAAAATTACATTCACACTCTAAGGATTTTTGTAATCACAACCAATAATAACACATAAAAACTATTTAAAAAATTAGTATAAATGTCGATTGAAGGTTTTAAACATGATTTAAAAGAAAAAAGAAAATACACTAATGAAATAGAAAATTCAAAACAAAGAACATAAAATTTAACATTATTGTTATTTTAAATATTTAATATTGAATAACTAATATTAATACATGCAATTAGGTGGCTAAGATATAAAATTGCATGTTAAAATAAAACAATAACTTTTAATTCAATAATATGTACCATAATTCATATATATGTTACATTAACTTAGAGAAAATTGAATATGTCCTCATATTTACATATTCATCCTTAAAAGTTTTAATAATTACATTTTTAATTTAAAAAATATATATATATATATATATATATAAATACTTTTATCTATACTTTAAACTTAAGAATATAAAATATTATAAGTCAAACTATAAATATTTTAATTTTTCTACAAATATTTTGGGATTTTAATAATTATAAAACAAAAAGAAAAATATTTTAATTTAAAAAAGAGTAGAAAAAAGAATGAAATAAAATAAAATATATAGTCAATTTATAATAAATTATAATGAAATAAATTAAATAAGAAAATATTAGTTAATTGACATAGAATGTAATTGGAATTAAATATTATAGATTTTAAATTTTATATATATTTTTGTGCATGAAGCTTTATATTATTGTTTAAAGGGTAAAAAATGCATGCATGTATGAAACATATCACAAACTTCAAAATATATATATTATTTGCCTTATCATATCATCAAATTCCATTGTAAATATTATAGAACTGTTTTAAAATATATGCACATTTTATTATGTAATTCATTTTTAAATATAAAATCACGATTTAGTTTTCTTCTTTTATTTTTTTTAATCATAGGTAGGAGTAAAGAAAAATTATTAATGATGATTAAAATTAATTAACATTTATTAAATTTAAAATCTTAAGGGAATAATAATTAATCAATTCTTTAAATGTCTTTAAAATTAATTTACACAAAAGATTATTATGAATTACTAAAATATATTAATATGATATCAATAATGATGTTAAAATAATGCTGATGTCAATATTAAAAAATGTATTAGAATATTTTAATAGTTTATGCATAAAAACTTACCCAATAAACACTACATAAAAAGAATTCTTTTATTTTTATTTAATCATGTTTAACATTTTAAAGAAATGGATATAATGTATTAATTAACATAAAAAATATATGGTACACAACAAAGTTTAATTACTTATATAAAATTAAATAAAATTTAAAATCATTTATAGTGTTATTTTGCATAATAATTAATATTATAAAATTTTACTCACATATGAATTCACCACATATTCTTTCTTATATAAAAAATATCATATGACATGGAATTCATAAATATCTTCATTTAAAGTATTTAACTATATCTTAATTATTCTTTTTTTAATTAAAGAAATCTTCATTTAATTTTATGATGAAGCAATTATATTATATATCATAATCATATGTGCATATTATTTTTTTGTCAACCAAGTCTTAAATCGATTACTATATAAATGAAATAAACATAAGAAATAATGGATATCTTGATAATTTTCAAAACCAAATAAATTTAAAAAATTACTTTAAATAATCACATAAATAAAAACTTTTTTATATAACCTTGTCAAGTAAATTTTAAAGCATATTAAATAGTTTCATTTAAAAGAACATGTAATATTATTATTATAATATAGTTACAATAAATTAATATTGATTTAAATTAAATGTTAAGATTGTCTTACGTGAGAGTAAATGCTTGAACATTTAAATTTTTAACATCAATTTATTGTGCATATATTTATGTAAAATATAAGATTTCAAAAGCTTTCTTACTATTTTCTATATGTTACTTAATTAAATAATAAAATCGTCATATAAAAAATTAAGTTATTTAATGTGTTAAAGTTGTATTATATATGTATTTAAGTGTTATTAAAATAACATGTGAAAGTTGCTTAAACTTAATTATATAAAATCATGATATGAATATATGTGTTCTTTAGTATATGTACATGTGTATAATGCTTCTTCAAATATCACATGTGTGTGCATTAAAATGAAATAAGATGGTGTTCCACTATTTGAAAAGTTAATATGAATATACATATGTTTTAAATATGTTATATGTGCATTAGGAAATATTAATTTATATACATATAAATTTCATATATACAATTTAAATTAAGTGTGAAACATATAAACTATTCATTTAAAATATATTATACATGATTGAATTTTAAACCTAATACTTTGTGTTCTTATAATTGAATTAAAAGAGATAATAATAATAATTTTTAATAATTAATTAAGAAATAAGATTTTCTTTTATGATAAATAATGAAGCCCACGCTCAACTTTCATAACATAATGTTAAAATTATAAAAATGATTTTACATTTGCTAGTAACTTAGTGCTTTTTAATTTAACTTGAATTGTTTTTTCATTTATAATATACACACAGCCGTGTGGGTAATATTATATATGTATGAATATATTTTGATTTATTTTTACTTTTTTTTTACGTTGAAAAAGAATTTCTTATGTGTATATTTATTTATTCTGACTTTTTACATTTATTTTAAAATATTAGTGATTGGCACTACCCCTCACTTTATTTATTCTTTACGTTTAAAAGTTACATTCACACACTCTCTCTATATATAATTAATATCTAAATTTTACTATAGAGAGAATTATATATACGCACTCAAAGACGATATCAGTCCCATCGCCTTGCTGTATTCCCCAGAAAAAAGAAAGACTAGTCTGAAAGGTTTATACACACTTGGGTAAAGCAAGAGAACAAGTACGACCCGCATCTTGTACTGGATTGGAAAGGTACCACAAAACCGTCCATGAGAACCCACCGAAGGGTCTCGGAGAGCGGGTAACTAACTGGGGACATAATATCAACTTCCGAACGCGTTCGCGAACGTTCGGATAAGCAGCCGAATGCGTTTGGCTGCAACTGGGGGCAACAAGCATGACCAAACCAAAAGCAAGCAGCACACTGCTACGAACCACGACGAAGAGAGGCTCACAACAGGCCCAGCAGTTAACAACAACAACTCTCCCTCTCCGGCCGCCTCGTCGCTCGGGAGTGGGCCGCGCCTAACGGGGATCATCGATGTGTTGGGCCCCCTGGCCATTGTGTTCAAGAAAGTACAGCATGAATTTGAATGGCATTCGCGGAAAGGGCATCTGTGTGGGCAACTCTAGTATAAGCGGGTGCAGGTAAGGAGCCTTTTCTCAGAGGATTATTTCCTCACTATGCTGCCCATGGAAAGCACATTGAGAATGCAGTGCTCTTACTACTGGCACACAGTCTTGTTCTTATGAAATGGTTAGTGTATACTTACTCTTAGTGAAACCAGCAGGGCATTGCAGATCTTTGAGAACATTCTATACATGTTTCTGCCTGAGAAGGAAGGACTTACTGTAGTTTATCACAGACAGACTTCAACAGTTAAACACAGACAGGTCAATAAGGGTTGTCGACGAACAATAGTATCCTTACTAGTCCTTGCGTAAGAGGAACCTACAAGTCAACAAATCCATAAATAAACTTCAACGTCTCCATCTGCATATGCATCTTCAATACATCCCGTCTACAGCTTTGGCTATGGCAAGCAAGCAACCCCAGCTCAGTATATAACTTAGTGAGGTTTGTAGAGACATGGACATCGTTACTGTAATTTTACTTCTTCTAGTAATATCAGCAGGAACTATAGCTCTGCTCTTCCAAGGGAGAAAGAGCATCAAAGATGCACCTCCAAGTCCCTCTGGCCTTCCTATCATAGGCCATCTTCATTTGTTAGGCAGGTCTCCCCACAGAGCCCTGCAAAAACTCTCCATCCAAAATGGTCCGATCATGTTCTCCGATTCGGAAGCTCCCCAGTTGTTGTAGCATCAAGTTCTTCAGCAGCAAGAGAGTTTCTGAAGACACACGATGCGGTTTCGCATCAAGGCTCCCTCCAAGTGCATGTGCAGCAGCAAGGCACCTCGCTTACAATGCCTCCGATCTGGTCTTGGCCTCCTATGGCGAACACTGGAGACACCTAAGGAAGCTAACAACTCTAGAGCTTCTCACAACGAGGAGGACGGACATGTTCCGTGAGTCCCGGAAGCAGGAAATTGGTGCACTCTGCAGTCTCTGGGGAAGGCATCAGGCAGCATTGTAGATGTCCGGGCAAGTTTGACCTCTTTGACGTTTAATCTCATCACGTTCATGCTAATGGGGAAACGCTACTTCGGTGAGAACGTAGAGAATGAAGAGGAAGCAGCTGAGTTTGTAGAAGTTATTGCAAAAGCCTTTCAGGTGTGTGGTGAGTTCCCCATTGGAGACTACTTCCCATACTTACGATTCCTTGATCCCGTTGAGAGTAAGATGAAGGTCCTGGGCAAGCGACTGGACACGTTTATGGAGGGTAATATTTCTGAGCATCTTAAGAAGCCTAGAGATGCCGAGCCCACGGATTTCCTCGATGTCATGTTGTCTCTCAGAGAGAAAGGTGACAAGGAACTCCAAGGAAACGGACTCAAAGCCTTGATGAATGTAAGTGGCTCGTACATGGATTCTTAACGCTTTGTTAACTGGTCAATGCAGAATCTAATCTCGGCTGGGACAGACACTTCTGCGGTGACACTGGAAATGGGCATTGGCGGAGATAATCAAGCGTCCAGACGTGATGAAGAAGGCACAGGAAGAGGTCACTAGTGTGGTCGGCGCTGAGAGGATGGTGGAAGAGACAGACATTTTGAAACTGGAGTATCTACATGCAATTGTCAAGGAAGTGTTCAGGCTACATCCGGCAGGACCGTTGATGGTTCCTCACCGATCCATGTATCCATGCACCGTCATGGGATACCACGTACCAGCAAGCAGCACACTCCTGGTGAACGTGTATGCAATCGGTAGGGACTCTTCTGTGTGGGAAAATCCTGACGACTTCCTGCCGGAGAGATTTGTGGGCAGCCAGATTGATGTCAAAGGGACAGACTTTGAGTTGCTTCCATTCGGATCTGGCAGAAGGATGTGTCCTGGGATGAATCTTGCACTGACCACTGTGCATATCGCATTGGCAAATCTCATTCATGGATTCGATTGGCTTGAAGCTCAAGGACATGAGATTGATACTTCATCCGAGCAGTATGGACTCACCATGAGCATGGGCAAGAAGTTAGAAGCAGTTCCCGTTTCCCGCTTGCCACC
The DNA here is from genome assembly GCA_003024785.1 of Selaginella tamariscina. Lineage (NCBI taxonomy): Eukaryota > Viridiplantae > Streptophyta > Lycopodiopsida > Selaginellales > Selaginellaceae > Selaginella > Selaginella tamariscina. Next base: position 625,484 of record PUQB01000012.1, on the reverse strand, counting down.
AGAAATCTATAGTTAAGAACTGTTTGTAGAGCACCCTTCATAACGGAGGACCTCATTCATACATGCATGTGCGTGCGTGCTTTTGTGTGTGAGTGATACACCTTGTTAGAGTAGTCTCCTGATGTATGCCAATTTACTACACCAATATGCTTTGATCTTTATATAAACGTAAGAAAACTCTTCCATCCCATGCAATAGTTGCGTGGACCACCATGTATTTGAGGGTTTAAGGTGGCAGAGGTTTTAGTGCTAAATAATGCCTGGATGCGATGCATAGCATGTAACTTTGGAATCACCGGTATGAGCATCTGGTTCAAGTAAGAAGTTTACCTAATAATAAGTGTACTCAATGATAATGAGGGTGGTCTCCCATCGTAACAAAATCCGGCTCATATGAAGAATTCTTTTATCTCAATGTTTGGTCGTACCCATATATTGTGCACAATAATCGGATTGTTAAAGCAGCTAGGAGAATTATATAGAGGTTTTCGTAGAGAGAACCTATATATTTTCTATATATTTAAAGTTCTATGTAAGTTTTATTGGGCTAGATGTATAGATAGTAGAAAAACGACGATAAATTTATAGAACTATACCGTGACTCTACAGTTAATAAACAAATATAAAAGTACATCATTTCATTTTTTGAAAAAATTCATACTTTTTATTTAAAATATAATATAAAATATTTAAATTTTTATTATTGAGTGATTTTTAAATAAAAATGTATAAAAACCATTTATATTCAGATGACATTTTTAACTTAAACAAAGGTAAAAGAAAATGTTAAGTAAATAATTATTTAAGTAGCATATGTAGTTTTTTATGCATAAAATGTTTAAAGCCTCTATATATTTGTTCTCGACAGGATTAGAAACATGATTTCCAAAAGAAAAAAAGAAAAGCGCTGTTAATATTTATTAATTAAATATTCAAATTAATTATTAACTAGTCACCTTGGACTTGTTAACCCTGTCGAGAGATCCTTCTAATAAATAATTAGAACATAATAAGAACACTTACAAACCTGTTTAGATTTTCTAATTTCTTTTATTGTTTTGGCATGTTGAAGCACGATCTGTGTGATTCCATATAGCTCAGGAAGTTGTGTGTGTGTGTGTGTGATAAAACATACATTGTATATCTGTCCACATACTTAAACGTACAAACATTGAAAACAGAGGAGGCACAAATAGAATATAGATGGATCTAAGTGCTCATTAACTTTTTCCAGCTAGAGGACGAGTTGAGGATATACCTGTTTAATGCTCTTCTGGAACTCTTCCAGTGAATAAACGAGAGTATCATTCATAAAAACTGGAATATGCTCAAATCCAACCTCGGTCTTCTTAACGTAGAACTTACCTGAGAGTATCTCGGACTCCGGTAACACAGCCAGCCAGACTGCTGTCTCAGCCCCGACCTCAGGGTTGTGCCCAAGTGGAATATGATCGTTGATATCGGTGCTGCATACACCCGGGCACATGCAGTTGACGTAGATCTTTCTACTAGAAGAGAGCTCCCTTGCCAGCACTCTTGAGTACGCATTCAGTATAACTTTAGAAACACAGTAGTCATACATGCCCATGAAGTCTGGCCAGCCCTTATCCGCAACCCGTCCATTCCTCACACACTCAATGTACTGCCGAACGTACTTGTCAATTGTGTCCACAGTTAGCGTCTGAATATCTGACAGCTCTTTCTTCATAGATTCATCCTTCACATTCTGTTTTGTAACGTATATTTTAGTTTATATACATGTATATATCAATACTTACATCAAGACGGCCCAAAGATGAGCTCATATTGATGATCCTTGCACCATGGTTCATCAAAGGGATTAACCTTTCAGTAACACCGCGTACGCCTACATAGTTTGTTTCAAGAACAGCCTTTGTAACATCAAGTGGGGTCTTTGTCTTGTCTGGTAGCTCGGTAATCCCTGCATTATTCACCTGGAACACAAAATTTCTATCACTGTGTATATGCTTTCTCTAGATTCCAGTTGTGGTCATTTGCAAACCCACACACATGCATAAGACAGCAGACAAACTCAAATAAAACAAAAGAATTACCAGAATTTGGAGGCCACCAAACTTAGTTGTAAGCCACTTGGTGAAATCCTCAATCGAGGCAGAGTCTGTGACATCCAGCTTGTGAAAGTGGACATTCTTGAAACCATGTCGTTCGTGAAGTGATCTGAGTGCGTCTGAACCACGGGATTCATCTCTGGCTGTAAGAATTGTGGTGAGCCCGTGAGCAGCAAGTCCTTTTACAATCTCGTATCCAATCCCTTTGTTTCCTCCAGTAACTACTGCAACTTTCCTGATAAATCATAGATACAAATTAAGAACTGGGCATACTTTTCAATCGAAATTAATGTACAACTTACTTAAGATCATCCATTTGTTTGAAACCTTAGATCCAAGAACTACGTATAGTATGTTAATCCAAGCCGTTCATTGATAGCCGATAAGAGAGCAGTCACCTCCACATTGGGAAATACAAAATATCTCCCAGTGCATTCTTAGGGCGGTGAACTTGAATGGTGGTAAACTCACCGTAACGTATGACAGGTGGTTTCTTTTTATTTTCCCCGTGAACTTGAATGGTGGGTGCACCTAAACTCACCGTGACGTATTACACGTGGTTTTTTATTTTTCTTTTTTTTTTCCGGTGAACTTGAATGGTGGGTGCACTGTAAACTCACCCACGTGGTTTGTTTGTTTTTTCCTCAGCCATGAAGATATGTACTTGGGAGACGACGAGGCGTGACTAAAGTGCTTGATGAAAGATTATTTTATAAGGAACCCAACTTAATTATAAATTTCTGCCATCAGTTTCATATGCCTCATCTGTTGTTTCTTCCCACTGTGGATACTTTGCAACAGGTTGATGACTACTTTGTGCAAAAGCTAAATGTGAAAGGGTTCAACATTATAGAAGTGTATCTAGACAATGCATTAATTGGCCGATGGTGTCTTATTAGATTCATTGGATGAGTCCCTATGCACAGTAAAAAGTATTAATCATGAATGCATATGTCACTTTATTAAACAATTATGCAAGCATTTGATAAGCATTAGTTTGACTAATTCATTAAGTAAGACATGCAACATCTATTACCAGAGAATGGGGCTTGTGGTTCCTAGGAATGCTTAGCTCACTCAATTGTATGCATTAGTTCTAGAAAAGATGTTTTGTTGCATGGGCTGGCCATTACACTAGCAAGGCGAAGAAGCCATGCTCTGTCACATCGTAGGACCTTCACATATGGCATGCCTTTTTTTGGCACGTCAAGAGCACACAATATTCTACATCGTCTGAAGCTGTTCCAAGAACTTTGTAACAGATGAGCGATGCCTGCCGACTTTGCCATTAGTGAGCACAACTATTATCTAGCCAAATAATATATATCTAAACTATGCCACCCTTGTCCATATCATTTTGTTGTCAAAAAATGGCATATGTACATGTAACATGTTAGATGTCATATCACTCTTCATCTTCCTTTAATTATAAAGATTAAGAGCCAATTGGTGTATTACTTAACCAAATAACCATGATTTATTTGAGTCAATTAATTTGACCAAGTAAGAACTGTGACATAACATTTTACATCAAAGCAAGAGGTGGTGCATAAAGAAGTGGAATGTGCATTTGGCATATTGCAAGCTCGATTTACCATCGTTTGTGGGTTAGTACGCATGTGGCATTTGGAGGACCTAAAGACAATAATGATAATGTGCATAGTTTTACATAATATGATCGTCGAGCACTAGCATGAAGAAGAGGGACAAGTGTGGGGAAGATTCAAGGGACAACTGGATGTGGAGAGCCTGCCGGTGCATGACATGTGTGAGTTTGATGAGTTTGTGGTAGTGCACAATGATGTTGCACATGTCTAGCTACATCTTTGGCAAGATGTAGACTAGTTTATTCAAGCTTTCAAAAATAACTATTGAGGTTTTAATCTAGTGGGTGTCAAGAACCAAGTCAAGAAGATGATCACATTCACCTTATATACCATAAGGGAAGCCAAATGTAGACTTAGTTAACTTTAATGATCCTTATCCATATCTATATTTTTATTCTAGACTTAATTAACTTTAGTGATCTTTATTCGTATCCATATTCGTATCTTTATAACATAGATTGTCACACCATTCCCGTTCTTTGAGAGTCGGGCTTTTCCAAATACTTGTGATGAAACTCATTGATGACATTGCGAACGTGTTGTAAATTCATTGCGGATTCTTAAGAACGTTCACTTGGAGGGTAGCCAACCTAATCGATGAAGTAATAGAGTCAGTGGTGAAGGAACTTAGAATTCAAAATTTTGTTGACTTCATATTCTAAATCATTATCAATTATAATCAAAGTTGTAAGTGGTGACGTTCGACCAGGGAGCGTGGTTGGATGGTACAACTCAAGAAGAAAAACGTGGAATATCAAATGGATGTGCATTAAGGAAGGAAGCTTCAACTAATAAGCCACATCATTAATATGGGATGCCACCTAAAACAAATCGAAGCGTTAATAGTCAAACTTTTCATAAGGTTGCATAATCTTGATGTTGCATCAAAGAAGTCAAACTTGCTCACCAACCTGATAAACCAGACTATCTTTACGATACTGATCAACAAATGTCTTCTAATGTTCTTGTGCTTCCAAAAGATGTTGATGAAGCATAGCCTGAACAAACTAGAGATGGTCATATTTATCTTCAACATACGGATTTATCGAACTCCCAGGCGTATCAAAACTGCATCATGGATGTTGACTTGTCAAGGCATAGAAAACTTGACTAAGGGCATTAGTGGTAGCCAATCATCTTGTTAATACTTGATGAAGCATTGTAAATATTGTTTGAGGGTCTAAATAGTGTGTTTTGACTGACCATCATATTCTAGATGATAATCCAAAGATAACAACCTTTTGATCTTGAGTAACTTGAGAAGTTGTTGCCAAAACTTAGTGATAAACTACGAACAATGATCGCTAACAATGTTGTTGAGGAGTCCATGTAGCCGAAAAATGTTCTTCATAATTAAGTCAATTATCTCTTCGTTGGAAATAGTTTTTATACATAGCAAAAATGAGCCATTTTAGTAAAAACGGTCCACGACGATGAAAACAACATCAAATCTTTGAGTTGATGACAAATCATTCATAAAGTTCAAAAATGCAAGACTAAGGTGTAATTGGAGTTGGAAGTAACTAGAGAAGACCATATAAGCAATGACAAAGAATTTTAGAGTGAGCACATATTTTACAGGTACAAATAAACTCTTCCACCGATTAACATAGTCATGGCCACCGATAATTATGGCTGACTAGTTCCATTGTTTTTGTAACACCAAAGTAATTAGCAAGTGGAGTGTTATGATGAGATTGCAGCACTTAAAGTCGAGCGTCACCTGGTGGAACATAAACCAAGTTGTTACGGAGAAGTAGATTGTTGACAAATAAGAACATATCATAATCGGGTCGTGAAAATAATGGAGTGTTACCTACAAGGTGACTCAAGATATCATGAGCCAATGGATCAGAAACAAATTCAGAGCAGATAGTGTCAAGAAGGCTAGAGTCGAAGGGTGCCACATGAATAATGAGTGCTTAGAGGCGTTCAGAACCAAGTACCACTTGCTTCTGTTGGTCAAACTCGACGTCATTAGCATGCGGCACCAAATATGCTAGTTGTGAAAGTGCATTGGATTGAACTTGATAAGTGTGAAGTCAATACTTGAACTCAAAGTCAAACCAAGAGAGGATCTAATGGGTCTAACAAGCTTGACATTAATTTAGAACTTGAGCCTAAGAGAAATAAACCAAGTTTTGGTGATTAGTGAAGACAATTACTTTGTGTAAGGAACCTTCAAGAAACCTTTGCCACTTTTGAAAACAATCCATAATGACAAGAAGTTCCTTGTCATAAATCTCATAATTGATCTCCACAGTCATGAACTTGCATGAGTGGAATGTTGAACTGTATTAATAGATAATACCACCCAAAGCAAAGTCAAATACATATGTCTCCATCACAAAAGGTTTGGCCGTGTTGAGATGAAGCAAGATCAGAGCCAATGTAAAAACAAACTTGAGCATGATAAATGCGCTCTCAGCCTCCATAGACCACTTAAATGGAACCTCCTTCTTGGTGAGCTGATTTAATGAAAGTACAATTTTGGATAAGTCCTTGATGAAACACCAGTAGAATTGGCAAAGCCGAGAAAACACTAAACATCTCGAATTGACTTCAGCACTTTTCACTAGAGAATTGTGTGCACCTTGGTCATGTCCATAGAGATTCTAGTGTGTGACACCATATATTTCAAAAACTCAACATGTTCTGAAGAAATTGACACTTCTCCAACTTGGCATAAAAATCATGCTATCGAAGTCTTTTTAGAACCTAACGAATATGTTACTAATGTTCCTCCTTCATCTTCAAAAAATAAAATAAGGATATCATATAAGTAAATAATCATAAACCAGTCAAAAAAGTCACAAAAATGTTGTTGGCCATATGCTAGAAAACTACAGGAGCATTGGTTAACTCGAAAGGCATCACTGTGTACTCAAAATGCCTATAACGTGTACAAAAAATAATCTTCCATTCGTCATTAAGGTGAATATAGAGCAGATTGTAGGCACCTCATAGGTCAATCTTTATAAAGTAACGGGCTCCATTAAGAATCTCAAAGATAAGAGGTATAAGATACCGGTTATGAATGGTGATTTTGTTCAAATTGTGATAATCAATTGAAAAGAACCATCATTTTCTTCATGAAGAAGGTAGGGGCACCAACTAAAGATTTAGAATGATGAATGAAACTAGTAGGCAGGTTGTTGTTGATGTATTCTTGCAAGCTTCAAGTTTGAATGGAGAAAGACCATAGATCAAACCAAATAAAGGTGTCTTACCTTCAATAATATCAATTGGACAATCATATGAATAATGTTCAGGAAGATGGTTGGCTTGGACCTTGTTAAATACAACCGTAAACTCATGGTATGCAGATGGTAAGGAACTAGGAGCAGATGTTAAAGATGGAGTTACTATAAACTATGTTAGGTTGAGTACGACTAGCACGGATAAATTTTGCTAAAGAAATGGTCAAGATATGGATTGGGGATGTTGTCAGAGTAGAAGTTGAAGTTGGAGTTGGAGTTGATGTTGTTAGAGACGAAAGACGTTGCCAGGCCGAAGTCGTGGTCGGAGTTGGAGACAGAGATGAAGTTAAAATTAGAGCTAGAATTGGAGACAGAGATGAAGTTAAAATTAAAGCTAGAATTGGAGACAGAGATGAAGTTAAAATTAGAGCTAGAATTGGAGCCAGATATGGAGATGCAAAAGTGTTGTCAGGAACCGAAGGTGCTGAAATGTGGCCAAGAGTTAAAGTTGCATAGGTATTGCCAAGAGCTTGAGTCGTTGAGATACAGCCAAGAGTCAGAGACAGAATTGAAGCCAGAGCAAAAATAACTAGGGTGCAAGTTGTCCAATTAATCTGCAGATTGAGGGTCTTGAACCAAGGAAGACCAGGAATAATAGGAGTGTCAGGAGTTAAAGTGATATTGAAGGAGATTAAACACAAGATATTACCAAGGGCGATCGTGAAAGACATTGTTTCTTCAGTAATATCATTAAACATCATTGGTCTTCCATTAGCAACTATCAATTCAATCGGATTAGAATGCAAACAAAGCTTCAGATTATGTTGCTTAATGAAGAGGGGGCCAATCAAGTTGCTATTTGCACCACTATTAAGTAAAGCTACTATGTTAACTTGAATACCGTCAATATTGAGATAGTAATCTAACGAAAGAAAAGGCTTGCTAATGTTTGTTGCCGGGATCACATGTAGAAATGCCATCAAAGAAGAGATAATTAAAGTAGACTCACAATGGTCTAATTAGAGTGCTCCTATTTGGACTAGACCTCCTCATTTTCTGACTCAGTTGAGGGACCATCCACCACCGTAACTTAAATTCATTATCAACTTTGGGCACCTAGCAATTTGGTGTCCATCCTTACCACAATATAAACACAAGTTTGTTTAAAGATGTCGCTATCGCTCGGGTTGTGTCAGTGGCCCTTGTGGTCAAAGAACATCCACTTGCATTGATTCGACGTTAAAAGATAGAGTGGTCAGTGGCTCTAGTTGGAGTATAAAATACTTGTTGAGAACATTTTTCTTAAAAAGTCGATTGTCGCAACAAACTACCTGAGCAATAGCTTTGTCTAGAGAATTTAGGTCTTTAAGAATGAGTAAGAAATCCTTTATATTGTCACAAAGACTTTTCCTGAACTAATCACAAAGGGTAGTGTCATTTCAATTGATCAAAAGTTAGAAGCATATTTGGATGCTGTGTGGGAACCTTGGCATAGTCGTTGAAGCTTAATTATTTAACTTTAATGATCTTTATCAATATCCGTAGACTCAGTTAACTTTAGTAATCCTTATTTGTATCTGTATTCGTATTTGTGTGACTTAAATCATCACAGTGATTTGACCACCTAAGTAAAGATTTGTGGTTAGAGACCTAAGAAATACTTAGTCAAAATATTAAGGGTCCTCCCATAAACACCAATTGACCATTTTTTTTGTTCTGGTTAAGGGAGAAGAATAGGACATTGACCAAAACCTTGACCAAACTGATACCCCAAACATGATCTCACACATCCATGAGTCAGTGCCCTTTTGCATTGGCCCACCACAATGGGTCTTGGGATACTTCTAGCTACCTCCGAGCAGAGCTAGTGGTCCTTGGCAAAATAAAACTATGTAGAGACCACTCCTTACTAATTTTCAAGAACATCTGTGTTTGTGGAAATAGCTAAATGTACAATGGTCCATCCAAAAGAAACTTGTTTCACATAAAAGGATCAGATATACACACGCGCGTGTGTGAGTGAGAGAGATGTAGATATCCACTACCCCAATAAGTGCATGCACATAAGACGTACAAGTTCTGTGAGTGGCTGCATGTGGCATTTACATTGCGATCTTTGATAAGAAGCTGTCTTATCCACAGTTCCATAAAGACCCAAGTAAACTACCTGAGCTTGTTTTATCTTCAGGATAGGTGTACAACTTTGTGTACTCCTCCTAACATATCAAGCCTGTGACTACTCCAGCATGATCTCTCTATACTAAATGTAGAGTAAGCACCTAGGCAGCACAAGAGTCGAAGATCCGATGGATGTTATAGATAAACTGAATGGATGGATCCGTCTGATTGAGTTGAAGTGGATCGGACAGCTGAGGACTATCGTAAAAACTATTTCTTTCATGCATATAAACGAACATATATTGTCTACATACAGGTAAAGGTCTAAGTTGTTTAATGTTTTAACTCGAAACGAGATGGATAACGTGAGACGAAGATAAAACGTATATCCCTTTAGATTCAGACTAAGGTCCTCGACTGTATTAAAGATGTTACATAAGAAATTGTTAGCTGTATATGTATTATACACCTATTTTCTATACGGTCGTAACTGCAAATTATTGAACAAGTTATTTAGTATTTGCATTATATCTTAAACAATACGTATATATAAATGTACACATTGACACATGGTCGTAATGTGAATGGATCATTATTTGGAGAAAGTGAAGAAGATGGACTTGCGAGACTTATATATATACCCTTTTTAAGTTGTGGCCAAACTTCAATTTAAAACTTCGATATATTATAAAAAATCTTATAATTAATTTATATTTCATAATATTTATCTTCAAAACATAATAAATTAAACATATCTAGTATAATATAATATGCATTTACTAACATTTTCATATTAATTTATTTCATTTTAGTTTGTTATTAATCAAATATAAATATATTTTCTATAGAACTTAATATAAACCCTAATTATATATTTAATCAATATGATTATATAATTTTTTCAAATAAATTTGTTTTTTTTATTAATATTTTAGATTTTTGTTTTTTAATATTATTATTTATTTATAATGATTAAAATCTTAAATTATTGATATTAATATTATAGTTATTTGTTGTTGTAGTTTTAAAGTTTGTTAAGATATTTATACATATAAGAGTAAAAATGTACTTTTTAAAACTTTAAAAGTAGATATGAAAAATTATATATGTAATTTTCTCCGTAATATATAATAATACTGCACAGTAGCTTTATCTTTAATTTAATAAAACTTTAAGAAAATAAAGTTCAAAAGGTAATATAGAAGCATATTCTTTTAACTGTTAAATACTGATTGCATAATGCATTAGTATACTAAAAAAACAGACATAATAATAATAATAATGCATATAATTATATTGTAATAATAATTATATATAGTTCATGAAACACATAAATTTTCACCTCTGAAACAGCTTGTTCATAGTAGTGGTTGTTTGTCACCAGCAATTTTATAAAGATGTTAGAATATACATATGATATATAATATAGGTATGTGTGAGATACAGTAGAAAACAATCCTGGAATACACCAAAGCGTTGTTCAACATACAAACTTTACACCCATATTTTATACATTATATCATTGAGCATGGAATGCATCAATTTGGAACCCCGGTTCAAAGCCCTGATGAAAACCAGAAACCACCTTGGACTCCCGCTCAGAATTCCCATGAAAGCCAGGAATCATGTTGAACAGCTCTCGAGATTCAGAGTCAGGCTGTATACCACAATTGTTCAAAAGCCTCATATCTGGCTCGCATCCAGCTGCAATATACACCTTAAGCATCTCATTGTATACCTGAGAATCCCCACGGTTCCTGTAACACGTCATCAATGTCTCTGCACCCCCAACATCCCGCTTATTGCCAAATACAGGGAGCAATCCCATCATCGTTCTATAAGCAGGAACAACCTGCTTGCACCTGTATCCCTCATCAAGCTTCTGTAGAGCATGTTCCACCTTGTTCTTGCGGAGGTACCCAAGAATCATTGAGTTGTACGGGCTGAACAAACAGGGAGTACGGACCAGTATCTTCTCCTTCAAAAGCCTCTCAGCTTGCTCCATCATCCCCAGCCTGGTATATACCTCGAGCATCACATTGTAAAGATCACTACCCGGTCTTGTCTTTTGGCTCTGAACAACCTCTTGAAGAATACTCTCTGCTTCTCCACCTCTCCGACAAGCCCGAATGCCATTATTCCGGCAGAATAACTGTCGTACAATGGGGAAGGTACAGACAGCTTTCTCCAGGTGTCTTCCACACCTCTTTTGTTACCCAGATAACCGTAAGCCTCCAACATGTGATTAAGCACTAAAGAGTCTACTTTGTCTGTTTTATCTCTCGTAAAGCTGCTTTAGATTCTTCCTCCAAGTTTAAACCTAGACATTCATAAATATGTACAGAATATATATGAAAAAGATGAGGCAGAGCATGCTTTCTAAGTTTAATGCCTTGTGTGAAGCACAACTAATAGACATGTGTAAGTTACTTAATAACTTACTAGTGTGGAGCACAATTAATAGACATGTGGTGTGTGTGTGTGTGTGTGTTGTGTTCACCTATATTACCTGGTACTAGGTTGCCAATTCTCTCCTTGCATTTTAGTAGAGTTAAGTAAGTTTGAGCACTTGGTGTAAGACTCAGATCAGTTAGTTTTCGGTAAGCAGACAGAACCTTGTCATGCATGTCTCGTGAGAGGTAGGCACACATCATTGCATCCAGTATCTCGGCTGTGGTTGTGTCAAGGTACTGCATCCAGAATTCTGCTCTCCCTAGCGCTTTCTCTTTTGCTAAACTAACTATAAACGCAGATAATACCTATGACAACAAAACTACTAGCATATAAATATGTATATACATTAATGAATAACATGTATCACAACACACACACAATGATATTTATGAATATAATTACCTCTTGGGTTTTCATGTGTTCTGGAAGATCACAACAAAGGATTCGTTCTGCTGTTGAAGGTGCATGTTGACGACAAGTTAGTGTTATCTCTCTATGCAATGCTTGATTGTCAGTTCTGTAGCATTGTTCTCTCTAACATATCTTAAGACCTATTAACATCAAGTAAGATGCTCAGATATACAATTGGGTTTCGTGTATGTGTGTGTGTGCGCTATATACCCTGAGAGCTGCTCTGTAGTTGCCACGGCCAGTTAACCATTCGAAATGATGGATACAGATTCTGGAGTTAAATTGTTGCCTTGGGATGTCCAATCTTTGAGTAGTTGCTCACAATGTTGATAATTCGAGGTAAGTGTCTCACACAGTTTGCTAATTGGCTCGGCAGAATTTGTATGAATTTGGTGCCAAGTGCGAGGCATTCGCATTCTTCCAAGACTGTAAGAATGAAATTAGAAAATTGCACTACCAGTGCTATGCTTACCGATATGCAATCCTCGTCGGTTGCATCCCAAAAACCCTGTAAAACCCTTAAGAAGAGGTTATTTTCAAATTTTAAATATGATTTATAAGTCTCTAGTTAACATTAGTCATACAGATTGTAACTAGCCAATACACACACACATTTCTACGATGGCAGAGTACTACACTAAACAAAGGGTTGATATATGTTGGTCTCTCATTATCATTGGGTACAGTTATTCTTATGTAAACTTCTTAATTGAACCAGATGCCCATTTTCTATAATTCCAAAGTTCATATAGGCATTAATTCCAAAATTCACATGGAACTAATCTTTATGGGCATATGTGCCAAAAATGGTGGTCAGGGATCGCTTACGTTTCTTACTTAGCCATCCTCTTGGTCAAGGATCGCTTACGTTCTTACTTAGCCATCGTCTTGAGCATGCACACATACACACACGCACGCATGCACATGCATGTATAAATGAGGTCCATTATGAAGCGTGCTCTACGAACAGTTAACTGTAGATTTCTGTGGCAAGAGGGAAACGGGAACTGCTTGTAGCTTCTTGCCCATGACCAATGTGAGTCCATACTGCTCGAATGAAGTATCAATCTCATGTCCTTGAGCTTCAACCCAATCGAATCCATGAATGAGATTTGCCAACGCGATATGCACAGTGGTCAGTGCAAGATTCATTCCAGGACACATCCTTCTGCCGGATCCAAATGGAAGCAACTCAAAGTCTGTCCCTTTGACATCAATCTGGCTGCCCACAAATCTCTCCGGCAGGAAGTCGTCAGGATTTTCCCACACAGAAGAGTCCCTACCAATTGCATACACATTCACCAAGAGTGTGCTGCCTGCTGGTATTTGGTATTCCACGACGGTGCATGGATACATGGATTGGTGAGGAACCATCAACGGTGCTGCCGGATGGAGCCTGAATGTCTCCTTAACGACTGCCTGTAGATAGTCCAGTTTCGAAATGTCTGTCTCTTCCACCATCCTCTCAACGCCAACCACACTAGTCACCTCTTCATGTGCCTTCTTCATCACGTCTGGATGCTTGATCATCTCTGCTAATGCCCATTCCAATGTCACCGCAGAAGTGTCTGTCCCGGCCGTGATTAGATTCTGCATTAACCAACAGTTACCAAAATATTAAGAATTAGTCACTTACATGCATCAAGGCTTTGAGTCTGTTTCCTTGGAGTTGCTTGTCACCTTTCTCTTTGAGAGACAACATGACATCGAGGAAATCCGTGGGCTCGGCATCTCTAGGCTTCTTAAGATGCTCGGAAATATTACCCTCCATGAACGTGTCCAGTCGCTTGCCCAAGACCTTCATCTTACTCTCAACGGGATCAAGGAATCGTAAGTATGGGAAGTAGTCTCCAATGGGGAACTCACCACACGCCTCAAAGACTTTTGCAATAACTTCTACAAACTCAGCTGCTTCCTCTTCATTCTCTACGTTCTCACCGAAGTAGCGTTTCCCATTAGCATGAACGTGATGAGATTAAACGTCAAAGAGGTCAATCTTGCCCGGACATCTATAATGCTGCCTGATGCCTTCACCAGAGACCTGCAGAGTGCACCAATTTCCTGCTTCCGGGACTCACGGAACATGTCGATCCTCCTCGTTGTGAGAAGCTCTAGAGTAGTTATCTTCCTTAGGTGCCTCCACTGCTCGCCATAGGAGGCGAACACCAGATCGGAGGCATTGTAAGTGAGGTGCCTTGCTGCTGTACATGCACCTGGAGGGAGCCTTGATGCGAACACCGCATCGTGTGTTTTCAGAAACTCTCTTGCTGCTGAAGGATTTGATGCTACAACAACCGGGGAGCTTCCGAATCGGAGCAACATGTCGGACCATTTGGATGGAGAGTTTCCTGCAGGGCTTTGTGGGGAGAACTGCTAACAAAGTGGATGGCCTATGATAGGAAGGCCAGAAGGACTTGGAGGTGCATCTTTATTTCTTTTTCTCCCTTGAAAGAACAGAGCTATACTTCCTGCTAATTACTAGAAGAAGTGAAACTACAGTAACGATGCCCATGTCTCTACAAAACGTATGAAACAAGTGATATACTGAGTGCGGGAAGTCCAAAATGTCGGCAGTTAAATATTTACCTATGTGTTGGCTTGTCAGTGCGTCTGTCTACGCGTGTGTTTACATGTTTATACATGGAAGGACGAACAAAGATAATAACTACGTCATAACGTGTCGACAAGCATTATTAATTTGACCTTCTTTTCTACTAACATTACACGGAGACTCACTTTTTAAAAGTGTAAGAAACAATTTAAAATCATTTCTTTAGATTTAAATCGTTAAATAAGTGAAATGTATCCACGCATTCCCGTGCCAACCCTTACCTTACTTTAAATTCACATATTCATACTGTAAGATACTGTATATTATGTAATGTAAGTATATACGCATGTGTATATACACACATGCATAGTGACACATGGGTGGTGATCTGGCCGCCATGTGTCAGCGCCACGTGTCGCATGTGTGCCACGTGGCAGGAGGTCTCCTGTATATAAGCAGGGTTTTTGTAGCTTAATGGATCTGACATTTTTAATATATATCGGCTCTTTCATTGGTGGAGAAGTTGGGTATTCCTTTCTTCCGCCTTTTCCTTTTCGTGTTTTCATGACGATGAATATGGAGACGGCGTTTAGCATTATTGCTACTGCTATTGATGCACAAACAAAGTTGTTGGAGCGCTTTGTTGAGGGTTCGTCCTCCTCTTCCCCGTCTGAGCCTCATGCCGGGGGATCTGCTTCTAGTACTCCTTCATCTTCTTCACAGGCCACAAATCCGAGGGTTCGACCCCGATCTTTTTGTGGTGATCCGGGAGATGATGTATACCACTGGTTTGATCATTTCCAAGTCATTGTTCGTTACCATGGTTGGGATGAGGCCCGTGCTCTCAGAGAATTCCCTACATGTTTGGAAGGTCCTGCGCTCAAGTGGTATAATGGATTGGCTGCGGAGATTCAAGCCAATAGTAATCGGTTAACGGAATGCCTCAAACGTACGTTTGGCAAAGTTGAGGATTCAGATGATGCTTTCCAACAATGCATGCGATACGACAACATCCTGGTGAGTCTGTTATGCGGTTCAGTATTAGGTTCGGGGATTTAGTTCGGCGTGCATATCCTAACATGCCTGAGCCCATTAAGCTCGGTATGTTATGGCCAACTATGCGACCCGAACTTGTTCGATTCGTTCGGGCTCTTCGTCCTACCACATTGGAGGAAGCTTTTGCACTAGCTCAACGTTTTGAGTTGGTGCCTGTGAGGGCCGTGTTCCCCTTGGGTTACCTGCTCCTCTTGTTCAGCGTGCTGATCCAATGGAGGTTGATGCTGCTGCATATGTGCCCGCACGGCAAGCTTTTCGTGGTCGACCTCGGGGCCCACCCCGTGGACCACCTCCACGAAATCGTCCTGCACCTGCTCCAGTACCTGCCCGTGGTGGTCAAAATCCACGGATTCGTGACAGGAGGAATCGGAACAATGCAGGTCGACCCAATCAAGTTCATTGTTGGGCCTGTTGGGCCCTGGACATACTTGGGGCATGCGATGTGTATCCTGATTGGCGTCCACCACATCCAGGCTGGCGACCATATGTTCCGGATGGTGTGCCTGTGGCGGCCATTATGGCTAATGATGAGCTTTCAGACGACGAAGCCTCTCTTGCAGGTGGATCTGTTGCGGAAAACGAGTAATCGTACGGGCGACGGAGGGATCCCGTGCGATGGAGACTTCACCTCCATGTTTTTTCCGCTATGCATATCAAGGTTTGCAAGTTCCACCAGATCATCCAGTTTTCACATTTTCTGCACGGGTGAATGATCTTTCAGTCACAGTGCTTGTGGATACAGGATCCAGTATGTCTTCCATAACTGCTTCTCTAGCGCATCGGTGCTCATTACCCTTAAGACGTGCAGATAAGGTCTTGCACATTTTATATGGTAATGGGCAGTCTCGTGCAGTATCACAGTACACCACTTTGACTACGCTGGTTATGGGTGCCAACTGTAAGTTTCCCTCTGGGTCTCTTAGGGTTGTCCCTTCCCAGGTCTTTGACATCATTCTGGGATGTGATTGGTTAAAGCAGTCGAAAGGTACATGTGATTTTTCACTCTCTCCTCCTGTTTACGCTTGGAGTCTGTGTCTTTGCAGTCTGTTCCTTTACGTCCAGAGAAGCTTGTTGCTGTTTGTATCACGCATACAGCTCCTTTGATTCCGGTCTTGGGGTGGTGTTCATCTCAACAGGTTCAAATGCCGGATCCGTCACCTGAGTGTCGAGCACACTGCATCGAACAACTTAAGAAACAGTATGCAAGTTTGTTCAAATTTGATCTGTCCCAAGGTGCACGTGTGAAGACTCGACACTGTATACCCACCGGCAATGCAAAGCCTTTTAAAGTCCCGGTTCGACGTAGGTCACCAAAGGAGTTATCAGCCATGCGAACAGCTGTTACTGATATGATTGGTAAACGAGTGTGTCGTCCGTCACGGAGTCCATGGGCATGTGAACCTCATTTGGTTCCCAAGCCTGATGGATCTCTCCGATTTTGTGTGGATTACCGACCTCTTAACGATGTTACCATCAAAGATGTCTATCCACTTCCGAACTCTGCCGATCTATTAGATCGTTGGGTCAGAGTCGATGGTTTACTAAGTTGGATTTGGCATCAGGATATTGGCAGGTTCCTATGGCTGAGGAGGATATTCCAAAAACGGCCTTCCGGACACCATTTGGTCTTTACGAGTTTTTGGTCATGCCTTTTGGATTGACTTCAGCTCCTGCCACCTTTCAACGCATGATGGATGAGCTTCTCTCCGATATGCCTGATATCACTGCCGATTTTATCGACGATGTGCTCATTCATGGGTCTGGTTCTTGGGAGGATCACATTCGTGATGTACGGCGCGTTCTTGATCGACTTTCGAGAAGTTGGCCTGAAGTTGAAACTTGAAAAGTGTGTGTTTGGTTCGACCGACACCACTTACTTGGGTTACCGTATATCTCGAGAGGGTTTACAGGTGGATCCAATGAAGTTGCGAGCTGTTCGAGAGTTCCCTCGTCCCGTACAGTACAGGAAGTCCAGCGTTTCTTGGGCACGGTGCAGTACTTGGGTCGATTCATCGATCATCTCACTGATCGAACTGCCCCTCTTCGGGAGTTAGTTCGTCCACAGGTATCTTTCAGGTGGACTCGCAGGTGTCAGCAGGCATTTGACCAGTTAAAAGAGTTCCTGACAACTCCACCATTGCTTCAATACCCAGATTTTACTCGTCCGTTCATTTTACGAGTAGATGCCTCAGATGTTGGTATTGGTGGTGTATTGATGCAAACTGATGCTGTGGATTCTTCAATTCGACACCCGGTGGCTTACATTAGTCGAGTACTCACGCTGGCTGAGCGGAATTATTCCACTACTGAAAAAGAATGCCTTGCTGCTGTTTGGGGTTTTGAACGACTTCATGCCTACTTACATGGGAGTGAAACACTTTTGGAGTGTGATCATGCTGCTGTCACTTCCTTGCTAAAACGGAAGAATCTAGTGGGTCGTGTAGCCAGATGGGCATTACGTCTCCAAGTATATAACTTTAAGGTGGTGCACAGGCCTGGGCGAACAATGGTGGATGCGGATGCACTTTCTCGAGCACCCCTTTCTGATTCCACTTTGCCTGCTCATGCAGTCGCTGCAGCATTCGGTTTGATACAAGCCCCTCAGGTATTCGATGCCGACTTACCATCCTTGGAACAGTGGCAGGATGCCCAAAAACGTGAACCGTGGACGAGGCAATTACGGGATGCGTTTGCAAGTCCCTCTTCCGAACCGCAGTTTCGACAATATCATGCTCAGTTTCGACTTCAGGATGGTTTATTGTATTTTATTGGGACAAATCCAGACGACAGATGGCGATTGGCTGTGCCCTCTACATATGTTCCACACCTTCTTCGAGCATATCATGATTCGCCTATTGTTGGAGGTCATCTTGGTCACCAACGAGTGTTGGAGAAGCTCCGCAGATCCTTTTATTGGCCTAGCATGCGTGGTGATGTGATCAGGTATATTCAGAGTTGTCCCATTTGTCAAACTCGGAATTCCTCTACGACTCGGGCCATGGGGGTGTTAGAATCCATCAACGTCTCTCGCCCTTTTGAGTTAATTGCAGTGGATTTAATGGGACCTTTTCCACGTTCTTCTCAAGGTAACCAGTACATCATTGTCGTATCTGATTATTTAACTCGTTGGGTGGAGGTTGGTGCTCTTCCGGATGCAACTGCCCTGTCAACAGCTTTGTTTTTGTTCGATAATGTGGTTTTGCAGCATTCTTGTCCAGAGCGGATGTTATCAGATAATGGCCCCGCTTTCATTGCAGAGGTATTCCGAGTGTTGTGTGAGAGGTTAGGGGTAAAACACTCATTTGCCTCTCCATATCATCCACAAACTGATGGTTTGGTGGAGCGATTGAATCGGACCTTCAAGGGTATGATCTCGAAGTATGTGAACTTCAATCACACTGACTGGGATTGGTATTTGCGATGCTTGAGATTTGCTTATGTAACAGGCATTCAGAGTTCGATTGGTATCTCTCCATTCAAGGCATTGTATGGATATGATCCTAAGTTGCCTAGTGAATTGGGATTATCATCAAATCTGCCACGTGCCGAGGATGCGAAAATTGTGGGCTCGACATTTGGATGCTGTCTTACCTCTTCTGCGTGCAGAGTCTGCTGAACATCTTGGTCGGGCTCAAATACAGCAACAATCTTCTTACAATGCACGACATCAAACTCCACCAGACTATGCTGACGGTGACTTAGTACTGGTACGTTTTCCCAAGTTAACCGCACCTGGGCTTGCAACTGGTTTATTACATAAGTGGCTTGGTCCCTACCGAGTTCTCCGAAAGGTTGGTCCTCAGGTGTATCAGGTACAGTTGGTGGGATCTCATGAGGTTGAAATAGTTCACGTAGTTCGAATGAAACGGTTTGTTGTTCGAGACTCGTTGACTACATTCGGTCATACCTTAGATGGCCCAACTCACACGGATCCAGGACCATCAGATTTATCACCATCTACACACCGCAGGGGGGGATAATGTAAGATACTGTATATTATGTAATGTAACGTATATACGCATGTGTATATACACACATGCATAGTGACACATGGGTGGTGATCTGGCCGCCATGTGTCAGCGCCACGTGTCGCATGTGTGCCACGTGGCAGGAGGTCTCCTGTATATAAGC
Source organism: Selaginella tamariscina (assembly GCA_003024785.1). Lineage (NCBI taxonomy): Eukaryota > Viridiplantae > Streptophyta > Lycopodiopsida > Selaginellales > Selaginellaceae > Selaginella > Selaginella tamariscina. The sequence goes on along the minus strand of PUQB01000012.1, from coordinate 605,866 downwards.
AGGGTTTTTGTAGCTTAATGGATCTGACATTTTTAATATATATCGGCTCTTTCAATACTAATAACTTTTATTTTAACCTTTACTTAGAATCGTTTAAGGGGTTGACCGGCTAAGTGACTTTTCTTACCTTATAAAAAATGTTCTAAGTGACTTCTTGAGGCCACTTAAAATTTGGTCATAGGGCTTTTTTTTAACGGGTTTGCTTGGTGTGTGCTTTAGTGAGTGGCAGCTAGGCTGTGGTGATGAAGAATCTCTAAGATCGGTCAGCCATGTAATTTTCCTGTTTCTCTTCGTGCATTTAGGATTCCTCATCGAAATAGGTGAGGAAAATTTGAGGGGAGTTAGATTTGCATGAAATGGAGCATGTTATTCCATTTGAATCCTCCATGGTTAACCAATATGCTCAACCGTAGTGTTGAGCTGCTCAATTCAGCATGAGAACTGGGTTGTTCAACAGCAAATTGAATTTAACAGTTGATGTGCTTAACCCAACTTAATCACACTTGGTGTTAGGAGAGCCATGGTGATGGCTGAGCAACAGGCTTATATACTACTTGACATGTAAATCGAACTACATGCCATGGTAGAGAGAAAAATGAAGTTGATAATGTAGATAAGGAAGTTAATGAAGATGAAGAAGTGGGAGAGGATCAAAGAAATTATGTAGACGAAATTAGATAAGTGAGAATACTTTCACATTGGTTAAATTGAAATGACAAGAATTTTTTGGGAAGTTGGATTATGACAAGGCAACAACAATCTCAATTAACGAAGGTGTGTTGGACCTCACCGCAATGCAACTAGATAAGAAAGGATTAAATAAAAGAGATTGTGACGGATGTAAGAAGAAGCGAGAAAACTTCATTAGCAACTATAAAGTTATTTATGATCATAAAAGAAAGACTAGTGCAGCACCATATGCATTATTCATGAGGCAAGAATTAAAGGAATTTAAGTTACCCAACATGGAAATTAATCATTCACGAGACAAGAGTTAAGAATTTAGGTTGTCAACACTATTGAATTTTTTTTAAGGTCATAATATAACATGAATGATTTTGACAATACAACCTTAGCAGTTATGGGTTCAGATATAATATTTCAAATGAAGATAGAGATGGAATTCTTAAAAGTATTGAAATGAGAGAGAAAAAGGGAAATGTGGAAATTGTTTAATAGATTGGCAAAGGGCATTATTAATAAATGAAGGTGATCGAGTGTTATTTTGAGTGAATGATAAATAAAATACTATATAAATCGAGAGATTGTGCATATTAAAGGGGGAAAACAATGCAGATATTGACAAATTTACAATAGCAATGATTGAAATTGTGTAATAGTCGTTTGGAATAACTAAACAAATGTAATATGCATTATCATTATGTTGTCTGCATATAAATAATTTTTAATATTCCTAATGCATTATTTATAAAATTTTAAAAAGTTGAATAAGAGATAATGAAATAAAATACTTCCTTAATTATTAATTAATGTATCGACTTTTTCAATTGTACATTCTCATTGATATCAATTTTTGAATTAAAAAATAAGACTAAGTTAAAGTGACATTAAATTATGAGATGTTAAAAACATTGCTCAATGATATAGAAATTTTTAACGAGCCCTTGTACAAAGCACAATTAAGTCATGGTGGTAAGAGTTAAGAGTGTGGCATGATGAAATATGTTCGTGATGCCCTACTATAATGATTTTTGTTGGACAAAGATATTTTGCATGTTTATGAGGATTTTCGAAATGAATACTACAAGGGCTGACATAAATTATAAGGCTTGGATAAAGAATAAGTGTTATGTTAATGAAGTTTGTGAAAAATTTTGAATATGACAATGTTAATGTCATTGGTTTTTTATAATTACAATTATGTTTATAAAGATGACAGTTGCAATATGTCAACGATTTTGGTGAAGAGTTACCTTTCTACAACCATAAAGTAGGTTTGCAAAATTGCATATGACATTAAAGTGTTGATTTATATGCATTTACTCAACATTGCCAAAGCTACATATGTTACACATTGAAATCTTAGCATTTTTTAGATATGAACATGATAACTTCTTTGATAAAAGAAAACATATAATGTCATTGTGCACTCAATCACAATGTCATAAATGGTTTTTGAACACTAACATGGGATGGTTAATAAATACTTTTTAAAAATTTATTTGTAAATACTAATAATTTATTTAATTTATAGGAAATGCCAATATGGAAGTATAGTATTATTCGTAAAAAAATTAAGATGATATGTATTTTGAAACTCATGTTAAAAGGGTGCACACAGATCTTATGAAATCATATTTAATGGGTAACAAGGGTTAATGATTTCTTATTTTAATATGATCCTTTGTGTAAAAGAAATATATGCGAACACAATTCCCTTAGCATTTTACTTAAGAAAAAATGTAAATATAAATACTAAACCCTTAAATTAACAATTTTAGCCAGAACACAATTCACAGTGAACCCTTAGCACCCTTAATTGGTTTAGTGTAAGGTAAGAGCATGTGCAAATGCATTCTTAGTTTTTTATTTTAACTTTGAATGTGTACAAACATTATTAAATTAACCTTGGTGGGTTTTCAACCTGTAGTAACGTTCACACGGATTCAAAAAGTGTAATAAGGGTTTAGGATCAGTTAAGTAACATAAATACGAAAATATTTATTACATTTGGGATATAGAATGATGTGGCTGCTGATATGGCATGTGCATTTTCTTCACAAGCAATGTTATTGGATCAATATGCATCAGCCCTGAGATCATGTAGAAATGCAGAGGATTATTCACACAGAGATCCTGTCAACGCATGGATACAAGTATGACACCTACTTGGCCAATCTTGTCATGGACATGTTTGGAAGATGCGGAGAGTTACAGGAGATGCACTCGGTGTTCAAACAGGTGGCAAAACCAAATATATTCTCCTGGAACATTCTTATCGCAGCATATGCCCGAACTAAGCATTAGGGCACCGCAGAGATGCTGTTCGAGGAAATGCCAATGCAAGACATTATCTCCTTCAACATCATTCTCGCTGCGTATTTTGAAAGCGACCAACTTAGTAAAGCAATGGATTTTCTTGAGAGAATGCCTGACAAGGATACAGTGAGCTGGACTACATGCTTGATGGCATTTGGCCAGAGAGGGCATCTGCATGAAGCCAAGTGTATATACGAGAGGATGCATGTAAAGACACTCTTCTCATGCAACGTTATGCTAGATGTGCTTACAAAGAACGGTGAAACTAATGCTGCTAACAAGCTGTTTGAGGAAATGCCACAATGGGATATTGTGTCATGGAACAGTGTTCTTGCAGAAGAATCCATCTTCTCTCGCATGCCGGAACAGGACATTGTCTCTTGGAACTCCCTGCTGCACGTCTATGTTGAAGCGGGAGGACAGAGAAGGTAGAAGAAGCTTTCTGTTCATCCCCTCGGAGGAATGTTGTGTCTTGGGGTCTACTTCTCCGGGCATATGCAGAGTCCGGGAATGTCGACAAGGCTGAGCAGATTTTCTGGTCTATGCCAGAATGGAGTGTCCATTGTTACAACACTATGCTGCAGGGATATGGCCAGGAAGGGCATATGAATAAAGCAGAGATTTTACTCAGACAAGTGCCCGACACAAGCCTTATTCTGATGACAACCATGATGCGTATATACTCAGACTGTGGGAAATCAGACAAGCATTGCAGATATTTGACAGCCTGCCTGCAAGGAATGTGTTTACGTGGAACATCATGATTACATGCCTTGCGCGGTGTGGGGATTCATCTGCTGCCCAGAGGTTGTTTGATGAAATGCCTGAGAGGGACTTGGTTTCGTGGAACTCGGTGTTAGAATGCTCAAGGCAGCTTGAGTTTGCCAAGGAAATGTTCGATAGAATGCCGCAGAGAGACGTAATAACTTGGAATATTATGATTCGGAGATTTGCCCACTCGCATTATTTGCACGAAGCTCGTGCATTGTTCGATCAGATGCCGTTTCGGAACCTGCTTTCGTGGACGATTATGTTGCAGGCGTATTCGGAAGATATGCAAACTGAAGAAGCAAGAAATATGTTCTATTCTATGTCGGAAAGGGACATAATGGCTTGGAATATGTTTCTCAGAGCAGATGCCAGTTGTGGACATCTTTGCCGGACTAAGGCAACGTTTGATACCATGCCCGAGAAGGACACTGCTTCTTGGAACACTCTAACTGGGAGTTACGTGCGGAGTGGTCGTGCCATTGAGCAGTTTCACAAGATGGTATTGGATGGTTTCGAGCCAGATGTAGTCTCGTTTTTGTTGCTTATGATTTGCTGCAGTAGAGCTGTTGCGTCTATGAGTGTGGACTACCAGGTGAGGCCTTGTACACAACATTATAATGTGCTAGCTGATAGCTTGGGGAAGGCTGGACAGCTTGAAGATGTGTGCAGGGTTAGGATGGAGAAGTTGTCATTTCATCTGGATGATTCAACTTGGAAGACTTTACTAAGTGGCTGTGGGATTCATGGAGAAGCTAGACAAGGAGCTTATGCAGCTTCTAAGGCCTTGTGCTTGGATGCAACAAGTCCCATGCCTTACCTTCTTATGTCAAATGCCATTTTGACAACGTAGCCTCTGCGCTTGCGTGTGCATCTCCTACTTAGTTGATACATATACGTTTTGAACACGTATATGTTGTTATATATATGTGTGCGTGTGTGGTTTTTAGGGTTTTAAGGTTTTTTGGATGCAAGCAGCGAGGAATGCATATCGGTAAGATGCATAGTACTTGGAGTGCATTTTTCTTACTTGGGATGTCAAACCTTTGAGTACTTGCTTACATTGTTGATAATTCGGACACAGTTTGCTACTGGTTAACTGGCCGTCAGAGCAGCTCTCAAGGTCACACACACACACACGACATCAATCGTGTATATCTGAGCATCTTATGTGATACATGTTAGTAGGTCTTGAGATATCTTAGAGAGAACAATGCTACCGAACTGACAAGCAAGCGTTGCAATGTATATGTAGACAGGAATTTCTATGTAAACGCATTTCCGTTTACTTTAACGCAATAAGAAATTATATGAATGATATAACTTTAATGATCTTAAACACTTCTAGAAAGTGACTCAAAAGGTATGGTGTGAATGTCACTAGAGGTTGGAAATACACGAAGGTCGTGAAGACTGACATGAATATATTTTACTTGTTGAAAATAAACACTTTTAAAAGTGACTCGGAAGGGTGGGTGGAGGTTGGAAATGCATGAAGGTCAATTTAGAAACGTTTGTCGACAAGTTGTGGACCTTGATCGTCCTTCCATGGGTAAACACGCACTGACCCTTCCCGTCTACAGCTTTGGCTACTCAGTATATAACTTAGTGATAGGGTTTCATACGTTTTGTAGAGACATGGACATCGTTACCGTAGTTTTACTTCTTCTAGTAGTATTAGCAGGAAGTATAGCTCTGTTCTTTCAAGGAGAAAAGAACAAAGATGCACCTCCAAGTCCTTCTGGCCTTCCTATCATAGGCCATCTCCACTTGTTAGGCAGTTCTCCCCACAAAGCCCTGCAGAAACTCTCCATCCAAAACGGTCAGATCCGATTCGGAAGCTCCCCAGTTGTTGTAGCATCAAGTTCTTCGGCAGCAAGCGAGTTTCTGAAGACACACGATGTGGTGTTCGCATCAAGGCTCCCTCCAAGTGCATGTACAGCAGCAAGGCACCTCACTTACAATGACTCGGGTCTGGTCTTCGCCCCCTATGGCGAGCAGTGGAGGCACCTAAGGAAGATAACTACTCTAGAGCTTCTTATCCTTCCTTAGGTGGCTCTAGAGTAGTTATCTTCCTTAGGTGCCAGCCGAGATTAGATTCACTTACATTCATCAAGGCTTTGACTTGGAGTTGCTTGTCACCTTTCTCTCTCAAGACAACATGACATCGAGGAAATCCGTGGGCTCGGCATCTCTAGGCTTCTTAAGATGCTCGGAAATATTACCCGCCATGAACGTGTCCAGTCGCTTGCCCAGGACCATTCATCTTACTCTCGACAGGATCGAGGAATCGTAAGTATGGGAAGTAGTCTCCAATGGGGAACTCACCAACACAGCTCAAAGACTTTTGCAATAACTTCTACAAACTCAGCTGCTTCCTCTTCATTCTCTACGTTCTCACCGAAGTAGCGTTTCCCCATTAGCATGAACGTGATGAGATTAAACGTCAAAGAGGTCAATCTTGCCCGGACATCTACAATGCTGCCTGATGCCTTCACCAGAGTTTCTGCAGAGTGCACCAATTTCCTGCTTCCGGGACTCACGGAGCAGTGGAGGCACCTAAGGAATGTAAGTGGCTCGTACATTGATTCTTAATGCTTTGTTAACTGGCCAATGCAGAATCTAATCTCGGCTGGGACAGACACTTCTGCGGTGACAGTAGAATGGGGATTGGCAGAGATGATCAAGCATCCAGACGTGATGAAGAAGGCAAAATAAGAGGTCACCAGTGTGGTTGGCGATGAGAGGATGGTGGAAGAAACAGACATTTCAAAATTGGAGTATCTACAGGCATATTCAGGCTCCATCCGGCAGCACCGTTGATGGTTCCTCACCGATCCACGTATCCATGCACCGTCATGGGATACCACATACCAGCAGGCAGCATACTCTTGGTGAATGTGTATGCAATCGGTAGGGACTCTTCTGTGTGGGAAAATCCTGACGACTTCCTGCCGGAGAGATTGTGGGCAGTCAGATTGACGTCAAAGGGACAGACTTCGAGTTGCTTCCATTTGGATCCGGCAGAAGGATGTGTCCCGGGATGAATCTTGCACTGACCACTGTGCATATCGCGTTGGCAAATCTCATTCATGGATTCGATTGGGTTGAAGCTCAAGGACATGAGATTGATACTTCATCCGAGCACTATGGACTCACCATGAGCATGGGCAAGAAGCTACAAGCAGTTTCCGTTTCCCGCTTGCCACCAAAAATCTACAGTTAAGAACTGTTCGTAGAGTACGCTTCATAAATAATGGACTCATTTATACATGCATGTGCGTGCGTGCTTGTACCTACAGTGAGGTAGGAAACGTGCCTGCCGGGATTATATTAGCTCCTCGTGATTACTTTGGGGGGTTAAGGTGGCAGAGAAATAATGCTATGCCTGGATGAGATGCGTAGCATGTAACTTTGGAATCATAAAAAATGCCCAGTATGGGCATCTAGTTCAAGTAAAGAAGTTTACATAATAGTAAGTGTAACCCTTTGATCAGTGTCATCGTAACAATGTGTGTGTGTGTGTGTTTTGGCAATATGTGAAAACATATAAACTTACTTTGATGTTAAGAACGTATTAAAGATTTATAAATCATATTTAAGATTTGGTTTATTAAAAGTAATGTGTGTGGATTTTTATGTTCTACAAAAGTACCGTTTTGCAGGTCTTTGCAGGGCTTTTGGGATGCAAACAGCGAGTAATGCATATGGGTAAAATGCATAGCACTTGTAGTGCATTTTTCTAATTTCATCCTTACAGTCTTGGAAGATCTCTCACTTGCCACCAAATTCATACAAATTCTATCGAGCCAATTAGCAAACTGTGTGAGACACTTACCTCTCAAAGATTTGACATCCCAAGGCAACAATTTAACTCTAAAATCTGTATCCACAATTTTCGAATGGTTAACTAGCCGTGGCAACTACAGAGCAGCTCTCAAGGTGAACATACATACATACATACATATACATATATACATACGTACCTACATACACACGACACCAGTTGTGAACATCTATGCATCTTATTTGATACATGTTAATAGGTGTTAAGATATGTTAGAGAGAACAATGCTACAGAACTGACAATCAAGGATCGCATAAGAGAGATAACACTAACTTGTCGTCAACATGCACCTTCAACGGCAGAACGAATCCTTTGTGGTCTTCCAGAACACATGAAAACTCAAGAGGTAATTACATTCATAAAATAATATCATCATATACATCGTGTGTGTTGTGTGTGTGTGATACATGTTACTACCATATTCATTATTGTATATATATAAATATTTATAGTTTTATTGTCATAGGTATCATCTGCGTTTATAGTTAGTTTAGCAAAAGAGAAAGCACTAGGGAGAGCAGAATTCTGGATGCAGTATCTTGAGACAACCACAGCTGAGATACAGGATGCAATGATGTGTGCCTATCTCTCTAGAGACATGCATGACAAGGTTTTGTCTGCTTACCAAAATCTAACTGATCTCAGTAGTGCTCAAACTTACTTAACTCTACTGAAATGCAAGGAGAGAATCGGCAACCTAGTACCAGGTACAATAAGTAAACACAACACACACACACACCACATATCTATTAGTTATGCTCCACAATACTGAAAGGCAGCCTAGTACCACAATGAAAGTTATTAAGTATGTCTATTAGTTGTGCCCCACACAAGCCACTAAACTTATGCGTGCCTCTTCTATTTCATATATATTCTGTAATGTCTACGTTTAAACTTGGAGGAAGAAGCTAAAGCAGCGTTACGAGAGATAAACACAAAGCAGAATCTTTTGCTTAATCACATGTTGGAGGCTTACGGCTATCTGGGGAACAAAAGAGGTGTGGAAGATAAGCTCTCGGTACCTTCTCCATTGTACGAGAGTTATTCTGCCGGAATAATGGCATTCGGGCTTGTCGGAGAGGTGGAGAAAGCAGAGAGTATTCTTCAAGAGGTTGTTCAGAGCCAAAAGACAAGACTGGGTAGTGATCTAGCATCACATTGCCAAAAGACAAGACCGGGTAGTGATCTTACAATGTGATGCTCGAGGTATATACCAGGCTGGGGATGATGGACCCGGCTGAGAGGCTTTTGAAGAAGAAGATACTCGTCAGTACTCCCACAAGGTGAATCCCAAGCGTAAGGACGACCTTGAAAGAGTATAAAATTTAAATAAACATATAATAAATTATGATTTATATTAATTGTAAAATTGGTTTTTAACTGGGCTGCTAATATATATTCTTTTATTTTGTATATGGATGTACATGTTAAAATAGTAATAAACATGCTAAACATGTGTAGGTGCGCGTGTGTTTATATAATAAATCGTGATTTATATTAACTTTAAAATTGGTTTCTAGCTACACTAATAAAGATGACTAAGAGAAGTATGATTATTTTCATAGGGCTGCTAATATATATTCTTTTATTTTGTATATGGGTGACATTTATACATGTTATAATAGTAATAAACACGCAAGATATGTGTAGGTGTGCGTGTGTTATACATATACCATCCATATACATATGTGTGTACTGCCATATACTGTATAATATACCAATACATATTCCATGTATGTGTTGCATGCCTAAGCATACATTTAATATATTTGTATATGCAACAGAGTTTAAGAGCTGGTTCAAAGATTCTCATAAAATATTATTATTATGTACAAATTACCAAAAAATATTTTATATATATATATATATATATAAACACACGTGTTTACTATAATAAAGTACACAAGAAGATATTACAATAATTTACTTAATTAAACTGTTGCAGATGTCATATAGGGAGTTGCTCTTATTTTAGGTAGTTCATTTTACTTAAGAGCTCGATGCTTTTGAAAGGGTTAATTTATGTGTTAACATTAATATATATTTTCATTAATTTTGGTATTATGAAACTGCTTTTCAAATCTTAAGCAAAACATTCTTTTAATTTTAAGTGAAGATACATATTTAATTAGTAATGTTTGAAAACCAGAAAATTAAAATGAAATGTATGCCTTCTCAAAACTCTAATTAATCGTGGACCTTAAGATTTATAACATTAAAAAAATAAATAAAAACACAAAATTAATTTAGATTCAGCAAGTTATTAAAACTACATCTGCATTCAAAATTAAGTGAAATATAAAATTATTTATGGAGATTACCAACCAAAATACTACCAAATCGGAAATAATTATGTGTTTTATGGAGAGTAAGTCGAGGCTCTTATTTACTTACTAAATGCTTAACAAGATTCACTTGAGGTATAGTGGTGGAGAATATACTTCTGAATATCCACTCTCGGTAGGAGCTGATGGAGAATATCCACTCTCTGGTGGACTTGCCGGAGTAGGAACTATTGAAAAATATTCAGGCGCCGGAGCTGGGGAATATGCTACCGTATCAACTTTTTCTCTCTTTCACACACGCACACCCACACACACACACGTATATGCCTGTATTTGTAGATTGTGAAGCTTACTTAGAGTGTCTCCAGCGATGAATGTCTCCTTTTGTGACCATGCCTTATACTCAGCTTGCTTACCTAGGACCCAAGGACCAATATTTTGTTCCACAGCAAATGTAAATGTTGCAAATGTGCATAGTTAACAATAATGGAGATGAATAATCAGCCATTTTTAATAAATATAACGAGTATATATATAAATGTGTGCGTATATATCTATATATAGATATTTGAAAACAGCTTGATGAGTTTTGTTAAACTAAAAATTGATATTTATACTAACTTATGAATGTATTGCCACTGTTCCTCGTGTTTCCCCGCGCCCGTATGTCTTAATACTTGTCTAATACACTTTAAAAGAAATAGTGACCTTTATATTATAAATAAAAATCAGGCAGAAGTATTGATAAACATTGCAATGATTTTCTTTTTAATGTCACGTGCTTTATTTAGTTCTTTTTTTTCATCACATTGAGAAAGTCTTTCTCATATTGACAACCAAATATGCTTACTAGTATTGGATCTGAAATGTACAAACTAAGAAATGTTATTGGTAACTTGAATATAATATAAAATTTTGTGTTAATTAATAAATCTATAGATATACTATTAACCAAATATCACTGTGAAATAATTAAATAATTATATAAAAGTTACAGTTGTGAGCAAACAATTATTTTTTTTAAACAGTTTTTAAATAAAGCATCCTCAATATATAAATATAAAGAAAGTTTGAATACAAAATTAAAGAAAATTGTTTTGCATAGTGTGTGAAACTGTTATACATAAATACTATTTTTCTGTTTATATATTTGATTGTCATAGCCAAGGTTGATGCAAACGAATTTTCCCAAACATGTTCTCAGTTTGCCATTGCGTTCTTGAACGCTCTCAAAATCTCGTGAACGCGTTCTTTGGTAACAATATATATATATATATATATATATATATATATAATATTTTAGCATATTTAAATATAAAAATCTAAATTTTAAAATATAAATTACATATTTAAAAAATTAATAAATTAGGCAAACGTACTTCACAAACATGTTAACGAACATCTACGAAAACATGCAAACACATTCTCTAGTAACATTAGTCGTGACTAATGCTTTAATGTAGCTTATTAATTTGTGTTACAGTGCATATATCATATATATTTATAAGTATAACACAATTGTGAAATATAAATATAGTGAGGTTATTTTACATTTAATTTGATATGTTTAGTTTTACAAATTTATTACATCAATTAAAGTTTAATGTATAGTTATGGACTCTTGTCAAAAATAAAAATTAATATATGTAAGGATTTATAGAATATACCGTGATTATATTTTAAAGCATATACTAAAACTAAATATGAGATTAAAAGATTTATATCAAAGGTTGCCTAAAATAGTTTAGCCTCTTTGTATATAAAGAAGGGTATGTTAACCTTGTAAAGTTGAATAATATCCTTTTCATTGGTAAGTAGTCTTTAATCATCTTTTTTTCGAAGTCTTTCTCTTCTTGTCTTTTCTTCTCTCCTATTTAGTTATAGCTGTCTTTCTGAAGCAACTTTTGTAGGCCATGGTAGAGTCCCAAGTTTAACAATTGATTGATGTCTTGACGCAAAGAACCCATAATCCAATTGGGCATAATCCTTGTCTTCATCCCGACTCTTTCTCATGATTAACCACTGTAGATGCACATGCTGGGTTAAACACTTTTTATTGTGGCTACATATCATTAGTGGGATCCCTTCCATCAACTTCATGAGTTGTCACCTTGCTTGGCCTTGTGGTTGTCACAACCCGATACATGATATAGTATTCCGGATGCAGGATATAGGATGCAGGATTTCGGATACAGGATACGGGTTACAGGATATGCCTGCAGGATATTCCTACAGGATATACCTATAGGATATTCTTATAGGATATGCTACAGGATATGCCTAGAGGATAAGGGATACTATTCTTAGCTCATGACTAGATTAGACTCATGACCAGATTAGCTTGGAGTTGTGAGCATAAAAGCTTCGACCTAATTGTTGTACAATCAGTTACTATCAACACCAGTCTTTTTACGATCATTCTTGTTCTTGTCTTGTCTTACTCCTTTGCCTCTTGCTCTTGTCTTGCTCTCGGATGCTATCCTGCTCCGGTTCCTATCCTGTTCCTATCTTGTTCTTGGATCCTATCCTGCGCCTTCCTGTCTGGCTCCCGGATCCTATCCTGTTCCTGTCTCTCCCGGATCCTATCCAGTTCCAGTCTTGCTCCTGAGTTCCTAGTTCCTATCCTGCTATTGTCTTGTTCCTGAGTCAAGCCTTCCTGTTCCTGGAATCCTACTCTCTTCCTGGTTCCTGGATCGTGGCTTGACAGTTTGATAGTAACTGCCTTCATAGCTCTCTGTTTCCCAGCTACTTTTTTTTCCTTGATTCTTTTCCTTTGTTTTCCTTCTTTTTCTTTGATAGATCATGGCTGATTTTGAGCACTTTCAACGCGAGCATGCAGATTAGTGACCACTTGGCGCAAAGTGGCCAGCTCATGAAGCAACATTGGAACGCGGCGCATGCAGCTGCTGATGCATCCTCCAAGACTGCTGCGCAGGCTCTCTCTCAGGCATCAGTGGTTCCGCTTCATCGAACTTTTTCTTCAGAGCCAAAGATCAGCATGCCAGAAAAGTTCAGTGACAATCGTGCCGATTTCCAAGATTTCTTGAATCAAAATCCGTCTCTTGATCCGCATGCAACCATGCTGCTACTCGATTGATGCACAAAAGGTTGGCCTTTTGGCATCCTTACTGGTTGGATCTCCACTAGCTTGGGTTGCTCCTTTACTGGAGCGTGACGACCCATTGATGGACAACTTTGAAGGATTCGTGACTGCCTTGAAGCATGTTTGGAGATCCTGATAAGTACCGTTCTGCATGCATGAAGTTACGGAAGCTCGCACAAGGATCCCGAACAGTTTCCGTCTATGCATCCGCATTTCAGCAACTTTGCACGAACATTCCATGGGATGAGACTGCATTGATTGAACACTTCCGTTTGGGGTTGAGGGATGACGTGAAGGACCTTCTCCTTACGTTACCGGATGCTCAAACATTAACGGAGATCATGCAACAAGCCGTTCGCTGCGACAACCGTTTGTTCGAGCGTCGTCGGGAAAAATCCCGTCAACAGTTCCTGCAAGCCGATCATGTAGCCGTAGCACATGTTCCTACGACACCTTCTGGAGCAGTTCCTATGGAGGTTAGCAAATCCAAGTGTTCCACTTTCAGCTGCAGAGAAGCAACGTCGTCGCGGTGAGAACTTATGCTTGTATTGTGGTGAAGTAGGACACAAGGTGGCAGAATGTCCTACTAAAGCCAGGAAGTTCAAAACGTGCGAAGTTGAAGCCGAAGTTGAATGTCCACTCCGTCTAGGAGCTGTGAAGTTGGACATAGGTGCAGGCTCCATTGGTGTTGCTCATACCATTTCATCACTCAAGTTTTCTATACACATTAGCCTCAACGATCGAGAGCTCAAGGAGTTTGCCCTGTTAGACACTGATGCAAATGCATGCTTCAATGGATGACACTTTTGCAACTCAACATGGCATTCCGGTGATGAAGTTGAAGCGTGTAGTTCCTGTAGAGGTGCCGATGGTCATCTGATTACTTCTGGCGCAGTTATCCATGCTACCAAACCTCTCTTTTGCAGTCATGGCGCATTCAACTGTTCGATTTCCTTCAACTTGATCAAGACTCGGTCGACTCCCATCATTTTGGGCATGCCATGGTTCGTGGTTGCAAATCTTCAGATCGACTGGAGGTCTAGGACGCTCACGTTTTCCTCTCCAGCAGCCAAAGATCAATCCTGTACCTTCTGCGTGCAAGATACATCCTTAGTATCTGAGGTAGTACAAGCTACAGGATTGACCGTGCCTATTCCTGTACCAGTATTGAAGACTCCTCCCCGACAGGATTCACCTCATGTCAGTTCCTTAGCACATCCGCAAGCTCTCTCCACTCCTGTAAGTTTGCGGATTCCTGTACAGGGTTTTCCAATCTTGTATTAGTATTGAAGACTCCTCCCGACAGGATTCACCTCATGTCAGTTCCTTAGCACATCCGCAGGCTCTCTCCACTCCTGTAAGTTCGCGGATTCCTGTACAGGGTTCTTCCAATCCTGTATCAGTGTTGAAGACTCCTCGGCAGGATTCACCTCATGTCAGTTCCTCAGCACATCCGCAGGCTTTCTCTATTCCTGATTCACCTCATGTCAGTTCCTCAGCACATCCACAGGCTTTCCCATTCCTGTAAGTTCGTGGATTCCTATACAAGGTTCTTCCAATCCTGTATCAGTGTCGAAGGTTCCTCGACAGGATTCACCTCTTTTCCATTCATCAGCATTACAGGTTCATCAGGCTCCAGCAAATTTAACACTCCTACAGGACATCCGTTCGCAGTGGCTACAGACGACTTGGCAAAGAATGTGTTCTCACACATTCATCCTGACATTACAAGTTCCTCTTCCTCCAGTTCCCGTCCAGACTACAACCTGTTCACCATACAGGATGAACTCCTGTATCGGGAAGGTCTCCTGTACGTTCCTGTTGGTATTTCCAGGACTCGTGTGGTACATGATTGTCATGATACCCCGGCTACAAGACATTTTGGTGTGGCCAAGACAGTGGAGTTGGTGACTCGCAACTATTGGTGGCCTGGGTTGCGAGGTTTTGTGGAAAGGTTTGTACGGAGTTGTGACACCTGCAACAGGTCGAAGATGCCTCGTCATGCACCTTCTGGTCTTCTTCGTCCTCTTCCTATTCCTTCTGCTCCTTGGAGATCCATTTTTATGGATTTCCTCACAGATCTTCCTCCTTCTTGCGGATTTGATGCAGTTCTTGTGATGGTTGACCGTTTCACCAAACAGGCTCATTTCCTATCATGTAACAAGACTGCTACATGCCAGACAACTGCTGAGTTGGTGATCCGCGAAGTGTTCCGACACCATGGTCTTCCTGAGAGCATTGTTTCTGATCGAGGTCCACAATTCATGTCCAAGTTTTGGCGAGAACTTCTCCGAAGTCTACAGGTTAAAGCGGATCTTCTTCAGGATATCACCCGCAAATTGATGGACAGTCAGAATGCACAATCCAGACCTTGGAGCAATATCTTCGTTGCTTCATCAGTTACCAACAGGATAATTGGTTGGACCTTCTTCCTATGGCGGAGTTTGCCTACAACAACTCCATTCACGCATTTACAGGCCAAACACCTTTCTTTGCTCTTACAAGCCACCATCCACGTTTTGACTTTGCTCCTCCTGCTTCTCCTTCTTCCGCTCCTGTAGTACAGGATCGTCTCCAGCATCTTCGTCAGGTACAGGATGATCTCCAGGTTCATCTTCAGCAGGCATAGGAACGGTACAAGCATCATGCTGATGCTCACCGTCAGTCGGCACCTGCATACAAGATTGGTGATCTCGTGTGGCTTCTTCCGTCGACACATTCGCACCAACAGGCCTTCTTCTAAGTTGGATTTTCAACGATTGGGCCCTTACAGGATCGTGGCGGAGGTAAATCCTGTAGCTTTTCCGACTCGAGTTACCATCTATGGTGAAACTTCATCCTGTGTTTCACACCTCCTTGTTGGAGCCGTATCATCCTTCTTCTCTTCCTGGTCGTGCTTCTTCTCCTCCCCCTCCTGTGGTCATTGCTGGTGAACCTGAGTACGAAGTTGCAGCCATCCTTGATTCTCGTCTTCATCGCCGCCAACTTCAATACTTGGTGGATTGGAAAGGTTATTTGCCTACCGATCACACTTGGGAACCTGCATCCAACTTACTCCATGCTTCTTCCAAAGTTGCTGCCTTCCATCGGCATTATCCTGCTAAACCAGGTCCTAAGACTCGTGGAACTCGTCCTTAGGGAGGAGGTGCTGTCACAACCCGATACAGGATATAGGATTCCGGATACAGGATACAGGATGCAGGATTTCAGATACAGGATACGGGTTACAAGATATGCCTGCAGGATATACCTATAGGATATTCCTATAGGATATGCTACAGGATATGCCTAGAGGATAAGGGACACTATTCTTAGCTCATGACTAGATTAGACTCATGACCAGATTAGCTTGGAGTTGTGAGCATAAAAGCTCCGACCTAATTGTTGTACAATCAGTTACTATCAACACCAGTCTTTCTACGATCATTTTTGTTCTTGTCTTGTCTTACTCCTTTGCCTCCTGCTCTTGTCTTGCTCTCGGATGCTATCCTGCTCCGGTTCCTATCCTGTTCCTGTCTTATTCTTGGATCCTGTCCTGCGCCTTCCTGTCTGGCTCCCGGATCCTATCCTGTTCCTGTCTCTCCTGGATCCTATCCAGTTCCAGTCTTGCTCCTGAGTTCCTAGTTCCTATCCTGCTCTTGTCTTGTTCCTGAGTTAAGCCTTCCTGTTCCTGGAATCCTACTCTCTTCCTGGTTCCTGGATCATGGCTTGACAGTGGTGTCAACACTTGGCCCCAACATCCAAGGCTACGATTGATTTGTTTTATTAACATTGTCAATTGCATTTGGGCGTCATGCGGATGCCTTTATGTCATTAGATGAGGTTTTAACGTATGTAGCAAAAAGGTGGTGAAACAACTGCACAGTTTGGAGTCCGTTTTAAGAACCACTTGGCCCGAGTGGATCCTAACATGTCCGAGGTAGTTAAGAAAGGGCTATTTATCAAGTGCTTGGTACAACATAAGTCTTTGTTCATGGACATCGGCCGATGACCTTAGAGGATGCTATCCAAATCGCACAAGCACTTGAAGATGGTGTTGCCTTCTTTGCTACTCACATTCAACCTGGATTGCTTGGACTAGCCCCTCTTCCACCAGCTGCTCATTCACAACCCATGGAGGTAGATGTTGTAATTCTACAAGCTGCATTCCAGCCCATGCGACGAGGACGAGGACGAGGATGTGGTCCTGGATATGGAGGTCATGGACGTGGTCAACAACATGGATGAGGAATACAGTGTTTTGAATGCCCAGGGATTTGGGCATTTAGAGGTTGAGTGTGCCAATCGTCAACATCCGGCTCATCAAGGGGTACAAGATAGGAAAGTTGTAGTTCCATCGGTGGATGTATTACATTTTTTTGATAATGAGTAAGAAAATTAGTTCCCGTCACCAATGTGATAGAGGGATTGTGTGATAGGGTTTTACAACTTTTGCGTGTGATGTTACAAGGTGTGGTCAGAACACTCGAGAAGGAACCTGTTGTCTTTTCTTCTGAAGATTGTGTGGATCATCTAGTATCAATTCTTTTTGATTCTGGGTTAGCCATCTCGTTCATTCAACATTCCTTAGTAACATAGTGCTCTCTTTCAATGAAATCTACTTAGCAAACACTTTGAATATTGTATAGAGATAATAAGTCTTTCGCTATCTCTTCCCAAACTTGTTATGCCCCTATTTGCCTAGGGTCATATTCTAAGATGTTACCTTTTCAGGTCATGCCTTCCCAATTGTATGATGTGATTTTGGGTTTTAATTGGATGCATACTGAGGGGTGCATGTGGACTTCAACATAGGGGAGGTTTCATTCTTGGTTATTCTTCTCCACAAGCACAACTTATAATATAATTTGGAGTTTGTGCATCTCTTCAGGCTGCTACAGAGGTGGTCTTTCTTCTCAATCCATTTCCAAAATGTCGTTAAAAGGATATGGAAAAACTTCTTCATCAATTCTTGGATCTACAACATCCAGTGGTGGTAGGGAGGACTGTGATTAACACTCGCCATTGGATTGATATAAAGATGCTGCACCAATAAAGGCTTTAGTTTGTCGACGGTCTCCTTGAGAGAAGCAAGAAATGGCACAAGATGTTTGAGATATGTTTGCTCAAGGAGTAGTACATCTGTCCTGTAGTCCATGGCTCATATCATTAACAAAGCAGATGAAGGTAGGCATTTCACAATTGATTTTCAACCTTTAAATAATGTGAGGTACTAGATAGTTATCCTATGCCACGCATGGATGACCTTATTGACAAATTGGGGAAGAGTCATTGATTCACAACATTAAATTTAGCTTCAAGCTATTGGCAGGTTCCTCTCAATCTAATAGATGTAGCCAAGATTGCTTTTCAAACACCCAATGGATTGTACGGTGATGCCTTTTGGTTTGATGAATGCTCCAACCACGTTTCAATGACTCATGAATGAAGTCATTTAAGGTTTGGAATTTTTTGTAGGAGTGTTTGTGGATGATCTTCTGGTGCATTCAACTGGTACATAGGAAGAATATTTGGCTCACGTGGAACAGATCTTATTATGGTTACGATGATATCAATTGATGTTGAAATTGCCAAAGTGCAAGTTTAGTTAGACCTCTGTGAAGTATTTGAGAGTTGTTACCTCTCGTGAAGGTGTTCGTCCAGATCTAACAAAGATTCAAGTAGTGAAGGAATTCCCAATTCCAAAAACACGTTATGAACTTTAAAGATTTCTGGGCAAGGTGACTTACTTGGTGTAGTTCGTTCCACGTTTGACAGATAAAATGGCCACATTTGGCAGATGAAACGGCTCCATTATGTGTTTTGCTTCATTCTCCTTCTTTCTTATGGCCCTCTCAGTGTTATTCCTCCTTTGAGTCTTTTATTCATCTCTTAACTTTTGTTTTCCTTCTTCATTATCTTGATTTATCTCGCCCATTTGTTCTTCGTATTGATGCTTTGTTTGGGTGTTGATCTCATGTAAGAAGATCCAAAATTAGGTCAACGGCATCCCATTGTATATGCCAATCGAAATCTCAGTGATCTAGAATTCAATTATTCTATTACGGACAAGGAATGTTTAATTGTGGTTTGGGCATTTCATAAGTTTCATGCTTACCTTCATGGTTCTTCGACCTTTGTGGAATGTGATCATGTTGCGGTACAATTAGTATTAAAGAAGAAACATTTAATGAGTAGACATGTGCGATGGGCCTTAGCATTACTTGATTATAAATTCACAGTTCATTATCGTCCAGGTTCTTCCATGGTGGATGTGGATGTTTTGTTATAAGTACCAATTGCTGCATGTGTCTTATCATCTTTAGAACCTACACCTTTGCCTAGTCTTTATAAAATTAGGTTGGCACAACACTTCAAACCATAAAGTTAACAGATAATAGATGCACTTAAAGCTCATGAACTAGTTATAAATGTTGATATTGGTTTTTGAGACCATGTTGTAAAGTTCACTATGGTAGAGGATCTTTTTTATTTTATGGAACAAAGTAGTACAAGTACTCCACCTCGATTGGTAATCCTATCATGCTATGTACCTCACTTTCTTCATGCATTCCATGATGACCCTCTCTTTAGCCATCTTGGGTTTCACAAAGTATTGGACAAGTTACGTTTATGGTTCTATTGGCTTCAACTTTGACATGACCTTTATCAATATTTGCAAACATGTCATCTCTGTCAAGTTCAAAATTCTTAATCCATTCCTCCTAATGGTCATTTACAATTTATTCAAGTTCACTATTCTTTTGAATTGGTTATATATGATCTCATTGGACCATTTCCAGCAATAACAACAGGAAATACATATGTTATTGTTCTGTCAGACTATTTGACACAGTATGTAAAGGTTTGGGCTCTTCCGGAGGCCAAGGCAACTCATGTGGCAGATTTCTTGTTTCATCAAATGGTGTTAAGGCATGGATGTCTAAAGTGGATTCTTTCAAATCAAGGACTCCATTTCACAATTGAAGTTTTGAGTTTGCTAACTATGAAGTTGGGAATCAAACAGTTTTTCATAACACCCTATCATCTAGAAACGGATGGGCTAGTGGAGCGACTCAACCGTACTTTTGAATGTATGTTGTTTAAGTATGTGAATTAGTGTCAAACCAACAAGGATCATTACTTGCCCCTCCTTCAGTTTGCTTATGTGTCTTCTATGCATTAATCCACTGGAGTCTCCCCATTTCATTCCTTGTATGGTCGTTTCCTATGTTTCCTTTTGATGTTGGTTCCCTTTCTTTTTGTTATGTTTCGACAGATGCACAAATGTGGAGACGGCATTTTGATCAAACTCTTCCAGTACTACGCAAGGAGATGTTAACAAAGTTATTTCATGCTCATGAGGTACAACAACAATGACACTATAATGCTCAACATTAGTTTGTTCATGATTATGTTGTGGGATGAAGTGTTAATTTTATATCCGAAAATCCATTTCAAATGGTTATCCTAATTAATTTCCAAGTGATCCATATTCCATTGTATAAAGATTGGGTCCTTAAGTGTACATGGTTTACAATTTAGAAGAATGTGCATGTTCAATGATTGTCTATATCATCGAGATTCGAATCCAGAGAAGGGAGTAATATAAAGATTCTATAAAATATACCTTGAATATATTCTAAAACATATACTAAAATTAAATATGGATGTCACATAGGATAAAAGGATTAGATAAAAGATTGCCTAAAATAGCTTAGGGCTGATGCACACATGTACTTAAGCTTAAAAATTTAATTAAGTAACTTAAATTTAAAGTAGATCATTGGATTCACACATATGTACTTAGGTCCATATTTAAAAAAATTTAAGTACAAAATTTAAGTGAAATTTGGATTCGCACATACTGCAAACTTAACCTAAAATTTAGGTTAAGTACCCCTAATTCGCACATCACTTATCTTAATTTTAAGTAAAACCATTACTTTCGCACTTAAACCATTACCATTACATCACTTATCTTAATTTTAAGTAAAATCATTACCCGCTCCAAGCTCCAAACCCCGGCCCCTCCTGCTCTATGCCCCCATGAGACTTTGTGGATGAACCCTAGCGCTAGAAGGATATTCACGGGCATTAAGATTTAAGGAAAAACTTAAAGTTAAACCCCAACTTTTGAACTAAATTTTTTTAAGTGAGTGAGCATATTTAAGTAAATACGTGCGAATCAAATTTGTTTAACTAAATTTTATTTAAGTATGCGTACTTAAAATTTTAAGCTTAAATACGAAAGTGCGAATGCAAAAAATTATTTAAATCGTGCTTAAAATTTAGTTAAGTACATGTGCGAATCAACTCTTATCCTTTTTGTATATAAAGAAGGATTTGATAACCTTGTATGTATCCTTAAGGTTTAACACACACACACACACACACACACACACACACACAACATATATATATATATATATATATATATTGCAATCTAGTGGGTGGTAAAATATTTTAGACTGGATTTTAGTTAGATTACTATGAGTTAATTTCTAAAATGTCGTCACTCTGAAACCCACGTGGCAACCAGCCTTTAGTACACATGCTCGAATATATTTATATATTATAGATATTAATTTAAATACATAATCAAATATAATAAATATTTTCATAAATAATTACTAGCACATGTATTATATAAAATATATACGCTATTGCGTAATGCAAAAATTATTTAACGTGGGAAATGTATAAAAAATAAAAATTCCACGGTGGATTAAGGGTTACACTACACACGAGTTACATATGATATGGATTCCGCATCTCGAGTGTAGATTTAGTTGGAGTTCTTCGTCGAGGCCCATGTGATGTCTTGGCAAGGAGCCGACGAGAAAGATTCACAAGACAACTGAATTTTAAAAATATATTTAAGAATGAATTTATAATATATATAAGAAGATAATATATCTTAACTGAACTGTTCAGGTTTTTATAATAAATATAAACAAAATGCATGTTGTAACTAAAATAGACATAGCTATAGTCTTATTTCTTAATAATTAACAATTTTAATTATTTAATTAGCATTTTCTAATATTAAAAAAATATTCTTTAGAATATATATTTGAAACAGAATATTCTTTAGAATATTCTATTTTATATTCGACTCTTTAATAAATTATAGCATTCATTGAATAAAAATTAATAACATTATAAAAGTAGAAGATATTAAATTATATAATATATTGCCTAATATAACAATTAAAGAAGAGCATAAGAGGTACATTATATAAATATTGATGTTGTTATTAAAATATTAATATTTAAATATAACATTATTAATTAAAAATTTGTAGTAGTAAATATATATATAATATACAAAATCTTATAATAATATAGTCAATCTTCCATATTGTTTTTTAAATTTATATAGTTAAGCAAACAATTTGGTACTATTATTAAAGAGTTTATAATAATTATGAATATTAATTTTATAATTTTGTAATTACTTTAAACTTTAGAAAACATACATTCCCTTACAGTTTTTGTTAATCGTGACTTTATTAACGCTTCTTGACATCCACCCATATCGAATGGATTTAACATTTATAAAACATGCTGGGTCTTTTTGATTGGGAAACCATGTTTTCTCTAGGCATCCATTATATCTTTCGCTCTTTTTCTCGTGTCGCTTTTTTTGTGGTTTGAACCATGCAACTTTAACCATACTATTTTTTATAATTACTTCAGGTGTGTCGATAATTTGACTCATCCAAATAAGTTGATTATATAACATATCTGGAATAATGAGAATTATCATTAGTTTTTTAAATTCCTGAACAATCAAAGTATGTTTTAGGTTTTTGGTTCCTTTATCCAACAAAGTGCGTGGGGGTTTGCACTTCCACATCACTATTGACTTCTATGTCATCTGTGCTCAGTAATGTCATTTTGATTTCCTCTCGCCACCTTGTTTTATACAAAAAAAGGTGTTGCAATTCTGTACTTGTGATAGTAGCCCTTCCAATTCTCGAATAGAGACATGGTATTATTAATACATCAACGTGCAAAACATTATTAAAAGATATTTTCTATACTATAGAGTTGATCAAGAATAAGCTCATCCAAGTAACTTGAACTGTATATATAATATTTATATGTTAATGGTTGTGTATATGTTACCTAAAAACGTTTAAAGTTGAGTTTCCATGGGTACATTTAGAAACCGTGCATATATAATATACCTTCTCCCTATGGTTAAAATAAAAAATAGGTTATGCTTCATAATTTGTATATACATGTGTGTTTTATAAATGTTATATTATGTTTATATCAATTGCAAAGGGGAAAACATAAGTATATAAAATATAATTAAAAATATAAGGGACACTTTATAAAACAAGCCCCTCTTAAGATGTGTATAAAAACTTAGGAAAATTAACATTTATCTTAATTCTCAAAGATTTATTGCTTATATTTTTTAAATTTTTTTCAATCGGTATGTGCACTAAAATAAATTTTGGAAAAAAGATTAGAATTTTCCATGGATGTTTCACCATGTGAATTATTATTTATGTACATAGAAAAAAAATTTAAATAATATTTTAAAATGATAGATGTTTTTCTTACGATTGCGAACAACTCTTTTCAGGCAATAATGATTGTCAAATAAAAAAAGGTATACATATTAAATCAGCAATTGAAACTTGACATAATAATTTACCAGGCGACAGAAAATTCAGAATTACATACTACATGTCATATTTATCAAATGCATAATCCCTCGTACAATTTCAGAATGATAAACTTGAATTGGCGAATAACCCGTATTTCATGCCTCTAGAACAAAGCTTAAGTTGTTATTACTATATAAATATTAAGGTCAGGCTTGTTCATATGCCAACTACTGATTTAATCTCAGGCTATATATAACCCTGCAGTTTGAAAAGTACATAATGCAAATTACTTCTCTCGCCCTTAACTGCATGTACAACAATATCAGGCAACACGAAGCTTTGTTGTTGTCGTTGGTGTCTCTACCATTTGCAATAAAATGCTCCATTTTGAAAGAATGCATAATAAGTAGATCTTATAACATCTCTTTTCCCCTTAATCTGCCCTTTAGATTATATAATATAGTTAAAATCAAATGAAGTTTATTGAAAGGAAAGAACATTACTTCTTGACCAGGATGAAAACCTCCCTAAAGAGAACAATGGAAGAAACCTTTGTCACAATATTATTATTAATAATTATGGATGCCACTAGAAACAAACCCCAGGAATTATCAGGCAACCCATACTTCCACAACAATCCATAGGATTATGAAGGCAAAATCCACCTTTGCCTATGCACTTCAAACTCGGACTGCCATCCTGAACTAGCTGAATGAAATCTGCTATGTTGCGTGTAGACTCAACACTGGCAACGAATATGAACATTAGTGCCACAACCACGAGTACATTCACTAAGTGAGCCATCAAGTAAAAGAGCAGTAAATGGTGTGAGAAGTGAATGGAGAATCCTGGGGCTTATATTTGGAAATGGCACCATTAGGATGAAGACAATGCGGCAGTACTCAACATCGTGAGTCAAGGAGCAACGATGCTTGGGCTCCAGCTCAACGATGCCCTATACACGTTGCAAATTGTCTAGAAGAGGATCCAACTTTAGCTGAAATTGACTGGCGCTGCCCCGCAAAAAGATTGGGAGATCTTGAAGTACGTAAATCCCTTTCTTTTATGCACGTTGTAATTAAAGTGGGTGAAAATGGGAATATAAAATAAATTATTAATTAATTATTTAATTAATATGTAATTAAGCCTTAAATATTAATTAATTAATAAATTAATCCTTTAATAACTTTATTAAAAAATACTATCAAACATAATTATAAATGAAATCATTTCTTATCAACATGTTAATTTTTTTTATAAATACTTTCTTTCTATCATACAGAGAAATCTCTTTTATTTAAATCATCACTCTCCAGATTAATTAATTCATTTTAATCAATATTTTGATATTATTGCCACCACCTAACACTCACGAATGCAATTGGGAGTTGCCATCCTTGTTAATACATAAGATGTGATAAGACAAGGTCTACATAAAGACTCATCTAAAAAATGATGTTCCTTAAGAATAATATTGTAAAGCGCCCGGTTTATCCTTCATTTTATAAAACTTAAAATCATGAGAAAGAAAAGCTTTATGAAATGTTTGATACGGTGGATACTGCTTACAAAAGTTTTCAAGATTTTTTTTTCTGAGACACGTATCCAAGTAGTTCACTAGCTCATCCATGGTATCGGTATCAGAATATGATCGAAAGTGATTAAATGAATATTTTGGTTGAGCATAGCCTTCTGAGGAGAGTCGTCTACCACTAACATATGTGCATTCTTCATTATCCTTAAGTGATTGATTCCCATGATCCCAATAATCTTTCATTCTTGAAGAAGTATGGCTTGCTTTCCTTTTTATATTGTGAAATTCGAGAGGTTTATAACATTCTGGTCAAAAATCCAATCTTTACGAATCACCTCTTCTGCAACACTACAATGTTTCTTAAGCAAATTCAACAGCGGTGTTAAGTTGTGAATCTGCATGCATGACCAAATCCCCACAAGCGCACCCATCTCCTTAAGCTTTTGAAAGAGACGATCCAACCCTGGACGAAAAATAATATCATATCGAAATTTACCATGACAAGGAATGAAATCTCCTTGTTTGATTTCTTTTTTCCTATCCTCGGGCCTTTGTCGATGAAGCAGAACACCATTGACATCCAACAACACAATATGGCCATGAGTAACATGGATAGCGTTGCCTCTTGAATACTTTGCAAATCACTTGTTTGCTCCCTTTCACATTTATCTGTTGACACTATCTCGTTGCCTATCCCTTTATCATTTAATTGTACATCATCCTTACAAGATTCAGATATTGCATGCGCTGAAGAAATTGATTTCGGAACTGAAGCCAATAAAATGATGATGAAAAAACTGAAGTGGCCCCCATGGTAACGATGTTTTGAGCTGCATTATTATCCATTTCCTGCATGAACTCTGTCATTCTGACATGTGGCACAAGAAATTTCGCCAAACCCCTCTCTTACCTCATGGCAATGCTGAAAATCCATGTTCTCAATTGTTTCATTACATCTGCAAAATGAATTAGCTGACCTTAAAATTATCAAGGTATATTATTTACCTTGTTAATGTGTGACCCATGTTTGAACTAAAAGCTTCATTAATCCTTGAGAATTTATTTTCTGTACAAATATAAACGAAATATACAAAAATGCCTTATGTTACACTCATTTACAACTATTCGTCACTCTAAGAACTCATTAACAATTCTTCTTCGCTATTACCTTCTGAGTGAGGCGAAGAAGGTCTAAGCCGCTTGTGAGATGGTTCATGATCTTCTATCTTCTGTTGATGTTTCCATGGGTAATGGAGTGTGGAATGTTCTGTACTCCTCGAGATAACTTCCGGTCTAATATCTGATTGAAGTTCGTCCTCAGACTCCGACATTGAACCAGATTCGTCTTCAGAGCTATCGCACTTCTCGGAGGGAACTTTCTCAAATACTCCTTATGGTTTGTTGGGGTAGTCAGTTGAGAACCTCTCTATCCACTTGTTCAGGTCCTCAACCATGGTCTTATCCTTTTCAACGGCAAACACACATGTATCCGAAGGTAACACTCCTTCAAGACGGACCCCCTAGTAGTAGTCAAAAACCCACGCATCACTGTGAGGACCCCTGATCAAGTTGACGATGCTCCGTGCCGCTTGACTTGTAATGTTTGGATAACGTACATTGCCGAATACGTCACTCTCAGCTATCGGTGTATCGGATGGAGGTTCAGGGCCGTTGGAGTGCAAACAGATGCCTGGCCAGTCATTTGGAAGTTTGAAATTGTTTGCATTCCTAACAACCAAGTGAACAACCGAATCAATGCACTTTGGATCAGCATCATTCATATAAAATCCTGTCCAACGATGTTTATTTTCTTGGCAAAGGCGAAGGCAAAAGTATCGGTGACATGAGCAAGAATCAAGAAATAAATACCTGAAAACGTAGATATCAGTCAAGAGTGCAAGTATGAATTCAATAATAAATACCTTCTTTGTACATGCTTGCACGGCTAAGTTTCTCCACCAAATCCTCTAGTGTCCTGTCTGTCGAAGGATTTTTTGACACCCGCCGATCCATCAAACAATTGAAACGGTTTCCTACAAGCAGTGATGTACCCCATAAAGTCTCCGAATCCAACAACAAACATGTGCTTGTGTGATTCGTAGCATCCTCCTTTATAAGGTTCAACTCGGTTCTCCGCTGCTGAAGGACTGCCATAAGAGAAGGCGTCATCGCAATGTTCTCCTTTTTGGCGTTGGTGCAATAGATTCTTGCCCAGATCTTCCGATTGATTCACCCATTCGACAAGCATATCATCGTTTGTCACATGCAAATATTTGCTGACCTCTTCGTATGTTGAAGCCAAGGTCCAACCCAGTTTGTGGCAGTGTATTCCCAACCACTTTGAAGTGCCTGACCGTCTTCAACTCCATTGCCTTGAGATGAAAAGGAGAGGTGGGGCTGCTTTGTTAATTGTAGTTTGCCATCAATCACCAAATCAGCCAAGACTTCCATCTCCTCCATCGTTGTTCCATTTAAAGGCTTCAACCATGTGAGCTTGAAATCGTTGTCTACATCTTTTATAATTGAACAGACTTAGCCTTCGGTGTCTTACTGGGTTTCTTTGTAGACTTCTCTGAGGGCTCCCCTTCACTTGTTTGCTTCTTCTTCATTGCAAAAGATTTCATAATCCCAACCATTTGGCAAAGATCTATTCTCGGGACAAAAAATCAACATCATCAAAAAGAATGTTTCCTTCCCGCCCACCTGGGCAAAATCAACTACTACAATTTCTTCAGTTCTTTTAAAAAAAAAGGGACACATTAAAATACTAGCGAGATAAATCCCGCTCAAACAATTTACTTACCCGGTACATCGCACATTGTGTATTCTATGCAGTAGCTCTTTGTGGTCGCTAAAGAATTTTCACACGGCTCGTGTGTGTTTGAACTTCTCCCATATTTTGCTGTTGTAATGGTTGGTGTCTGCAGCGTCCCATTCCGCCGATAACTTATGGTACTGCTCAATTGTGAGATTCGCCTTCACTAAAAATGCCAATCTTTTTGTCAGCTTCTCACGGGTATGCTCGGAAAGTTTTGTTGCCATCGTTCCTTTGTTGTGTTCATCAAGAAGTTGTTGGGCTACCGTTATTGTGTGCTGGCCATTAATGATGTAGTACTTGATTGATTTTCTATTCTCCGTCTGAATCTTCATCATTTATTCCGGTGTTGTGATCCACACTTTGTCAGCACCTTTGTTTCTCGTAGTATGGACACAAAACAGCATTATGTGGAACAATATAAATCGTCCTTCATCTTCTCCATGAGCTCAGTTACACGTTCCTAATTGAGTGGCATGTAATTAAAGTTTGGGTTGACGTTGCAATACTTAACCCTACACTTGTAAATCCTATCATCCAACATCATTTTCTTGTGGCTTATTGCAGCATAGGATGCCACAGGTGCAGCTGACAAAACGACTGATGATTTTCTTTTATGATCCAAATCAACATGTGTAATCCTGATTAATGTTGTTCTAATGTTCTGGGCACACTCTTCCAGCTCCCAAAGTTTTTCTAAGCAAATTGAACGTAATCTGTAAAGAACTTGAGACCGAGCCACCCTCTCAATCTCCCTTATGATTCGCTGTGTTCTTCTTCAATGTGAAGAGGGACGATTACTCCACTTATGGATGTTCTGTATTGTGAAGCAATCTCTACTGAGAATACACCTACTCGATGAATCTGAAGATCTTCGAAGTAGACATCTAATTGGATCCCCTCCATAGATGGGCTTTCGTTGAGTTGAAGAAGAACTCCACGGTCAACATCATTAGTGAACACGTGAACATCATTATCCACAAGTCGACAAGACCACCTGAGATTAATGTTGTAACTAGCGACCTCTAGATCCGAAAATGTGACATTAGATGGAACAAGGCATATGTGTCAAGCATCGTTCAATTTAGGTTCCTAGCATGCTTTCGGATGCTTTACTAGCACACCCACTTTTCACTATTTTGCATTCCATGCGATGTGACAGAGGTTAGTTTGACAGCAACCATGATTGTTTCAATGCGCTTTCCGTTTAGTTTGAAAATATGACCAAGTTAATTCCAGAATCCCCTACCATCTCTTCTCCTACTCTCGTCCTCAATGTCACCTCAATTCCACATCTGAATACAAAATGATTAATTCTTTAAGCACATATCCGAATATAATAGATTTTATTTTAATTCTTACTCAGAATTTGACGACAACTTCTGTTAAACAGGAAAAGGCTCTCTACCTCACCTTTTCCTATTTAACCTGTTTCCTTCACACCGACAGGAAACCTTTCATACAACGTACAGGAAAGGCTACACCCTTTCCTTCCTCAACTCTCAATATATCTGTATATATATATCAGGCTTCTCCCAGTGCCACTATGACTAGTCTCCAAAGTCAAGGGCAAGAACGGATTTTGGCTATTGCCTTGTTAGATCCATTCATTGAGAGTAGACATACACACACACAAGATTCTCTAATATGCACCTTTCATTACTACATGAATACAAGAGACAAAGTGTAGAGAACCTCTATCTCCTGCTGAATAACCCCTGGAGACCCCTCTCCGTTGCCCTAACTTCCCTTAACTACTTTCCTCTCGCCACGTCATCCTTTTCCTTTTCCTTACCTTTTCCTTACCTTTTCCTCTCGGTAAGGATTTTCCTCTTCACAGCCTTTCCTTCCATGCTTACTACGGACCTTCCTACCCTTATTCTCTCTACAGTAGGATGTCCTATGCTCCTAATATTTTACCTTTAACACTGCCCCCTCCTTATTTTGTTCTGTGTCCTCACGGCAACTATCCTACTCCTTCCTTTGGATGTTGATCTTCATGGTACTGTGGATTCTCTCCTTTATACTTCCAAAAGTTGTTCTTCACTTTCCTAAGTTCTTGGTTGGAAGTTGATACCTTAAGTTGCAGCACTTGCTTTCTGCATCTTGTTCCTTAGGATCAGCATTTGCTTTTTTCCTGTTCCTGAATAGTTTTCCTTCCTGTTCCTTTTCTTTTTTCTGTGTTTATATTCACTTGCTTTAAAGGATCTGTGGTATACACATATGTATACTCTGAAGGTTGTTCCTGCAAATCAATCTTATACAGGATTGCCTTATAAAACTTTTCCTGTAATTCAGGTTGTCGTTTTCCTTCTGCTGAACAGTTTTCTTTCCTTTCAGCACTACGTGAAGGTCAATATTTGTTAAGACCTTCAAGTTAGGATATGCTTTCAGGATTTCTACTTCTTCTGATTATCTAGCCCATTAAACCAGTCATATCCTTTAAAACAAGAGGTCGGATTTCCTTTTTAACATACCTTTTAGTATGATTATAGATCATTGTTTTCCTTCTCCTTCTTCTACCATCATCTTTCCTGTTCTTCCATTCTGAATAACCTTATCAGACTTAATCCATAGTCTGGCTAAGAACATAGTATAAACAGTATCCTTTTCTTCTTTTTGTAGGACAAGCAAGGATATCCTATATTTGAATCCTTTTACTGTGATAGTGACTCCTCTCATTATGTCTAGTGACCTTACACTTCGTTGATCAGCCATTTTAAGTTAAATGGAGCAGGTTGGATTGGTCCTAAACCCATCCTTTTACATTCACCTTCTTCAATAAAATTCACACCTGAACCTCCATCTATTAACACTCTCTTTAACTTATTCCTGCCCACATATACTGTGATGCAAGGAACTGTCCATCATAATCACCTTCATACAGTACTTCCTTATCCATTTTACAAACTGTGTATCCTTCACGTGAAGGTGATGTTTGTGAACTAAACTTAATGCATTTAATATTGGTTTCTATAAGGAGCTACCTTTATCAACTGTCCAAGCGTAATCTTTATCTCCTGATTTATAGCTTGGTGATACATGGAGTCCATTGTTTTATCATGTAATGGTAATAATGAAAAACTTTGTTCACCTTTATCTATATCACCTTTATACCTTCTGATTCGTTATCAGTCTGACCTTTCTGGTCAGGATCCTTCTCCTGCTCGTTTACCTTTTCCTGTAACAAGCTCTCCTTCTTGTTAGGAATAGTAACTACCTCCTTCTCCATAAAAGGATTCCTTCTTCTTCTCTTGAAGAGCTATAACTGCCCTTGCAACGGGTGGATACTCATCCTTTTCCTCCTCTATTTGAATAAGCCGTGTTGTAGGCTGACATTAGTCGTTCTGGTGGAAGTAGGAGGTTGTACATTCCGCCTAGGACATTCCCTAGAGATATGTCCTGTTTCACCACATGTATAACAAACCTGGGAAGGAAAATTCCTACCCTGTGGTCCTTGTTTATCATTTCCTTGTTATATTGTCATTTCTGCCTCTTTGACCTTGATATGGTCTTGCTTCTCCTCTATATTGTATCATTTCTTTCAGGATAAGGTCTATCATTCTGCCACGCCTTATATGGACCATTTCTTCCTGCATAATACCTTTCCTCTCTAATTTCGTAAGGATTATCATTCCTTCTGTCATAATATCCAGTTCCTATTCTGATAAGGAACTTCATTCCTTCTGCCATATATATTTTTCCTGTTCTCATAAGGAATAGCATTATCATTCCTCTCATTCCCACGATTCCTATTAGGTGGGAACCTTCTAGGAGGTGGACGTTCATCCATTCTCCTTTCTCTCTCTATACTAGCCACATTCTGATTTAGGAAATGTTACAGTTCCTACACATGTCCTTCCTTTCCGCATATTGGCATGTAGGCAATTGCAGCTACATTCCTCCACCGTATGGCCAGGATTGTTACATTTAGTACACCATACTTTTTCCTTTAACTCCTCTTTAACTGTCATTCCTTTTAAAGTTTTCATCATTTGAGCCAATGCTTTCTCATCTATAAGGATATTTTTCGAACTTTTACTACATCAACTTCCTCTTTCTCTTCATCAGAGGATTCTTCCTTTTCTTCCATATATTTTCCACTTTCCTTCTGCAATATTTTTCTATCTGCCTTCTCTTCTTCTCATATATTTTTAATTGATTAATGAGATCCTCTCTATCCTTTTCATTGATAGTTAAGGCTAAATCTCTGTATGGTTTTAGCAACCCTTGCTTATACCATTGCAATAAGGCATCCATCTTTACATATGCCTTACACTTTTTCTCATGTTTCTTAAAACGGTGTGTATATTCATCTATCTTTTCTGTTTTGCCTTGAAGGATAGTCCTTAACTTCTCTAAATGTTCCTCCGGCATTCCTCCTTTCTGAAATATTCCTTAAACTTAAAGCATCAGTAACCTTCTGATAATCCTCTCTGACTTCCTTTTCTAAATCATAATACCAGTCAGAGGCATTTCCTTTCAATGTATGTGGAAATATAAGCAGCCTTTCTGCATCCGTCACCTTATACAGTTTTACTACCTCTTCAAACTGTTGTAAGTGCCTTTTCGGATTTTTTCTTTCCTGCAGAGAATGTGGGATACATCACCGTACCCCCAAACATTCCCGGGAAAAGTGCCATATTTGTGCTGTAGCTCCTGTGGAAGAAGAGATAATTATTTAATGGGGTTCACAAGGGACAAATATTCTAGAGATCCTTCTCCTTGCAATCTCGGTCTATGAACAGGCACTCCTTCCGTTCCTCTCACAGTCTCCTCTAAACCAACTGTTTGATATTACCTCCAATTCTCTGGATCAGCCTCAGATTTCTATATTGTTTCTGCAATATCCTCTACTATCTTACCAAGGATATTTTGACGTTTATTTTCGTCAGTTTCAAGTTGCTGTTGGGCAGCCACTCTATTGGCCTGCCTTTGGTTCCTTTGATCAGCTAAGGCTGAATCAGGACGATGGTTCCTCCACGGTTCCATTCATTCCTTCTCCTTTACACATTCGCTCTACACCTTCCGAGCCTTTTTCAGAATGAGAATTTTATCTTTTTAGCCTTTTTTTTCAATGAATGCTAACACACAATGGCAAAATCCCATCGTGGTCGCCAATTGTTAAACAGGAAAAGGGCTCTCTGCCTCACCTTTTCCTATTTAACCTGTTTCCTTCACACCGACAGGAAACCTTTCATACAACGTACAGGAAAGGCTACACCCTTTCCTTCCTCAACTCTCAATATATCTGTATATATATCAGACTTCTCCAGTGCCACTATGACTGGTCTCCAAAGTCAAGGGCAAGAACGGATTTTGGCTATTGCCTTGTTAAATCCATTCATTGAGAGTAGACACACACCACACACAAGATTCTCTAATATGCACCTTTCATTACTACATGAATACAAGAGACAAAGTGTAGAGAACCTCTATCTCCTGCTGAATAACCCCTGGAGACCCCCTCTTCGTTGCCCTAACTTCCCTTAACTACTCTTCCTCTCGCCACGTCATCCTTTTCCTTTTCCTTACCTTTTCCTTACCTTTTCCTCTCGGTAAGGATTTCCTCTTTCACAGCCTTTCCTTCCATGCTTACTACGGACCTTCCTACCCTTATTCTCTCTACAGTAGGACGTCCTATGCTCCTAATATTTTACCTTTAACAACTCTATACTAATGACTCAATCTCCTTGTTTGATCAAATCATCATTCTGCAAAATAATACACTATGAATACAAATCATATAAAAACGCTCACACACTTATATAAACCCAAATATACAAAAATAATACACAGATAAATTCACATACACCCTGCTTTGTTTAAGAGAGAAGTGGATGAGATTAACTATCCAAAGCTCACATTTGTGCTAGTACAAAAGAAAGATAATATTTCGTTTTAGAACCACTACAAATGTGAGCTCTGGACAGTTTTACATAGTTTTCTTAGCTTTTACTTGAAATATTATAATAAGATGATAAAAGTAAATAAAATGAGATATGCAACTTATATATACTAATACACATATATATTCATATGGAAGGTGCGGCAGGATTAATCTCGCCACCCCTTCAATGCCTCATGAAAGAGTGGGCGGGATTAATCTCGCCACCCCTTCAATGCCTCATGAAAGAGTGGGCGGGATTAATCTTGCCACCTTTCTGGAGGCCCTGAACGGGTGTGCGGGATTAATCTTGCCACCCTTCTCGGTCTCAGAGAGAACTGGGCAGGATTTATTTGGCACACCCCTTCAGGGGGTCCAGAAAGGCGGCGGGATTAATCTCGCCCACCATGTAAGGAATAGTGAAATGAATCTCACCACCCTTTTCAGTCCCCTCCATTGGTATGTTATAAACCTTCTATGTCTTAAACAAAGACGTTTGGGATTGGTTCGACTCACCAATGCAGAAAAAAGAAAGGTGGTGGGATTCATCCCTCCACCAAGTATTGAAGGCTCGGCGGGATTAATCCCGCCGCCCAGGCCCTTCCCGTATGCCATGTGTGGTGAGATTAATCCCACCACCTAGGCCCTTTAGATAGGCCATTGGCGGCCGGATAAATCCCGCCAGATTCTGCGCATGGCATGGGCATGCGGTGGGATTAATCCCGCCGCACATGCCCTTCACACAGGCCATGGACGGCGGAATTAATCCCGCCGCCTAGGCCCACGAGACAAGCCATTGGCGGCAAGATAAATCCTGCCGGATTTTGCGCAAGGCATGCGTACACGGCAGGATTAATCCTGCCGTCTAGGCCCAGCACGCAGGCCATGGGCGGCGGGATTAATCCCGCTACACGCTCATGCCCTGCGGAATTCGACGGGATTAATCCTGCCGCTTAAGCCCTTCAGACAGGCCATTGGCAGCGAGATAAATCCCACCGGATTCTGCGCAGGGCATGCGTAGGCGGCAGGATTAATCCCGCCACCTAGGCCCAGCACGCAGGCCATGGGCGGCGAGATTAATCCCGCTCTTCGATTAGCCTCATGGACGGTGGGATTAATCCTATCGCTCATGAGGCTAACCGAATAGCCTGCCTGAAGGGCGGCAAGATTAATCCCGCCGCCGAGGCTCTAACCATATAGTGGCGGGATTAATCCTGCCGCCTGCGGGACTAACCATATAGCGGCGGGATTAATCCCGCCGCTACACACACATATATATCTATATGTATATGTTTGTGTAGGAGAGTGCGTGTGTGTGCCAGAAATAGACAAATCAGATAAAATTATACTAATACACACACACATATGTATATGTATATGTATATCGTATGTGTTTGCTAAATAAATTGAAGTTCGAAGTTGTTTCATGACTAGCTTGAATGAGAAGACGCAAAGGGAAATCTTAAGATACAAATCAACAAGCTATCATTATGTATAATTTAAAATATATTCATAGTGTGTTTATTAATATTATTTTCTTAATTATTCAATGTTTCTTAGTACGATATAAATTATAAACAAGTTATATAATATTGTTAATATTAGAATTAGTTAAATTCTTCCATTGTATATACAGGAGTGTGCGTGTGTGTGCGAGAAATAGATAAATAAATAAAATTATACAGATACTGGTACACATAATATATGTATGTATAATGTACATAGGTATATATATATATATATGTATGTATATGTATATTGTGTGTATGCGTGTGTGAGCGAAACAAATAAAATCATACAAATAAACACACACACACACACACACACACACACATATATATATACAAGAGTGTGTGTGTGTGTGCGAGAGATAAAATTAACAAATCAATAAAATTATACAAATACACACACATACACACATATATGTGTGTGTGTATATATTATATATATATATATATATATATATATATGTGTATAGGAGTGTGCATGTGTGCGAGAGATAAATAAATAAATAGAATTATACAGATACTGGTACACATAATATATATATGTATATATGTATATAGGTATATATATGTGTGTGTGTGTGTATATGTATATCGTGTGTATGCGTGTGTGAGCGAAACAAATAAAATCATACAGATAAACAGAAGTGTGCGTGTGTGTGTAAGAGATAAAATTAATAAATTAATAAAATTATATAGATTCACAAAAACACACACACACACACACACGTGTGTGTGTGTGTGTGTGTATGTATATATGTATAGAAGTGTGCGTGTGTGTGCGAGAGATAGATAAATAAATTATATTATTAAGATACACACACATATAAATGTATATGTGAATATAAATAAATAAAAGGAGTGTGCGTGTGAGAAAGAGAGAGAGATTTCACATGTGTGTGAAGAGAGGGAGATTTCACAGTCCGCCGCCTTGCTTCTTGAAACCCTAAGAATATACCTAAACCCTAAAAGAAATAGAATATATATTAACCCTAATCAGATATACACACACAGACACATACATACATATTACATGTGTAAATTCAATGTGTTACATAGGGTTTAAGGTTTAAATTGTAACATCAGTACATATTATGGATCATGCATGGTGTGTATGTATGAGAGGAGAGACAGGCTACATATTAATGGAATCATGATCAATGCATGGTGTGTATGTATGAGAGAAAGGGATTATGCATGGTGACACTGTGTATGTATGAGAGAAAGAGAGAGTGTTAATAAATTAAAATCGTACACATTGCATATATTAGTACACATATATACATACACGTGTATACACACATACATATATATTACATGTGTAAATTCAATGTGTTACATACACACAGACTGAGTACATATAAATCATACATGCATTGAACATGATGTTTTTCAATAAAGAAGCAACATATAATTTCTCAAGTTTGGTTTAAGACAATGTGCATGTGTGTGCATATGTGTCTCTGTAAGTGCTTCTAATGTGTATGCATGTGTATATATAAATTTATGATTGTGTTTATATATGTGTGCAAAACAAATATTGAATAATTAAGAAAATAATATTAATAAACACATTATGAACATATTTTAAATTATACATAATAATATATGATTTTATTTAATATATAGTCATATATAGTTTTAATAATATATATTAATTTAATATTGATAATAAGGTTTAACACTGGAATATTCTTGAAATAATAAGAATTTAATTGGGAAATCTCATTAATATATACAAATGTAAATCAAGTACTGAATAATTAATTAAATTAATTATGATAATCATGTTTAATATTGGAATATTCTTGGAATAATAAGAAAATAATAAAGAATATCCCATTAATATAAAGAAGATTAATTACTCAAGTAATTAAGAAAATGATATTAATATACACACTATGAACATATTTTAAATTATACATAATAATACATCATTTTAATAGTTTTAAATATATATATTAATTTAATATTGATAATAAGGTTTAACATAGGAATATTCTTGAAATAATAAGAAATTAATTGAGAAAATCCCATTAATATATACAAATGTAAAATAATTACTGAAATAATTAAGAATAAGACTAATTTAATTTTAATAATCAGGTTTAATATTGGAATATTCTTTCAATATTAAGAAAATAATAAAGAATATCCCATTAATAGTAGGAAATGTAAATTAATTACTCGAGTAATTAAGAAAAATAATAATAAACAGACTATGAATATATTTAAATAATACATAATAATATATCAATTTATTTATTGTATAAGTAATATATTTATAATATATATTAATAATATATACTGGAATATTCAGAATGTAGAATAATTATTAAAATTTCGTAATAGTAAACAGTTTGAATCATTTGAATGACATTAAATGCAATTTTAAAACACTCATTGGAATTGGAGAGTATATATGTTAGATTGTCGGTTATTTGTTTCAGCTCATATTAAATTTTATTTTTTGTTCTTTTAAAAAATTTGAATTTCTGATATAAGTATTGTCAGTTTGACATGTAAATTTGAAAATGCATTTAATTTCCCACTCAAATTCAGATTTGGTTCTTTCTTTAGCAAGGGTCTCTTCATTTCTTTATTTTTCACTCTTCAGATTTTCTTTTTTCTTCTTAGTGATCAACTCAGGAG
This sequence comes from Selaginella tamariscina, assembly GCA_003024785.1. Classification (NCBI taxonomy): domain Eukaryota; kingdom Viridiplantae; phylum Streptophyta; class Lycopodiopsida; order Selaginellales; family Selaginellaceae; genus Selaginella; species Selaginella tamariscina. The sequence continues at coordinate 567,863 of PUQB01000012.1, read as the reverse complement.
CGACATTAAATTGAGTGCGCTATTGTTTATAGGAAAGCATGGTGCCTTCAGTGCTATTTACAAGTAAGTATTATAAATAATTTGGATATAATTATAAAGATTCACTCTCTTACATTCTCTCTTAAATTTAGAATTTAAGGGTTTAGGAATGCATTAGGATTACAATATATTCCGTTAGGGATTTATCCCATTTAAATTTACTTCTAACTTAATATTCTCGATTAGCTGGGGCGGTATTAATCCGGCCATTTTTTTTTGTCTCTTAGAAGAGGTGGTAAGATTAATCTCGCCACCATCTCTTTGATAATTATGGTTAGTTCGGACAATGCTTCTCCACCTCTTAAAAAGAACAGCGGAATCCCGCCGATAACTTTCTCAATTGATAAAGAGTTACCTAAATTTATTAGAAAGAGTTGTCAGCGAGATTAATCTTGCCAACCATTTTAAGAGGCAGAGAAGGGGTGGCAAGATTAATCTCACCACCACTTCCCTGTTTTAAATATTTGTGGGCAGGATTTATCCCGAGATCTTATTGAAATCATAGCTTCGGAGAGAGTTATGAGCGGGATTAATCACACCGCCTATTCCCCGTCGTCAGAGTTGTGGGCAGGATTAATCCCGCCCCTTTTCCTCATCGGAGGGAGTTGCGGCGGGATTAATCCTGCTGCCTCTCTCCAATGAGAAAGAGGGGGCGGCAGGATTAATCCCGCCTGTACTTCCTTGTCGGAGGGAGTCCCGCGGCGGGATTAATCCCACTGCCTCTCTGACGAAAAAGATCCGGGGGTGGGATTAATCTCGCCGCCTCTCTCCGACGAGGAAGATCCAGTGGCGGGATTAATCCTGCCAACTCTCTCCGATGAGGTAGAGTCGACAGCAGGATTAATCCACTGATTCTTTCCAAAGGGGTAGCTTCGTCGGTGGGATTAATCCCGCCCACCATTCCTTGTTGGAGGGAGTCGTGGGCGGGATTAATCCTGCCCATCAATTGTATTAATTAAGCATGAAATTATCTCTATACATAATTATGTATTATTGCACATGCATATTATTAAGCAACATGATATCATAAATAACACAATTATTTATGTTCAAGACAATATGTTTAATACTGGAAATAAAGTATGTCTTCTTCGGAACAATGAGATAGTTGGCATTGGAACTGCGGAAGTTCGAGATGATAATGCATCATGTCACAATATTGCCCAAGGATCTTGTGTGTACGTATGGGTGAACATCATTTACAAGCATGTTGAGGTTTCGGGAATGGAACTTGAGGAGGGTTCTCCTATATTATGGAATTAGATGAAGTTAAGGCTAACACAAATATGCAGAGTCACAAACAAATAGTAGCACGAGTTTACCAGATGATGGCTTGCCTACTATGATGGATGAGGTGATTCTCTTTCTTCATAGATTGAGGTTGGGAGAGGCATCATCACAGCTATAAATCCAATGGAAGCAGTGTCAGAAGAGAAACTAGGGTCCGACTTCGTGGGTGTAGTTGTGACAGAGGTTTCACCTAATGACACATTTCATCCTAGATCCCTCGTGAGGTGGCAAACATCTGAATTAAGATGGCAAGATGGTTCAACATATTCTGGGTTGGATTTCAATAATAATAACCCGGAAGAACAACTCATATTTAAAGAGGTTCATTGCATTGGTCTTATTGTAAGAAAAAGGCGATTCATGTGTTGCAGATCTTCCCCTGCAAGTTTCAGCAAGAGGGTCAAGATGGATCCTACATTTTCCGAAAGTGTTATGAGCATTTTCATGATTGATTGCTACAAGAAGAAGTGTTGTCAGATGGCAAACCGGAATGAAATTACCCAATGTAGACATGTTTTTCGTACGCTCACCCAAAAGCAAAGGCATGAGTTTGTATATGCTGCACTAACTAGGAGTATTGATGGAATGGCGGACACAGGTTATCAGGGTATTTAATAAGGTGGCCATCTGCTTCAAAGCTTGGTACAGTATATACGGGATCTCAAAGACCACGTTCTACCGTTGGAGGGATGAGTGGCTAAATGGAGCATGAACCTTAGTACATGGGAACACTCGCTTGGTCAAAACCCGCTCTCACATTATGGCAGCCATAGAGATACTCAAGGCTTTTGTGGAAGCAAATGCAGACAAGATGCCTCACAAATGCCGAACCACAAATGCAGGGTCAGGGAAAATCTCAAGGTTTTGCCTTCAATCTACACTCAATTGAAGCTGTGTGAACATGTGAACAAGTGCCTCAATTTGATGGGGCTGCAAGCAATCTGCACTGGTACCTTCAACAACATATGGAATACTCATTTTAAGGATGTGCAGATTAAAAAACTTTAACTTTTCCAAGTGTGACACTTGTACATCATTGAAGGCTGTAGAGGCTTGTGCAAAAATCTTGGTGGAGATCACTGCCATTCAAAAGAAGATGGAGGCCCACATGATTGCACAACAAACTTGTCGGTCTCAGTACTATGCACACCGCATGCTTATCAGAGTACCTGTGCTTGATCCATGACAAGATAGATCATTCAAAGACCAACATTTCAAAACTTGTTGCAACACCAAAGTGCCTTGGAAATGTCATGAAACTTCCGATTTCATTGACATGTGTGCTAACACATGGACACGGTTGTGAGTCATATGGACACTTTTCACTTCCACATTGGTCTAGCGACTCCAATTTCACTATTGGGTCGTTGGCCATGTGTTTCAGAAACCTTGAAGCCCACTCACAGACAAGTCCTATCAGTGATCTCAAAGTGAAGAAAAACACCTTCAACTTTTACATAATGCTCTCATGAACACGTCTGCACTTAAGGTTACTTGGGAATATGAGAGGCATTGTCAGCAGCCTGCACAAAAAACAGATGGCCTTGTTAAGAGTTCAGGTTTAATGGAGGGATCTAGCTCAAATAGTGTACATATGTCCTCAACATCAAATAAGCTTCCTCGTCATTTGCTTTTACACATGGATAATTGTGCAGGCGAGAACAAAAATAGGTAAATCATTTTACTTAAGGGTTTCTCAAGCTTATACTTACTTTTATTTTTAGATATGTGCTAGCATACTTGTCAATGCTTGTTGCCAAAGGTGTGTTTGAGACAATCACGCTCAGTTTTCTTATGGTTGGTCATACTCATGAAGATATTGATGCGTTCTTTAGCAAGGTCTCCAACTTTATAAAAAGGACAAGTGCACTTACCTTACCGCATATGATGAATCTTTTTGAAAACTGCATCTCCAAAAAAAATTGTACTTTTCTTGTGACTGAGGTGCCAGACTTCAAAAAAGTTTCTCAAGGAGTATATAAAGAGGAAAGTGATTCTTTAGTTGGTCACCTTGTGCCACTACAATTCTTTTTCTCCATACAAGATGGTATACCTATTATGCAGTACAAGTTACAACCATCGGAGCATGAGTGGTTAACGAAAGAGGGGTTAATGCTCTTTAAAAATGAAGAGATTGAAAAGCCACTTCTCCCAGAAGAACAACCAAACCCTATTCCATTGGGTGCCCAGCTCAAGGAATAAGAAGTTATTATTGATGGCATCAAAAAATATGTGGCATGGATTCAAAAATCGATGCTAAAGAATTCTGATAAGGCAATTGGTTACTTAGAACTATATAAGCATGTGGTCAACTATTGGGAGACTATTGTTATGTATTCACACAGATAATACTAATTTCTTAATTTCTTATTGTGTCCCTTTCGAAAAGTACATTACTTAGTGAATAATTGTTTGAAAATTTGTAAATTGTATGAGGTGAGCGTTAATCTAAGTTAGAAAAGTTTAAATTTAGATTTTGACATTTGTTGTGTATGTGACAGCAGCATATTTTATCCAAAAAGTTCTAACAAAATCCTTTGTGTGGAAAATGTGTGTGTGTGTGTGTGTGTGTGTGTGTGTGTGTGTTTCAATAGGTAATGTGTTTGAACAACATTATATTGATTCACTTCTTTTTGTCATACTCACTTATTTGATAATACCAAAATTAATTTATCAAGTAGTATCACCATTTTGGCATCTGACTATGCATCACTATACATTAATAAAATAGTTTATTATTTTTAACTTAGTGAGTTTATTTTTAAATTAGATTTTTAATTCATTTGTTATTTTATTATTAAACTCTTAAATTTACCCAACCTTTACCCTAATTGTTAGTGAATTTAATCTAAATCCTTAATAAATTTATTCATAAGTTACCTAATTATTATTCTTAACTTAATTATTATTATTAATCTAATAACCCAATTATTATCATTAATTTAATGAATTTAACTTTGAACATCAATACAATGTATTCTATGTTCAATCTAATAGCCTTAATAGTGAAATGTGAATTGAGGATTTAGGATGGCCATTAATGGTCCAACAGTCTCAATAGTGTTGTGTGGGTTTAGAATTTAAAATGATACTTAATGGTATTGATAGTGTCGTGTACATTTAATATTTAAAATGACCATTGATGAAATAAATAACCTTTGATAGTGTTATGTGGATTTATGATTAAAATAGTCATTAATGAGGCATTTATAATAAACAGACACAAATACATACACAAAATAAACTTATTATATTTGTCTCTTGTTATTTTTACATTTTTACCTCTTGTCGTTGGCAATTCCTTGCTCTTTAAGCCATAAAGTTACCTCTTGTCATTGGCAATTCCTTGCTCTTTAAGCCATAAAACTCCTTAACTCACACTCGTATATAGTCTTTTCCTTTTGCTTTGTGACATGTTTACCTACATAATAAATCAACATATATATCTCTCTTTTTTACATATGGTTTTTATATACATATGTTTTTTTTTATTAATATATAATATAATTTTTAATAATCTTTTACTTACTTAAATATAATATATATATTTACCTTTTATTTATTAATGAGTTTATCTCTAAACCCTAAATCTTAAGCTCCTAGGTATACCCTAATGGGTTATATGGATTCAAGATTTAAAGTGACTGTCATGTGAGTTCAAAATTTAAGGTGACCATATGATGTAGTCACATGGGTTTAGGATTTAAGGTGAGGGATTAAGATTTAATATGGTTGTTAATGGGGTGTTGATGATAGACACACACAATAAACTTATTATTTAAGATGTTTTGTCATTTTAATTAAGAAAAAAAAAATATTTAGTTATGTATTTAGTTAAAAACGATGAGATCGAAAACAACATTTGAAATATATAATTTTAAGTTTATACATATACATTTACTATGTTTATTAAAGAACAAAATGTTATGAGTTTCTTCTTATTACATGCTTTGATTAAGTTAGTATTAATTAATACTTAACAAATAAGTAATTTTTTATTTTTATATTACAATTGGTTAATTATGAATTAAGTGGTAAAATTAATTTAATTGCCTTACTTTTACATAGCTATACTGGTTAAAGTAAAAATAACTTAACTAATGATATGTGAAGGGACTCAGTTAAAAAAGATTTAATTAATAAATAATTAATTGTATTGAGTTAAGAATTAAATCTCAACCCTTATATTTTTCATGCACTCTTTTAAAATAATGTAAAAATAAACAATTAGTAATTGATTTTCATTTTTAAAAACATCTCAAATAAAATTTAAGAAAGTTCTTATATATTATTATGTAAAGTCAAATAATTTTAATAAATTTTCATTATTTATTTGTATAAGATATATATCTTTACTTATATTAAATCATATGATGTCATTTAAAATATACATTGATAATTATTTCTAAAGAGTGACATTGTATTATTAGTGCTTTATTATTATTATTAAGGATTTAGTATTATAAAATGAAGCTTTTTTGTATTTAAATCAATTTCTAAGTGTTAAAATCAATAATTATTTTGAAAGTAATAATAAAATATTGTTCAATAGCGTAATCCTTACAATTTATAACAAATTTTATCATATTAATTTTAATAATTTCATTCCAATCTCTTATAATAACATAATATGAAAGACTAAAAATACTCAATAAAAAAATAATAATATTATATAAGTTTATGTTATTTTTGACATATTAAATGTTTTCATATTTTAATATTATATAAAAGAAGGTATACAACTAGAACTTTAAAAAGATGCAACTTACATATTAAATTTCATATTAATTCTCTTATAAAAACATTACGTAATACAAAAAATCAAAATAAAAAAACATTAATTAAGTTATTTAAAATTTATTATTTATATAATTACTATATGTCTCACTTAAAAAATTCACACCAACAAACTTATAAAATATTAAGCTGATAAAGCTCTTCTCCTTCTTAAAACACACTTATACACTTGTTATGGTATGACTCAAATACTATAAACTTTATCTTTTAAATGTTCATTCTTAATTCAAATTTAAAAAGAATTTAATACATTTAAATGTTACTACATTTTAACCCAAATATGTGTTAATAAAATTACATTATTACCAAAAAAAATAAATTAAGGTCATATATTGTTTCAAACAAGGAACATTCCCTATGTTTCTATTTTATTTTATAAATATAAAAATAAATAAATGAACAAAATCTTGTATTATCTCAATTCATACATTTGCAATACCATATAAGTGTCATTCTATCGTAACTCCATTAATAAACTATCATTAGCACAATTAATTAATAACTGGTGAGAACATTATTTAGATTATATGATTTCCATCGTTTGAGTGTCAGTTTCCATGTCATTGTTAGTTAAAATACAATATGCAGTTTAAATTTAAATGCAAACGGTTGAACAGTGTAGAGATGATATCTTGTAGCATACTTAAATACAACACACACATAGATAGAAAGAGAGTATATACATACATACGTACGTATATATACACACACACATATGCATATGCATCTACATATGACAATATTTAAGATAAATACGTTTACTTAAGAAAGACATGCATAAATATATCAAAACTAGTTTCTACAATTGTCATACTAACATCAATAAGTTACGATTTATTGTATGTAAATTTAAGTATATGCGTAATGACTTACTTATATTTAAATTAAGCCAATAATTTGAATTTCTTTTAAGTATATTATATTATTAATATTCTGATTAAACAAATTTATATAATTTAATATATTCTTGATATATTTTATAAATTAACAAAATTGACTTAGACCACGACTTAGACCACTAAAAAAACTATGATAATTTAAATCAAAAAAATTTAACTCAATATATATAATGATTTTTGACGATCTTCAATTATATAAAATACATAAATTAAATCTTATATTCTTTAATATTAAAATATATATATTAATTTATTAATTATATATATTAATAATATATATATTTAACCCTAAATTTTGATTTTATTATTCATAAATAGTGAAACTGTGGTTTAAAATCAATTTTGACAATCGTTTCTACTATATCTATTATGAATTTAAAATTTTAATTTCATTAGTTAAATAAATTACTTTATAAAAATTAGGTTTACGATTAAATTCCATGTTAACTTTCCAAACTTTAAGAGGTTGTTACGATTTTTATTTATTTAATTCTTAATCAGACAAATCATATATTTAATCTATTATATAAATAATACTTAATCAGACAAATCATACTAGTAATCTATTGTACCCACGCTTATTGCAATATAATATAATTACTTTAAAAAATATATCATTTCTTGCTTTTAGCATTTAAACTTCATTTTATTTAGCATTTTTAACACCGTGGTCTTTAATAATGGTATTTAGAAAACTCTTATAAACTTAAAAAGAAGCATTGGAGCTCAGTTAAAAGATTAATTAATTATTAAACTTAATATAAATAAAAAATTGAACGATTATTACATAGTTAAATGTTTTTAATTAGTTAAAAAAGTCAAAGAGTATAGTGTTTTATTGAAATCTCAAAACTCTGCAGAAAATGCATCTAAAGAATTGAATGTAAGATCACAGACTCCTCTCACGAACAAGCTCCACCGCTCTCTCACATAAACGAGAGAGTATATACATACACATAATTACGAATAAACCTTGTTAAAATACATGTAATGTGTAAACCATAACCATCTGTTACTAAGATTTTGGCCTCCATGCAGAGAAAGCATGAAGAATTTGTCCCTTCCAACCCAGGAGCAACCATCCATGATCCTTATGGAGCCCAAAATCCTGGTGATACATACTCATCAAAGACTCCGTGTCCTTAAACACCTCGGGGTCGATATCAAGCAGCTCAAAGTTGGCCCTCTGTGTTCTTGAGTGCCACTGCTTATACGTCTCAGCTCGTTCCACACGTTCCAGCCCCTCACACGCCACAATGTTCACAATCTCACGCCCATACTTCTCCTGCTCGAGTAAGTGCCTCTCCACGCTCTCAGGTTGCGAGCAGCAGTCTATGGCATCAAAGAGTATAGCAAAGTGTGTGAGCGCCTCCAGGAACCTCGTCATGAAGAACGGTACGTTGTAGCTTGCATTGTTGACGCCCTGTGTGAAGATCTTAGGGTTCAGGCTGCGTACCTTGTTAAGCCACACCTTCCTCGGACTCTCAGCTAACACGGACTCGTCCAGGAGGTTTGTCTGCCTGAACATGCAGTTGACAAACAGGGCCTCGTCGTCTCTGAGTTTGAGTGTTGAAGCATCTACGCTCTCCCAGCGTTTAGAGACTGCCCGGAACTTGAAAGGGAGACCGATTGACCGAGCGTATTCACGTAGCATACAACCCACGTCGCTTGCTGTGCCCCCACCTGGTAATGGGGAGTCTATGCCTGTGATACGGAGGTGGGGAGGGCCACCGGGTGTCTTTGCAAGCTCCTGCATGAGTGTTGGCCATTGGAAACCCAATGTTGAACCATAGTCCACGATGTGTATGCGTGAGTGTCCCTTGCAAGCCCTGAGAATGACCTGTGAAGTGACCAAGAACATTGTAAATGCATATGTCACACACACACACACACATGTCAAATAATATACATGTATGAGTATGTGATAGTTTTAAATACAACAGATTCAGGTAGGCTCCCCCCCCCTCCCCCCCCCTCTCTCTATATATATATATATATCACACACAATAGTGATGTATATGGGTATGTATGCACGGATCAATACGATATGTCATATCACCTGGTTAGGGAAGAAATAGCGCACGGAGAGGAGTGGACTTCTTTCCATGATGTACTCAACAGACCTCAGCATAGCGCCAGCTGTGGGCCTTGCATGACACATAGCTGTGAAAAGGCCATTTCCTGTTGACGACATCCTGGCCACTAATGCTTCCACAAAGTAGTGTGCTATTCGCTGTGTTGATGTACCCAATGGAGACGCCTGGCTTCTCACTTTGTCAACGAGTTTGTTGGCTTTCACCACGTCGTTCACTGAAACCGCCCTTGCTGTCTCCACAACTTGCTCTACAAGTGTTAAATCCTGTTGAATCGAACTCTCATGAGTGCAACAAATATATGTGTGTTTGTTTGTCGTTGACTGAAACTATGTATAGTTGATTACATACAAATATAAGCAGACACAGGTTATAAGTATATGTCTAGATGTGTATGTATATGTACCTGTAGGCCCAAGCTCTGTAGAACATGGTGATAGCTACCAAGACGTGCAGAAGTATTTGGCCACACTAGTCCAACCGGAGAGTCCGTCATCCATGCAGCCTTTGGTTGGATCAAATCAGAGTTCACATCTGCATTTTGCACGAAACCATATCACAACTGGTATAAACTATAACATGAATGTAGAAAAACTAAATAACTTCATTAAAAGTGTGCTTACACCATTGAACATATGCAAATGACAACAGCTTGATAATCATAGTGCTACATTATGACTAATATATATATATATATATATATATAATATATATATATACACTACACTTAGATGTAGAGTTGTTTGTCGCTTGCTCGTGTGTGTGTGTTGTGTGTGTACATATGATCTACTTTAAAAGTACACATACCTGTTTCATCGTAATTCTCTTGATCGAAACCCGCATCCCATTCTTCTTGACTGTCAAAAAGACTTCTGGAGATGGAGCACCTCATCTCTGGCTGAGAAGTAAACTCATCTACATCTGCTTCATCATCATCTTCTCTCATCATCCTCGTACTCATCGTATTCAAACTCCTGTCTATTCTCAACACCCTTCACAACGTCCTGTTTGTTATCGACACCTTCTGAAGGCGTTATGAGATTCATAAGCTCCTGTTCCAAACTTAAGACGGCTGAAGTATCACTTATCTCTGCTTCCTTATTACCATCCTCGTCCTGTTCGTTCATCAACTCATTGAAAAGGTATTCCAGATCGGGATCAGTATTAACTCTGGAGATGGTTTCCCCCAACTGGTCATCTGCTACAGATGAAAAATTAAACAAAATATCCGTTCCGAATGGTGCAAAATCGTCTGTCTCAACTTGGGCAGCTGTAAAATCTGAAGAAATGTCTGTTTTCAAGTGGGTATCTGTACCCAACGGTGTAAAATCTAAAGAATTGTGAGGGATATCTACAGATGTCTCCAATTGTGCAAAATCTGTCTTCCGCTGTGTATCTGCTACATCTGAAGATCTAGAAACATTATCTCCTGAAGAAGAGCTATCTTCACTGGATTTCTTATGTAGCTGAGTCTGTAGCCATACCTGTTGCAGCTTGAGCGCCAATGGAGAAGCAAAATCACTGTTATCACTCCTCGAGTGCGTCAATGTCGGCGGCGTCATAGCTCCCATGCTCTTCCGAGAATCCCTATGTACTGTGCCCTATTAGTCAAACCCAAATAGAACTTTCTTCTTGTTTACCACAAATTAATACTACAAAGCACAATCTCTTTTAACTTATTTCATTTATTTAATTACTATATTCTTATTTGTCAAAAAACTCAAAATTCAAAAATATATATATATATATTGTGTGTGTGTGTGTGTGTGTACGAAAACAATTTAGGGCAGATGTACGGTCTCTGTTTTCAGGGCATTTTGAATTTTTGGGCGATAACAACCGCTAGGGTTCATGTGAAGGAGGATGGAGTACAACATTGTGCTGCTTGTGATCGTTATAATCATCTCAATACTTGTGTTTTTGGTAAATGTGTACATATTGATAAGATATCAGCATCCAGATGACAACAATCAAGCTTATCTTCCAAAGATTATTGTGGTGTTCGGTTAACCCTAGCACAGCTCTCCATTCTGATGCTTCCCACGGATGTTGCAAATCGAAGATCGTGCCAGCACAATCTGTATATTGGGGCTTGTAAGCTCACCTTGCCAATGAAGCAGCTATGGTGGGGAGTCTACATTTTGGATACCATTCTTGTATATCTTATCATACCCTTTGCCATTTTCTACTACGAGGGCGACCAAGAAGAGTAAGCTTTACACATATGTAATACATCACAATTAAAATTTACACACACACACACACACACACACACACACACACACACACATATATATATATATATATATATATATATATATATATGAGAGAGAGAGAGAGGATCTTACTTTCTTTCTGCTACAGCTCAATGATGGATCGAATGAAGAGTGCAGCTCTATGGACAGGAATCATGGTCGCAGTTTTTGGATTGTTTCTTGGCATTTTATATGGTACACGCGCGCACACACACACACATGTTATGTGTATATGCATAACAAATGGTGTTTCCAGGTGTTATTGGCTATGTTGATTTTACTGTGAGGCGGCTTTCATCAGCAACAGTTAGTTTCACAAACGACTTCACGTCGCTTAATTCTAAGGCTCCTTGTTTGAATCCTCCTAGCGCTGGTCCGAATGCCACCCTCATGGTAAGCCTATTCTCTCTCTACACACACACACACGCACACACACATACTTACATTTAAGCATATATATATATATATATATATAACGTATGTATGTGAATGGAGAGTATCACGTTTTGTGTGCAGTGTTCAGCTTATACTTCCGGTGCCCTGGTTAAAACTACCTGGACATTACGCTCGTCCTTTCCAACTTATGTTATAGCATTGAACACCATTGTTGGGTCGATATTTTTCTCGGTAATGAGCTTTTATGTGCCTTTGCATAAGTTCACACACACACACATGCGTAATGTGTAGCCTAACACTTGCCTTCTCCAGATGTTTGGAGGCGTTGGTGTTGCAACTTTGCCCTTGAGTATGATACTCGCTTTCAAAAATAGGCCGAAATGTGTCATCACTCGAGCACAATACATAAAGGTCATTATACACATGTTATAGTATACTATCAATAATATATATGGCACATGTTGTGTGTATGTGTGGTTTGTGTGCTTGCGTGTGTGTTGTTTAATTTATAAATTTTACTAAGCTAGTCTGTACAGGAGCGACTGAGCTAGGGAAGCGTGGGAACGAAGTTAAGAATGTGATATTAGGCTTACAACGCGATGAGAGGGTGGCAAGAAAGGGAGGAAGTTCAGGAAGAATGTTAAGAAAGCACAACAGGTCAGTGAATCAATATACACAATGAACATACACAATACATATAAATGTGTATGTGTATATTTCCTAATACATACGCACTTTAACATACTTTAATCGTATATGTAGCTCAATACAGGAGCTTCTTCTTTTGGAGGATGACGTGCAAGCTCTTGAAGAGGCCTTTCCACAAGGGGAGAAGGTATAATGCATTATATCATATTATTATATATAAGAAGATAATCATTTGTTTCACATTCATTAGCATTTGTAATATTAAACATCGGATATTCATTGAGTTAATTAAGTTATTAGTTAAGTGTGGTCTCGTATGGAATTAAGTTTCATTTAAGGCCTGTGACTCTTAATATGCATTAGATAATTATTCAACCACGACATTAATCGCATAATTATTGATTACTAACTCTTAATTATTTCTCAGGCAGATGCGCATTGGGCTCTCACAGTGCTTATGTACCTGGCAAAGCTCATTTTTGGCATTCTTGGGTATGCGTATATACTAAGCATACATAGATGCATACGCATCTATACATACGTCTACGTATCTACACACACACGTACTGAGTGAAACTCTGCAGGTTGGTTTTGTCAATAATATGGCTTTATACATATTATTGTGTATATGCTGGTTACACCCCAAGGTTTCCATTTCTTAACCAAGTTTTTATTCAGCTGGATTCTGCATGGGGTAAACTATATTATCATATACGTATATACACATGTATGTTACGTCGTATTGTATACAAACTACGTTAATAATCGTTTCCTATATACAGGTTTGTTAGGAACCACTGCATTTGCCGTCTTTTGCTACTACTTTGTTATGTCTCTAATTTCTGGAGAAATGCACCTGGGATGAGGCTTCTTTTCTTCACGATCCATCCCATGAAGTATTAATTACTCTGCTAGTAATGTATAAATAAATAATCACTAATCCTGTCGTTAACCATATCATACTCATTAATATGATCATTGTTGTAGGTATGGGGGACGCTTATGAACTCATTTCTGTTCAATGTAGCCATCATTCTTCATGCTCAACCAGGTTCTACATTGTGTGTGTGTGGAATACACTGGATTCTATCAGACTTACTATTAAACAATAAGTTCATTAATATTCATAACTTACACACACACACACACACACACAATGTGTATATGGTCTGCAGTGTAATTCAGTTTTCCACAAAAGCGTTCGCTCTGTATGCTGAAGCTACTGCGGCTCAAGAGATATTTGGCCACTCGCTACAGTCGTTGCGGGGCATCAATATTTATTCATGTAAGTACACTATATGTCTGTACACACACCCAAGTGATGACTTATCACTTCTTTCATTCTTTTTACGCAGATACAATTCCAGATATCTTTTATCATCTTTGCTTTCCTCAGCTTCTTGTGTTATTGGAAATGTGTAAGTAACACACACACACACACACACACATCTCATCCAACGTATTCTTATGTATTGTCCTAAAACAGGGTCAAAAAAGAGAGAGAAAAACCAAATATACAAAAGAAAGAGACAAACATATGAAGGAGAAGCAGAAAGAGACTAAAGAAAAGAGAAAGAAAGGTGGCATGATCAATTTAAAATGATAACAGGTATACAGATACATATATATTCAAATATGTACGTACGTGGTGTCTATAACGTATGTGTGCGTATAAGATACGTACAGACTAATATTCTGTTATGTTCTTCACGCCAACTAGCGTCTACGAATGTAACAAGCTCGTAGAGATGTACGGAAAATGTGGGAATGTGGAACAGGCAAGGAAGACATTCAATGGGATCCATGACAAAGATATATATTCGTGGGTAATAATGCTTTGTGCATATGCCCAGAATGGGGACACGCGGGGGCAAAGCTTCTGTTCGATGAAATGCCGGAACACAATGTGGTTTGTGTTCTGCTATGCTAGCTGCATTCTCCAGGGGTGGAAGTTTAAGACAGGCTCAACAGATCTTCTATATCATGCCGGAGAGGAACCTTATAGCTTGGACTGCGATGGTTGCTGCATATGCCCAGAATGGGCATCTTCCTCAAGCAGAGAAGATGTTCAGTTCCATGCCTGAATGGAACTTGGTATCGTGGACAGCCATGTTAGGGGCTTACGCTCGAGCAGGGGAGCTTCAAACATCTATAAATCTCTTCAACACGATGGAGGAGAGGAACCTCTGCTCTTGGACGACAATGATCGCAGCGTATGCCAACAACGGGCTGGTCGAGGAGGCGAAGCACTTGTTTCTACGGATGCCTGAGTGGCACGCTGTCTCATGCAACGCCATGTTGTCGTGCTACTCGTTGAACGGCAGAGTAGACGACTCTAAGCGTCTCTTCGACGGTATGCGTGAGTGGGATGTTGTGTCGTGGAATGCAATGCTTTCCTCGTACGCCCAGAACGGAAATCTCAGTGAGGCTGTTTCGTTTTATGCTCGTATGCCGGAGAGGAGCTTAGTGTCAAACACCATCATGCTGGTATGTATGGATCATGTGGGTGTATCGAGAGAGCCACGGAGGTGTTCTATAGAATGCAGGCGCACGATATTGTCTCATGGACCGCTATGTTAACAGCGTATGCACAGAACGGGTGTTTAAAGGCTGCAAAGGAGGTTTACCAAGCAATGAGGGAGCGGAACCTTGTCTCGGCTACGGCAATGCTAGGTGCGCATGTCGAGCTCGGACAAGTAGAAGACACGAAGCATTTCTTTGATAGTATGCAAGAGTGGGATGCAGTCTCCTGGACACTGTTGCTGCATGCGTTTACTCTCTCTGGACATCTGGAAGAGGCCGAACAGGTGTTCTTCTCCATGCCGGAACGCGATATACTGGCGTACACTGCAATGGTGTATGGGTACTCACGAGGTGGACATATAGTAGAGGCTAAATACGTGTTCGATGGAATGCCTGAGAGAAACCAAGCATCGTGGGTGGGAATGCTGGTTGCATATGCCCAGAACGGGCAAATACAGAATGTGAAGGCCCTCTTCCAGAGGCTCCCACATACCGACTTGTGTTGTTGGAATGCGATGGTGGCTGCGTGTGCTCAGAATGCACTCTACACCGAAGCAATCCAGATGTTTCACACCGGTAACACCTCCGAGCTTCCGAACGGGGACTCGTTCGGCTGGCTGCTCCTTGCGTTCACGCACGTTGGTGCGGTTTACTCTGGAGGGTTTTGTTTCGGATCCCTCAGCATGGATTATGGACTTAAACCAGTTAAGCAGCACTACAGCTTGATGGTCGACTTGCTCGCTCGAGCCGGGCATCTGATGGAGTCCGAGGAACTGTTGCAACGTATGCCTTTTGAACCGGATGCCACGGGCTGGAAGTCCTTCCTTGGAGCGTGTACGGCGCACACAGATGTTCAAACAAGGGCTGTTGCGAGTAGGAGGATTTCTAGCATAAAGCCCCGCGATTCTGGAGCGTATGTTCTACTTGCAAACACTACACTTAAAAACTGTTAATTATATATACATAAAGCATAGACAAATTATTATGTAAAAGGTAAAGTTTATTGACTGTCTGTTTAATATAAATATATTTATGGTAATTTATTATAAAAATACTTAATCTTTAGTGTTTTAATTTTAATTAATTAATTAATCCTAGTATTTTTATTGTTTATTTAAAGTAAATATACTAATTACAAAATTGCATAACTTAGTGTTGAATTATAATCAACAGGTTGGAAGCTTTCAATTAGTGCAAGTGCTTCTATCAAACGGAATATTCTGCTTGGCCCTAGTCTTGGGTAACACGTAGCCCTAATATAAGAGATTCTGGATTCTACCTAGAATTTACAATTTTTATCTTCACAGCTTGATTCGGATCGATCATAAGTAGGAGCTGAGGTAGGATATGGCGATCTTCAAGTAGTGAAGAAATTGGCAAGGTATGTATTATTGATTTCTCACTGTTTAGGGCATTCAGATTCTTGAATTCCAGCTTGATGTCAGGGGAGGTGTTCTGGTAATCTCATGATTAGTTCACTAATTTTTTCTTTAATGTGTGATTTTCTGGCAAGAAGAAATGGGGAGTCTGTGCTGCTGTCCGGTGCCGGAGAATGTGGAGGAGATGGTTTCGTACCCTAATGGGTCTCTCTATCAACGGTGTACTTGCTTCCAGGGTTGCATGAGATGGTTGCTTTACTGGGTAAGGTGTAATGTGTGTGTATTTATTTATATATGCACATACATTGGTTGGTTTAGTTTGACCTGGTGTTTGCTTCAAACTCGTCGGCTTACTGTGGCTGTTTTTGTCTGCATTCATGTGAAGGTTCCAATGTTTCATATTATATTACAACTCTGAGAAATTTAAGGTTGTGTGTGTGTGTGTGTCGAGACTATCATAAACTTCACACACACACACACATTTGTTTATACATATACATAATAATTTGCGTTGTTCTTGATGAATATGTAAGGCACACAAATCTGTTGTTGCATATGTATAACTAACTTATGTGTGTGTATGAATGTACTGCTTGGTTCAGTATTCGACTTTGTTTGAGAGATTTGCGGGACCTGGTCTACCATCGACTCAAATTCACCGTCTCATCTGGTGTCATGGTGCCACGCTCTTCCGACTCGGCCCTCGTGGACACGTACCGAGCACCCAAGACATGAAGTGGACCATAGATATGTACGTCTACCTCGTGATGGCCTTGTTTCTAGGCGGGAAAAGATTGGAATGAGCAGCTGTTCTCATCTGAGCTGACAAGTAGCGAGGCTGGTGGTATGTGTGTGTGTTTCTACAACACATCCGTATCCATGTGTATATCACATAGGAAAGTATGTTATATGGCGGTGAACACATTATATTATTATACTTTAATATGTTATGTGATATTGTGTGTTTATATAGAAGCTATGGCTTTACTTCCGAGACAAAATTCTGACTCAGCTGCTGAAGCTCATGAGGATCCTGACAACGTAGATAACAGAAGCTGCTTACTAAAACCGAGTCGATGCTTTCACTTATTGATGATGAGGATGTTTGCCCTACTTGTCTTGATGGTACATTTTGTACTCCACATGCTATACATACTGTGTTTGTATATTGAGGTATGTAGATGCTAATTTGTTGGTGTTTGTGTTTGCAGTATATACGCAGGACAATCCAAAGATTAACACAGGATGTGGTCACCATTTCCATTTAGCATGCATATTTGAGTGGCTGGAAAGAAGCAAGAACTGCCCCGTTTGTGACAAGGCGAGTTGCATGTGTGTGTGTAAGAGAGAGAGAGAGGGAGTATCCTGACTAAAATAATAATTCAGGAAATGGTGTTTAACGAGAGTACTGGAGCCTGACTGCGTTGTGTTAAAGCTCTCTTAGCTTTAGCATTCAAGGTTTGTACATATAATTCGAGTCACACCAAGATTTGTATATAGTTTAGCCGGTGATATTTATTCATGTTGTGGAAGCTTACCTATGTTACAAGTGTACATGTGGGGGCTTATTATGCTTATTTATTAGCAAGTATTTAATTAATTGCCTTCTACACATTGACTCATTGTTTTGGTTGGTCCCGGAAATATATATTCTAGTTCTGATAGTTCCTAAGTATCTAATTTGACATCACATCGTATAATGTTTTGTACGCATTTTTTACTCCTTGCTGCACATAAGTGCAAATCTCTCTCTATGAATATAATGAATACTCATGATGAGTAATGTCTGCATATACATTTCTAGGCTTCTCTCTCTCTCTCTCTCTCTCTCTCACACACACACACACACACACACTTCCTAGCTATATGTAGGACATTTGTCATTTTCCTTACTTACATATTTATCGAGACCGTAGAGTCTCTAGAAAAATGTCCATCTGGACCATACAAATGGATGTGGAAAATAACTAGAGGATAAGCAATCGCTAGGTGGAAGAAGAGCTATGTGTGGACAATGATCGTATCTGCATTCGACAGCGCACACATTAGCTTTGTTCACAGTGCAATTCGTAGAGGTAGATGCATATCTAGTAGTGGTTCTCTTCTACTAGTTAGTACCAGTAGGATTAGGTATGGTCCGCAGCAAGGTAGATTCATAGTGGTCAGGTGCAATCGGTCCCGAAATGGAGAGATATGTGATCAAGAGTTTAGAGATTTCTGCAGAGGCATTGCTACAAGTGCTACAAGTGCAGATGAAGCTATGCAGATGATCGATTATCACAGTTCAGGTCGAGCTTTGAAGAATGCAGAGTGTTCGGAGCTTGTCTCTGCTGCGGTCGATCAAGGAAATCTAGATTTAGCAGTGTCTGTGCTGGATTCAATGCGTAAGAAACGGAGTGATCAAGGTCAGGTCTGTGATATGTACTTGTGTGTGTGTGTGTGTGTGTGTGTGGGTGTGTGTATGCGGGTTTGTGTGTGTCACACATATATATTGACACGTAAGTTGCATAGATAATGGCCATCGTTTGTCTGTCTGTCTGTCTGTCTGTCTCTCTCTCTCTCTCTATATATAATATATATAGAGAGAGAGAGAGAGAGATTATCATATTACATATGTGAGTCCCTGTCACTTATATTACTATTTGTTGTAGGTGGCAAAGAATGGCGTCAACCAGATGTTTCAACATATGCCACAGTAATAAAAGGCTTGGCTGCACACTTCGTATTTCAGATGCTATACGAGTTATGTCTGATGTCAGACACCGTGGGCTTCCACCAGGTGACGAGGTAGTTTTTTGTCTGTGTGTGCGTGTGGGTGTGGGTGGAGTCGTCTCACACGCACAGTCCAAGGTATGCTTTTATGAAACTAATCTATAGTTCGCACACTAGGTTCCATTTGGGAAAGTTGTCAAATGTCCTACTTGTAGAGTTGCTCTAGCAGTTGTAACCACAATGCGGTATTCAGGTATTTGTTAAGTGCACACGCACGCGTACTCATAAGATGAAACTCTTTTTTTTTTCTTCTGCAGCTGGTTGCCTGTTGCAAATGCAGATATCAATACGAACTGATGTCGGACATGTTACAAGCTGCGAATCTGAATCCTTAAGGTCTTAATCTCTTCAAGTGAGCTCTTGGGTAATTTTGTGCATTGTTGTTGTAGATTAACGTGTGTATATTAATAATACACATTTTACAACATGTGTCTGTTGCCTGTAAATGAATGCTACACCCACTCCTCGACAAGACACATTGTTACATATGTATGTTTTGATTGTTTCTGGCAGTCCTAATGCTTCAGCATTTGAACGTGGACTTCGATTCTTACAGCTTATGAAGCGGCCTATACATTCAGCAATCCATTCGTTCAATGTAATCTCTCTCCCTCCCTCCCTCCCCTCTCCCTCTCACCCACACACCTTGTTGTGATGACCAGGTGAAAGCCCCAGATGGAGTAGCTCGAACTCACAGATTTGCTACTGAAAGTGTGGAAATTCCTGCACAAGAAGGAGAGAGAGTGACCATTGCTTGTGCTGCACCAAGGTTTGAAACACACACACACACGATATAGATAGATAGATAGATAAATAGATATATTGTGTGTGTGTGCGCGCGCGCGTGCACGTGTGATATAAAACAAAGGTGCACATTTTTCTTTCACAGATTTGTGCAACAGCAAGGGTTTGGATTGGTTTCATTTCCTGCAAGAACACCAGGATGGCAACCAAGTGAACCAATGTCAATCACAAACCATATAACTGGACGTGAAACCAGTCTTCTTAGAGCACCTCCAAAATCTGGAAATGGTGTGAACAGTACGTTCCCTCCTTTACTTTCGTAGCATAATACACACACATATATGTACACACGTATGTATATATACGTCTGAGTGTGTGTGTGCGCGTGCATATATATACAACTTGTTGATTAGCAGGATTCAATACTTCAATAATTATACCAGCAGCATTTCTTCTAGCGACTAGTAATGCAGCAACAGCGTTGATTGATCCAAATTTACCTCGAACACTGGCTGTTGGAGCCAGTGCTGCAATTGTCTTTGGTGGTATAGCAAATGCTTTTGTACTTCCTCGCCTTAATCAAGTAAGTTAATGCTATAATTGTATTATCAAGTTTATTTGATATTGTGTTAAAATCATTAACCTTAAATCTGTTTTCATAAATTTATCTGTTGTATACATTACTGGTTCACCTTTAAGATTCCCTCGAGGACGGCGGATGCTATAGCATTGCGGCAGGAGCTTTTGTCACAGTATGAACTTCTCCAATCACGGCTTCAACAGTTGACTGACTCAGCTGTACAAGAGGTGTGTGTGGTGTGTTTATACACATTAACATGTCAAGTTTATGTACCTTTCCAGAGTTTTGATTGTTCTTTTGAAACAGGTGACCAGATTGGCTCGAATGTGTCAGCTCCAGAACAAAATGGAGTCTATAGGGCAGGATATGTATGGGTACGTATGTATATATATATATATATATATATAATATATATTAACATAAGAAGACTACTACGAAACCAATAAGTACATACACGTTATGAGATTTGACAATATATATTTATAAATTTTTTATATGTTTATTTGTTTTTGGTGATTAAGAGCAAGGATTGAGAGAGTCAGAAAGGCACGTGAAGGAATTGATGAACGCTTGACTGCACAACTAGAACTGATAGATAACTATGCAAAGGTGTGTGTGTGTGTGTGTGTGGAGAGAGAGAGAGAGAGGGAGAGAGAGAGGGAGAGAGAGAGGGAGAGAGAGAGGGAGAGAGAGATTTGTTCTCTCATGATTCTGATTGCTCAGATTGCATCCATGATAGAGATTGAGGTGGAGATGGACACAGACGTGATTGCCATAGAAACTGCGGGGGCTGTGGTATTTAACCATTTTGTTTTGATTTATTATTAAGTATCCTTGATGACTATATTAATCTTATGTCCATGAAACAGGCAAGAATTGAGGAACAAATTCAAGGCCTTATGGAAGTAGAGGAGCTCCAAAAGGTATGTTTGTCTATCTATATATTGTGTACATACATACACGCGTGTGCATGTGTGTGTGACTTAAATATTCATATACTATAATAATAAATAAAAGAGCATAGTACTAAATATTTTTTTATTTATTTAGAAATGGAAGATACAAGCGGAGGCAGCAGATGAAGTAGAGAGGCTCTTAAACTCTACACCAATTGCATCTATATAGGTTTTGTGTATATGTAATATTTTCTTAATGATTTCTTCTTAATGCATGTTACGAGTAAGTTCATAAGGACTGCGTGCGTGTGTGTGTGTGTGAGAGAGAGATCGTTGAAATTTACCTTTCATAGAATTTTTAAATAAACTAAAATAGATTTTAGTACATAAATAGTAAAATCAAAGATTAAGTAATTATAGTCACCCCTATTTAATAAATGATAAGGTTAAAATGATAAACAAACTAAAACAAAGTTTTAATAATAACTAACATAAGTAATCTTTAATTCTTTTAATTAATTAATTTATATATAATAGTTAATAAATAAAAAGCACCAGATCTATAGAAGTTCTTTAACAAAAGAAAAAATTAATATTCAAAGGAACGTAATGAATTTATATTAGTATGCCCTGATTATGAATGATTATATGGGTGTATAACATTGTATGCATTTCTTAAAATTTTCTTTTATTATCTAGTTATGAAACAGTCAACAGAAACAATATTCTTGTACCGCGTTATAAAGTTTATTTCATAATTACAAAGTTATAAAATTTACATACTATTATTGAGGATTTAATGATAATTAATGTTTAAAATTAATAATGATATTGAGAGTTTTATTTTTCAAATTGTCAATTTTAATTAAGTATTTTTATTTATAAATATATTAAATTAATATTTTTATATATGTTCAAATAATTATTTATATTTCTTTTTAAAAGCAAAAATACACAGATCAATCTTTTATAGTGGTTGTTATTAAAGTATATAAGATTGCAATGAATCTAACATACTTTATATTCAAAATAATAGATGAACAATATCAAATTATTTGTATTTAGTTTTTTCCTCTCAGCAGTTTGTTTTTAAATTTAATCTACAAATTAATGTTTTATAAAACCCTTAATAATTCAAGCATTATAAATTTATGTGTTTACATACCATTTTTGTTTGTTATTTAATTAAATTCATTAATTAAGAGAAAATATATTAATATCATGACTGAAACCATATCTAAGATTTCTTGTTCCGGGAGGTTTTTTCTAGATAGATTATTATTTTAATTTTAAACCTAATAGATAGAAGTTGTAAGGTTCCATGGTATACTATGTATATACGCCACGTATACTGGTGCCAAGTGGCATTAGGAGTCATACAACTAATATGGGCATTGGCTAATCTGGGGGCTGGCTAATCTGGGCACCATGATTTACTTGGTACCAAGAGTGCTAATCCTAGCACAGACACTTAGTATAAATACCCTGTATCAGCCAGACCTAATGAATCGTATTTAGTATTCACACCTCTCTCATTGGTGGAGAAGTTGGGTAGTCCTTTTTCGGCTTAGTTTTTTGTCTCCCTCTTCCCTTGTGTTCTTGGTCGTGATGGCAACCGAAGAAAGGTGGTTGCAGTTGTTCGATGCACTGCAATTGAGCGTGGCAAATCAGACTGCTCTGCTGCGAGAAATTCACCAAGGAATGCAGCAGAATGCTAGTATGCCGCAGAGTTCAATCCACACCTTTTGGGTTCCAATCCACGTGTTCGTCCAGAATTCTTCAAGGGGGAGTTGGAGCAGACGTGTACCATTGGTGGGAACATTTTCAAGGGATTGCTGACTACCATGGATGGTCTGACTCCCAGCGGTTGCGAGAGTTCCCAACGTGTTTGCAAGGACTTGCCTTGCAATGGTACAATGGTGTCCCCGTTCTTGATCGACAAGATTGGAACATCTTATCCCAGCGTTTCAAGCAAGCTTTTGGTAAGCCCGAGGATTCTGCTGCAGCTTTTCGTGAGCTCCATGACTTGAAGCAAGTGTCGGGAGAGACGTCCAACGATTCGGGATTAAGTTTCGAAACTTGGTCAATCGTGCGATCCAAGCATGACAGAACGGGTACGTTTGGGCTTGTTATGGCCAGCTCTTCGCCCTGATTTGGCTGGCTTGGTGGAGGGATTTGGTCCTCGACTGTGGAGGAGGCTTGCGGATTGCACAGCGATTGAGAACTCATTGGGGCAGCACAACGTGTATATCCTGTATCGGCACCTATTCCTGGGACATCCGATCCTGTTCCGATGGAGGTGGGTGCTGTTCAGATGGAGGACCAGTCCTCAGGCCGCAGGAGGGGCCCAGGCCAAGCTGCTGATCGGCGTGGTCGTGGTCGTGGTCGTGGTCGTGGTCGTGGGCGGAACATTCAGTGCTATGAGTGCCGAGGTTGGGGACATGTTGCACGAGCATGTGCAAATCGACATCAAGTAGCTGCCATCGAGATTGCAGAAGAAGTGGAGACTCTTCCGCAGCCGGAAAACGAGGCATAGTGCATGGGGTGTCAGAGGACCCATGCACTAGGCACATTGCACCACCTCTGAAGAACTTGATTCCAGCGCATGGTCGACACTTCCCCGAAGCACCTTTGTTCTTCCATGCTTGTGCGGGCATAGGGGTCTCGAGTGAGTTACTGGACACTGAGCGTTTTATGTTTGTGTTCTCCGGCATGGTAGAAGGAACTCCTGTTTCAGTCCTGGTGGACTCCGGATCCAGTATATCTTCTATCAATCGATCAGTAGCGGAGTCCTTGCACTTGCACACAGTACCAGCTGAGCGAACTTTGAAGGTAGTGTTTGCTGATAAGCAGTCTTTTGCTAGATCACATCGAATTGCACATGTGCCTGTGGTGTTAGGAGGATACCATCATCTACTTCCGTTGCGGGTGATGCCGAGCCAAGTCCATGACATCATCCTCGGTGTCAATTGGCTTCGTGCGGTCAAGGCAAGATGTGATTTTGAAATGTGCACGTTGTCTATCCCAGGATGCCCCCCATTGCAGGCTACAGAACATGCACCGAATGGCATGGCGGCAACATTGCAGGGCATGATGGCGCCTAAGGCAGAGCCTTCTCCAGAGCAACGAGCTAAGGACATCAAGGAGCTTTTGGCGAGGTATCCGAGCCTATTCAAACCCATTGTAGGAGATGCAAATCCCCTGTTGACTACTCGGCATCACATCCCGACTGGTACAACTCGCCCGATCAGAATGGGGCTCAGGCGACGATCTCCAAAGGAGAAGGATATCTTGAATCGTTGTGTGAGGGAGATGCTAGAGTTGAAGGTGATACGTAAGTCTCGAAGTCCATGGGCAGCAGAACCACACCTAGTTCCGAAGCCGGATGGGACTACACGTTTCACTATTGATTTCAGGCCATTGAACGATGTTTCTGTTCCAGATTCATATCCACTACCAAGGGTGGATGATTTGGTCGATGCATTGGGGAATAGCCGGTACTTCACTATTCTTGAACATGGCTTCCGGCTATTGGCAGATCCCTATGGCTCCTGAAGATGCAGCAAAGACAGCATTTCGAACACCATCCGGCTTGTACGAGTTTACGGTCATGCCATTTGGGTTGGTCGGGGCCCCAGCAACCTTCCAGCGGATGATGGATGAGCTATTGGAGGGCTTTGAAGAATTTGCACGTGCGTACATCGATGACCTTCTTATTCACTCTGCTACGTGGGAGGAGCACCTTCAGCAGTTAGAGCGGGTCCTGCAGCGATTGGTGCAATACGGGCTGAAGTTGAAAGAGCAGAAGTGCAAGTTCGGATGTACCTCCTTGAAATACTTAGGATTCATCATCACGGCAGAGGGTGTGAAACCGGATCCGAGAAGACCCTAGCTGTACGAGAATTTCCTGCTCCTGAGTCAGTGGCGGAGTTGCAGCGTTTCTTGGGAAAGGCAACATACCTAGCGAGGTTTGTTCCGCGGTTCTCAGATTTGACAGCCCCATTGCGAGGATTGTTAAAACAAGGAGCTCAGTTCCGGTGGTCCAAGAAGTGTCAGAAGGCGTTCGAGGATGTTAAGGCATTGCTAGGATCTCCACCTTTGTTGCGGTATCCGGACTTGCCAAATCCTTTATTCTTCGGACCGATGCTTCAGATGTCGGGTTGGGGCCGATCTGTTGCAGGAGACTCCCAATGGTCAGCGGTACCCAATCGCTTATGCAAGTCGGAGCCTTACTGAGGCAGAGAAAAATTATTCCACCACGGACAAGGAATGTCTGGCAGCCGTATGGGCCTTTCAAAAGTTCCATGCATATCTACATGGCTCCAACACATTGTTGGAAACTGATCATGCTGCCGTCAACTCAATCATGAAGAGGAGGAATGTGACGGGACGACTTGCACGTTGGGCGTTAATTTTGCAAGGGTATCGTTTTCGGGTTGTTCATCGCCCAGGGTCTAGCATGGCGGATGTGGATGCGTTATCCCGAGCTCCTGTGGTAGTGGCAGCCCCTGTAGCATTGTTGCCGGATGCCCTTCCTGATCGCGTACTTCCGAGGCGGGAAGACATTGTGGAGGCTCAAAAGATGGAGCCATGGATCAGGAGGTTGCGTGAGGTCTTGAGTAGTGAGGTACCCTGCGAGGATCTTAACTTTCGCACATATGCACGATCTTTCAGACTGATGGATGACTTGCTTGTCTTTGTTGGAGACGGTTCCGAGTGTCGTGTGGTGGCACCATCAATTTACATTAACTCCTGGTTGCAGTTCTTTTATGACAACCCGATGTCCGGACACATGGGATTCCAACGATGCCTTGAGAGGATTCGACAGCACTTGTATTGGCCCCGATTGCGACAAGACCTACATGAGTACATTCATACGTGTCCGGAGTGTCAACGGCATAACGTGTCCACACTTCCTCCTGCGGCAACCCTGGAACCAATTCGAGTTTCTCGCCCCTTTGAGCTGGTAGCATATGACATCATGGGACCATTCCCTGTGTCGCAGTTCGGTAATCGATACATCATTGTGTGCTCTGATTACTTGACTCGGTGGGTAAAAGTGTGCTTTGCCAGATGCTACAGCAACTTCCATCATCAAGTTCCTACTAGCTCAAGTGGTGCTGAGGCATGGTTGTCCCGAACGAATTTTATCGGATCAAGGACCAGGCCCAGCAGCAGAAGCAGTAGCTTTGTTGATGCGACGGTTGCAAATCCGACAATCTTTTGCCTCAGCTTATCATCCTGAGACTGATGGTTTGGTAGAGCGGTTGAACAGAACTTTCAAAGTCATGCTTGCCAAGTATGTGCGTCCTGACCATACGGATTGGGATATGTGGCTTCCATATCTCCAATTTGCTTATGTTTCAGCCCCTCACAAGTCAACAGGGATTTCCCATTCAAAGCTTTGTATGGTCGTGAACCTGTATTACCACCAGCAGTTGGCATCACTCCTCACGAAGCACGGTATATGGATGGGCGTATGTGGTTGGAGCATTTGAACCAAGTCCTTCCTTTGTTGTATGCTCAAGGTGGAGAACAGTTAGCTCGTGCACAAGAGTATCAGTGTCGGACTTACAATCAACGACATCGAATACCACCTCAATACCAAGTGGGAGATTTGGTTCTCGTCAAGTTTCCAAGGTTAGGGGATCAAACACACGCAGTAGGGCTTCAACCGCGATGGGTCGGGCCTTGGAGTGTTGAAGAACAGTTGGGAACACAAGTGTATCGTTTGAAGGGGTTCGGGAGTCACAACATGTCGCTCATGTGTGTCGGCTACTACCGTTCCACCAACAGACACTCGTCCAAGGAGGAGGACCACCTTGATAGGTAGAAGCCATGTCTTGAAAGGGGGATGATGTAAGGTTCCATGGTATATACTATGTATATACGCCACGTATACTCTGCCATGATGGTGCCAAGTGGCATTAGGAGTCATACACACTAATATGGGCATTGGCTAATCTGGGGCTGGCTAATCTGGGCACCATGATTTACTTGGTACCAAGAGTGCTAATCCTAGCACAGACACTTAGTATAAATACCCTGTATCAGTCAGACCTAATCGAATCGTAAGTGTTACAAAATTAAATTTAAATAAAAGCATTATTAATTACAGTTTTATAAAAGTTAAAACATGTTTACCAAGTAGATGTTTACCAAGTAGATGCATGTTCAGCATAAAAGAGCAGAGAGCATAACATATGCCTCACCACTCGCAGACTCCCTATTGAACAACTGTGCAGCAGCATCTATGCCCCTCGTACCATCTTTGTATGCCTTAGAGCAACTCAGCAACGTCTTCCACGTCATTGATTCTGTACATTCATTCTCGACCACAAACTTCCACGCCTCTTCCAGCTCCCCAGCTCTCCCCACCAAATCCACAATCCCAGCATAGTTCTCCACCTGTAGTATTAACCAGAGCGTGTGCGTGCGTGCGTGAGTGTGTGTGTGAGAGAGAGAGAGACCAGTATACACACACACACCAATATGCTGTGCGTGTGCTTACAAGATACTTTTGATTGTTAGACTCCCCAAGAAGATTGCATCCTTCAGTCAACAATCCAGAATGACTGCATGCAGCAGTTATACTTGCAAAAGTTGCACCATCCACTCCCACACCTGTACACATATATACAAACACATCATGTGCGTGCGTGTGTGTGTGTATGTACCTTCTAGATGCATCATTCTGAAGGTCTCAATAACTTTGCTTATCTTTCCATGATGACTATAAGAATCGAGGATCACATTCCATGCAACTGTATCTTTTGTCACCATTTTTTCAAACACAGAACAGGCATCCTCTACTTTTTGTTGTCCTAGAAAGCTCATTAAGGCCGTCTGAACCAGCTTATCATCTGTTCACAAAACACATTAAAAGTGCGTGCGTGCGTGCGTGTGTACGCTACCTGTATGTTCCTCAAGCAGGCTCCTTAACTCAATAGTCTTCCATGAGTTCATCACTGTAATAACTGAAACATTGTCTGCTTCAATCCCTTCCTGCTGCATATTCCTGAACATATTTACAGCCTTCTCATGTTGTCCAGCTTGTGAATACGCTGATATCATTGCAGTCCAAGAGCACACATCCCTGTAAAACTAAAGTCACACACACGCACGCACGCACGCACGCACGCACACCTCTGTTTAATATGCTCGAAAATCTCCCAAGCAGCTTCGAGTCTCCCTATCCTGCCATAGAAGCTAACCAAAGCAGTTTGAACACCATGATTCAAACTAAAACCCGCGGCAACAGCATTCTCATGGATCAAAGTCCCCTGCGAAGCCTCTTCACAAAGACTTAGAGCTTTCACAATAGCTACACTCTCCAGCTTCACACCTTCGAGCTGCATCTGCTTAAGCAACTGTATACTTCTCCCACCATTTCCATTCTCACTGTAAGCTGCCAATAAGACCATCCATGAAAAACTATCATGATACTCCATCCTATTGAAGATTTCTTGCGCTTTCTCAATGCATCCACACCGTCCAAAAGCTCTCACAAGCCCTGTATTGATGATGTTATCTTCATCAAATCCCAGACTTGAGATGCTTGAACTCAGCATGATAATTTCTTGTATAGTTCTACACTCCGGAAGCAAGATTACAAATGTAACTTTGTCAGGAGAAACACCTTGTATTAGCATTCGTCGGAAGTAAAGAAACGGTTCATGGCATGACCCAATCATACTGTTCCACAACACTGCATCTCCTCGCTCGCAAGCCTCACCAAAAACTTGTAAAGCAAGCCCATGCTGCTTAAGCCTCCCATACATGGTTACGAGACCCGGTGCAATCTCCTTTGAAAACTCCTGAAACGTAAGCAAGCTCCCCACACATTCACGAACAAGTCTAGCATCGCCTAAGCTTCCAAACTCACTTAAGACACCGATGATACAGATCAAAGTTACCCGATTGGGTTTAACACCCTCCATGAGCATTGCTTTGAACAGTAAAAGTGCCTCTCTGAAGTAGAAACTCTCCGCGAAACCACTGATCATGGCCGTGCATGCAACAACATTCCATGTATCAAAGCTATCAAACACCTCCAATGCATTCCCAGTTCTTCTACACTTGCCATACATACCAACAAGAGCATTCTTTACGGATTCATCCTCGTCGAAACCTGCAGTTACCAAATAAGAATGTAAAACTTCACCATAAGTAGAGTTTCTGCATAAGCTCAGCATCAATATAAACGTAGCCTTGCTCGGTTTTACACCTTGCAAATGCATGCTTCGGAAAAGCTCCACCGCACGATCTTCGCGGTTATTCTCACCACAAGCTTGGATTGCTACATTCCACAATATGTCATCAGGGTGAGGAAAGGAGTAAAATACATCAAGTGCGTCTTCTAAGCTTCCACACCGGCTGTGCATCCCCACAAGTGCAGCACCGAGTTTAATACATGGATCCATCCTTAGATGAACAATCCACTCATGGAGATACTTGCCAGTTGAAAAATCCGAGCATGAACTAAGCAAGGGAAGGAAAGTAACTCTGTCTGGTGGTAAACCTTCAAGCTGCATTAGTTGAAACAGAACAAACGCTTTCCCATTCCCGTCCTCATGTTTGGCATATGCCCCAAGCATTGCATTCCACAAAGGGAGAGATGTACAGTAAACTCTTTGAAACAAACACTCTGCAGATCGCATATCTCCGCACCTGGAAAACATGGCGATTAGAGCCGTAGTTAGACGAGTATCAGATGAAAGGCCGCTTTCCATAATGCACTCATATACGAATGTACCTTCACAAACTCTAGAGACTGCACTGCAAATAGTGAGCAAGGTCACCTTGCATGGCTTAACACCTTCAACGAGTATGATCCGGAAAAACTCTACGGCTTCCTCAAAGCGGCTGTGATCTATGTACACTGAAAGCATGCTTGTCCACGCCACGATGTTGGGGCGTGATATCCGATCAAAGCAGAGCTTTGCATTGCTTAGGCTCTGGCAGTTGTTATACATGGTCACAAAGGCGGCTCCTATATATGAAGAGCTCGTGAAACCGCACTCTTTCGCAATAGAATGAATCAGCTGTCCTTCGGAAAGATAGTAGGAGGTCTTGCACGCTGTCAGCGTGGCTGTGAGAGAGATCTCGTCTGGGTGTATGCCTTCTAAAAGCATTCTTTTGAAGAGAGCAACTGCTTTGTCAAAATGCCCATTCTGTGCATTTGCAGAGATCATGCTCGTCCATACAACTGCATCCTTGGCTTCCAGTGTATTGAATCCATCCCATGCCTCTTCTAGACTACCACATTTTGCATACATTTTCATCAGGTCTGCAGCTAGAAATGCATCTAACTTGATTGTACGTTTATCTTTGGAAATGCGTGCGTGGATTCTTCTACCTTCTGGGAGCGCTCTCATGTTACTGCACGCTCTTACCAGTTTCCCATATTCTAGTGAGGACAGTTGCAGATTTTCACGCTCCACAGCGTCCACCAACGTTCTCAACTCCTCTAGGGTGTTCATTAAGAACCCTAATCCCTCTCACAATGGTTTATATATTTTATTTAGCATATTCTTTGTCATCAAAACAGCATAATTTATTGAATCGTCTAACACAATTTAATTCCTAGTCTGATCCTTGGGCGACTCGGCAACTGCAGGTTTAGCTGGAGATTTTGTAAGCTTGGAGAGGAAATCGTTAACCCTAGGAGTGATCTGGGTCTTCCGGCTGCTCAAGAACTTCCTGAACCTGTGTTCATGAAACATTCGTCCTTCCTTCCAGTTCTGCGGAACCCCAAATGACCTATTATCCTTGTCCCACCTGTTTAAAACACACACATATATACACATATAGATACATACATACATGTGTGTGTCTGAAACTATGTATTTATACATACTTGATTGCAGGATCAATTGTGAACATTCTTATAACCATGAAAGACGCCAACCCTACTGCGGACCCAATGAAACCAACCAAGGGGAAAACTTCAGGCTTCAACCATCGTTTTCTCCATGCCTGCCTTGCAATAGAAGACATCCTTTGCTTTCCTTTCTACCCTAAACCTAAGGTTACAGATTTATCATATATCCAATTAAGCCTTTTTATGGATGTTAAATTAATTATTAATTAAAAAGTCTAGGTTAACTATTTATTAGGAGAAAAGAATACAAGGATAAAGGTGGCGAGCATCGTAATGTATACATAAATACGGTGTACGATAGCGTCGTCACCATACGGTACACGTCATTGCCCTCGTAATTATTCGATCGGCCGTTTCATGGAATATTCCCACACAATTAAATAAAAACTCCTGTCCGTTTCATAGCAATTATTTAAAAACTTTTTTAGGGCGCTCTGCTTTTGAATTAGGGCTCTTTTAACTCCCTTGTCATGTTGTGGATCTGCACATAAAATAGCCTCTTGTTATTGTTGGTATCTGGACAAATTCACATCTCTGGGGTTGGTTTTCTGAATTCTCTATATTTTGTTTTGCGAAATTCTCTAAATAACCTCCGAGAACAAGTATGATCTCCCTCGCAAATGCAAATTCTCCATGGATTCCTCACACAAATTCCTCAGATTTAAGGTTGGTTTCACTCAAACTAGAGAATTCACCTGCATGATTCACAAATTTCCTTGCAGCATCCAGAAAACACTCTACTTGGTATGGAAGACGCTTCATCATGGAAATCAACAGCTGGGAGTCCAATTAATCTGGATACCATGTCAAAGGTTGTGGAATTCATCATCAAAGTGTATGCATTTTAATCTTGTTTTTTTTTTCTGTACAGGACACAGCTGCTGCATTTGACAATGAATGGTTCATAGCAGCACCACACGAGGTTCTTGAGCAGGAGACAGCACCAACAGGAATTCTGAGCTTGGAGGCACTCCAGCTTCAGTCTTTTCTCTCCAACGAGCACCATGGTGATAAACAATCACGCCCAACAGCAGACACAGAGTCAGCAGCAGCAGTCCATTGTTCTGGACAGTGATGGTTCAATCATGCTTGATGAAAATGGTCACATCATAAGCAGCCCAGTGAAGAAAAAGCATGCAGGATTGACTGCAATGTGCTCGAGTCCCAGCCCGAGGAAGAGCTCGGTGAGTTCTCCCCAAACAGGATCACTAAACGTCTTCCAGCATTCTACCATTCTTAAGCCGCTGTCTCCTACTCCTCCCTGTACAGGTGCCCGTCCTACTTTGTTTCAGAAGCGCGCACTTAGTCGGAGTGGGGGGATCTTTAACCCCAGTGTTGGGCTCTCGAAGCTCTTAGTTAAACCGGGAAATTGCATCACTCCAGATGAGGAGAGCCCCAACATCACAAGAGATCAAAATGGCTTGAGGCGGCATTTGCTGTTCACTGGGCAGGCAAAGGCAAATCAGCAGCCGTTAAAGAGTCCTTTGAAGAGGAAAGCTCCTGAAGATGACTGGGACGATATGGAGAATACTATAGATGAAGATGATGAGAGCGGGGATGGCTCTGGTGTTGCACACGAGCTTGGGAATGGTACTAAAGCGAACACCGGATCAGGGAATTGCATGAAGAGCTCCAAAAAGGGAATGCCGGCAAAGAATTTACTCGCTGAAAGAAGACGTAGGAAGAAGCTTAACGATCGGCTTTACACTCTTCGTTCTGTGGTTCCAAAGATCACAAAGGTATGTGCATGCGTGCGTGCGTGCGTGTGTGTATTCAATGTGTATTGTAGATGGATAGAGCATCAATACTCGGAGATGCAATTGAGTACTTGAAGGAGCTCATTCAAAAGATTAAGGACTTGCATAACGAGCTGGAAGCACAGAATGAGAAGAACAGCAGCAATGTGAATCCCCAGCCTCTAACACCTACTTCCTCAACTGCTCAACTTAGAGGACTCGTTAAAGAAGAATCATCAGCTTCAAAGCCTATGGAACCTTCACAGCCTGCTCGAGTACGTGCGTGGCGTGTGTGTGTGCAGGGAGACGTTGTATATATACATATGTTATACAGATTGAAGTGAAGATGAGGGATGGAAAGGATTTCAATATACATATGTTGTGTGGGACAAGGCCTGGTTTGCTGCTTTCTATGATGAAAGCTTTAGATGGACTCGGGTTGGACGTGCAACAAGCCGTGATCAGTTGCTTTAATGGGTTCGTTTTTGACATATTTCGAGCAGAGGTAAGATATCTAATATGTACTATTATATGTTATAATAAGATTAATAAAATATCAATGTGTTTATTATATACATTGGATACCAAGCAGGCTATGAAGGAAGGAGAGGTTGGGCCAGAGGAAATCAAGACGGTGCTTTTGCATACTGCAGGCTGCCATAGTGTGATCGGGTAGATCTTTTGTGTTTTTTGATCGAAGGATAACGGCGCTATACAGTAAATACTGCCTTTGGCATTTTTCACTTTATGCAAGTGTTGTATTTAATGGAGTTCATTTATTTTACCACCTTTTATACGAGTATGTTGTCATAATACCTGATATGTGTGTGTGTGTACGTGAGTGCGTGCGTGTGTGTTGTTTCGTTACCCTCGGTGGGAACATGACCACCATTTAAAAAGTTGCAGTAGAATTATCATGCATGTTATATATGCGTAATGCGCGTGTGTGTACTATATATTTCATATTATTTACATATACTGATATTGGTACTATGGTGATGTTTCTGGGTAGTATCAGGAATCCAAAGGATGAGTTCAGCTGATCTCAGAAAAACAGTTAATGCATCATATTGTGTGCATGCCCACATCTGCAAAACGATTAAATTGCTCACGTTACGGAGTGGTAAATTTATGAATGTATATTAAATGTATACAACAAATATATATTGGTATATACATGTATACCAAATAAAAGTATAAATGCTCATGTAAATTTGTTTTTATTTTTTTGTTTCTGTCAGTGTTCACGGAGAACAAACAATGGCTTTTCAATGTGATATCAACGTCTTCATGTCATTTTCATATGTATAAAGATCCAGTTCAATATAATTGATAATATTTATATTAGTTTATGAATTATACCTGCATAGAACAGACTAGAAGAGTTTTTGGGATCAATATACTTTAAGTAGTCAATTATATATTCGCAATTAGTATACTTCTGTGCAGGTGATCATGTTATTAAATTGTACAACATTCTCTCTCTCTCTCTCCCCCTCCATCTCCCTCTCTCCCTCTCCCTCTCCCCCTCTCTCCCCCTCTCCCTCTCCCTCTCTCTCCCCTTCCCCCTCCTCCCTCTCTCCCTCTCCCTCTCCCTCTCCCTCTCTCTCCCCTTCCCCTCCCCCTCCCTCTCTCCCTCTCCCTCCCCTCTCTCTCCCTCTCCCTCTCTCTCCCCTTCCCCCTCCCCCTCCTCTCTCCCTCTCCCTCTCCCTCTCCCTCTCTCTCCCCCCCCTCTCTCTCTCTCACATGCACACGCACACGCACACACAAGTTATAAATAATAGAAACCGTAAACCCTAGAGGCTTGTAGAATGAATGAGACATGAGGCTACATTCAGCTTTGAGGATTCGAAAGCGTATGGTGCACTAATAAGAGCAGCTACGAGTAGCAAGGATTTAAACAGGGGCAGACAGCTGCATCATGAGCTTCATACAATTCAGCAAGATGGTAGCACATTTTTGGGGAACTTGCTGGTCCAAATGTATGCAAGCTGCGGGAGAATGGAAGAGTCAATCTCAGCATTCGATTCAATCCAGAGTAGGAACGTCTTCTCGTGGAATATCATCATTTCTGGGTATGCCCAGAATGGGCATCTCAACGAGGCAAGGTGGGTGTTTGATAAAATGCCATACAGGAACACTGTTAGCTGGAACACTCTTGCTACTGCATTTTCTAACAACGGAGAGACAGATTTCGCTACAGATCTCTTCCGGGCGATGCCTGAGAAGAACGTAGTGACATGGAATGCAACTCTTGCAGCATATGCCCGGAATGGGCATCTCTTAAGCACCAAGCAATTGTTTGATGAAATGATTGTCCGGGACGAGATTTCATGGAACACACTTCTCGCTGCATACGCACAAGGTGCAGTTTTTCACGAGGCACGTTTAGTCTTCAGGAACCTCCCTTTCTGGAGCGTGGTCTCGTGGAACTCGGTTATTGCAGCTAATGCCCAGAACCGGTATATGCACGATGCTTGGAAACTGTTTAACCACATGCCGGAAAGAGATGTTATATCCTGGAACTCTGTTGTTACTGGATTTGTTCAGTCTGGTAACGTAAACGAGGCAAGGGGTGTTTACGAAAGAATGCCTCATCAGGATGTGGTATCATGGAATGCGCTAGTTTCACTTGATGTACAGTCAGGCCGTCTGACGGAGGCAAGGAGAGTATATGACGAGATACCAAACAGACAGAGTATAATGCTTGGTACAACACTCATCTCGGCATACGCAGCTAGTGGGCAAGTGGCAGAGGCAAGAGAGTTCTTTGATAAACTCCAGGAACATGACGTTGTATCATGGACAAATATGATTGCCGCATATACCGGAAATGGGCATCTTCTGCAAGCGAGGGAGCTCTTTGATAAGATGCCGAGACGGGATACCGTGGCATGGACAAACATGATATCTGGATACGCTCAAGACGGGGATTTGCAGCAAGCTAGTCACTTGTTCTTAGAAGCTCCTCAAAGAGATACAGTGTCATATAATGCAATGATACAGGCTTATGTAGTGAGTGGTAACCTTGAGCAGGCCAGTGAATTCTTTGAGCGAATGAGAAATGAGAATGTGTCCAATGTTTCTTCATGGAA
This sequence comes from Selaginella tamariscina, assembly GCA_003024785.1. Lineage (NCBI taxonomy): Eukaryota > Viridiplantae > Streptophyta > Lycopodiopsida > Selaginellales > Selaginellaceae > Selaginella > Selaginella tamariscina. The sequence goes on along the minus strand of PUQB01000012.1, from coordinate 531,838 downwards.
CTCGATGATCGCTGCATATGCTCGCGATGGGTGTATTGAAAAGGCTTTGATGCTTTATAAGATGATGGATGTTGAGGGAATCGCACCTAATAACATCACATTTGTTAGTGTGTTAGATGCCTGCACAGAGATCTCCTCCCTCGATCAGGGTCGGATGATCTACTCAGAAGTTCTTAATACCAGGTACATGTTATATATGTACACACTATGCACATACAATGTCAATTATTTTGCAGGTTCATATCAGATGTTGCAGTGGCAACGCAACTAGTGAACATGTTTGGCAAGTGTGGTAAGCTTGAAGAGGCAAAGGAAGTCTTCGAAAGGATGGAAGAGCGTAATGTGTTATCATGGAACACAATGATCGCTGCATATGCCCAGAACGGCCACAGCACGGACCGGAGAGACATAGAGAACGGGCATAACAAGATATTGGACGTGTTCATGGAGATGCTAGTAACTGGATTTGATCCGGATGATGTTACAATGTTGAGTGTGATCTCTGCATGTAGTCACAGCGGGCTTGTTGAGCTTAGTCGCGACTATTTTATTTCAACTAAGTATGAGTTTTATGTGGAGATTAGAATGGACCATTACCAGTGTATGATTGATTTGCTTAGTAGACTTGGTGAGCTTAGTGATGCCCAGGAGCTTGCTATGTTGATGCCATTTGAAGCAGATCTGACGGCCTGGAGGACAGTCTTGAGTGCCTGCAGGTCTCTCTCTCTCTCTCTCTCTCTCTCACACACACACACACACACACACACACACATGCAATGTATGCAGGGTTCATGGGGATATTGAGCGTGGGGCATGGGCAGCCTTGCAGTTGCGGGAGATTGATCCAGACGATGGCTCGCTTTACCATCTCTTAGCTAATACTTACACCACAATATGAGTCAATATAAACCTTAATGAAACTGATTTCTATATCAAAATAAACATATCTCATATTCATACTACTGAGGATTCTCACTATAAACTTTCATTAATTTTATATATTAAATAATAAATAAGATAAAACTTTAGTATATATATATTTAATATAATTAGGTATAAATATAGTATATTTTTTTAATTCTTAATGTTGACTTTTCAAGCAAGGTATTGTTTTATAACTGTTTTTTATTCAAATATTCAATATGTGTTACAAACATATACTTACAAATAATAAATATAGAAAAATTTATAAATTTTAGTAGTATATCATTTTATACATTTGTATAAACACATTTTTGTCTCCAATCGTTAATGAAATATTAATGTTGATTATAACACAATAAAGTTTTATTTAAATAATAATATAGAAGTAAAATTAACTATTCACTTTTTGGTAATAGCCAAAATAATAATGAAAGTCAATTACTCCAAAAGTATGAAATTTAAAATATTTTTAATGAATTATTATAACTGTGTGTTATGTACATATGTATTTATGTATTATAAAATTGATGTAGACAATTATGTATAAAATAACAATAATTATACTTGTTGTTATATGTTTAACAGAGGACTTTAGCATAGTTGAATGGGTTTTATACATATTAATTATTTGTCTTAATTCTTAATTCATGTTTTGTTAATTAATCCATATTTTAAATATAATCTTTGACTTAATAAATTAATTCATATTCATTAGCCAATTGCCAAGCCATGTAAGTTTATGAATAAATGTGTCTGTAAGGTACTATATAACCTTTTTTTATTACTTTGATAATCAACAAACAAACGTTAACATTAACATTAACCATATGTGAAAAAAATATAGTTTAAATGTTTATTAAGATTTTTATAACATATTAAATATCCTGATTTTAAATATTATATACTAGTAAATTTAAAATTTTAGAAACCATTGATGCTGTATAGTATATATTAAGAATGTATTAAATTTATCAAACTTCATTTTAATCTTAAATCTTATTTAAAAAATAATTTATTTAAGTTTATAACATATGCATTTATAGGTTTATCAATATAGCACTTAGAACATAAACATTCTATAAATCATGTTGCCGTATTACCAAATCAAAATAAGAACTATTTAGTAATATTGAATATATTTTTATATAAAATACCTAAAGGTGGTAATAGTTAGGTTGGGCTCCATTAACCTTAAGTTAGCTCAATCCTGCATGTTCAATAAGAACTGAGTTATGGCTTATACAGTTTAAATTGAACTTGAGTTAAATTAAGCCATTGCATATATTGTATGAGTTAAGCGAGATAAACAAATAATTTATAAAGCTAAGTGAAATAAATATTTATTTTGATGTCAATGTCATTATTATAAATTACAAAAAGATAATTCATGCATATAGTGATAATTCACGGCTCTATTTGAGTGTGATTTGAGTTGAACCTTGATTTAAAAATAACAATGAAGACTATAGCCAAGCTATAATACAATAAATTAAATTTGAACCAATTAAGCATTAAATTAAGCCAAACTGTTTAACACCCCTTAAAAGACCACATCGTATTGTGTGCATATGGTATCTCCATATATGAAAAGTAAAAAATATATAAATATACTATATATAAAAATAATATGCTATATTTACATATATACCCTTATATTTACAAATATACCTTAAAAAATATTTTTTTACCTTTAAAGAAATTTAATATTTTACATAAATGTCCTTATCAAACTTTACCAAACTTTATACCTAATAGATTCAATTAAAACTAAATAAAAAAATTTAAAATGAACAAAACTTTTTAAAAAACTTCATATAATATTTATAACAAAGTTAAGAAAATTTAAATATTACTTACAGATAATTAAATATTTTTGTGATTTATATGTATTTATGTTGGAATATGAAATGAGAAAATAATATTAATTAGATATATAAATTTAATCTATAGAAAATTATAATAAAAGAGAATGAAATACATATATGTAAATTTATAATAAATTGAAATGAAATAAATGAATAAGAAAATGTTATAATTGCCATAATCTTATAAAATTACTATATAATATTACAAGGTGTACATTTAGTTAGTTGTTTTTTGGAGTTAAATATTATGAATTATAATTCATATTAAAATTATGTATATTTTTCAATACATATTCTATTTTTAAGAGTAAAAATGTTTTTGAAACTTCAAAAGTACATATTATGTAAATGGTTTATATTTAATTTATGGTTTATGTTATTTATTTTCATAATAATAAATTAAGATGTGTATTATTTTTAATACTCTTTTTCAAAAGTAATAACCTCATAAAACCATAGTAACTAATAATGACTTAATTTAAAGATAATAAATATATGTATATATATTTAACTTGTGAAACATGGACTTTCAATGAGCTTGTTAATTTTTTATCTATAAAATTAATTATCTATTTTAATGATGAGTGAAATAATAATGAAGGGTGGAAAGATGATATTAAAAAATATATTAATTTATAGAATGCATTATAACATTAATTTTTCTTTTATTTTTTCAATTTAATATTATCTTCACATTTTTAACTCAATAAAATATATGATGGTAATAAAATCATATAAATGATATTTTATTAAGTATTTGACATATAAAAAGAATTCCTATTATTTACTTTACTTTTAGCTCTTAAAATGTAATCCTATTTCCCATTAACTTATTTCAATAAAAACTTATATTATTATAATAGAAAAGTTTTATATCACCCTTTATAATTTATGTGATTTTTATTACACAAAATGTTAACATATTAACATAATAAATAATGTATATCAACATATATAAAAATTATATTGCATAAAATGATCGCTTTCATTTCTTACTATATTAAGAAATTTTATTTAATATACAACTTTAAATTAATTATATATAGTAGTATTAGGAAATAAGAAAACTTTAAGTCAATTTTTTTAAAATATAAATATGATTATAATATAAAAGGTAATCTTTTTAGTTATTTATAATCATTACTATAATTATTAATTTGTAAGATCCACGTGTACGGCTGCATGTGCACATACTATTATTAGCGTAGTGGACTTTTTGGACAAAGATTCCATACCATCAGCAATTGTTGTGCTTGACATTCAATGTCCGCAGAATGCAGAGTTAGATTTGCCGTCGTTGGATAAGGTTCGGGAAGCTCAAAAGGTTGAGCTGTGGATTCGAAGGCTTCGTGATGGGTTTGAGAATCCTACATCACTTGCTGATGACTTACCTTTCAGGCATTTACATTCACAGTATCACCTTCAGGATGACCTTATTTATTTTGTGGGGACTGATCCAGATGATCCTTTGCGGTTGGTGGTGCCTTCAATCTTCATTCCACGCTTCCTCCATGCTTACCATGACTCTCCTATTCTTGGTGGGCACATGGGACATCGTCGGGTGATGGAGAAGCTGCGTAGATCTTTCTATTGGCCGGAGTTGCGAGGAGATGTAATTCGGTATGTGCGTAGCTGTGTGTGGTGCCAAGCTCGCAATACTCCCCCATGTGCTTCGGAAGGACGGTTAGAGTCAATTGCAGTTTCTCATCCATTTGAGTTGGTGGCATTTGATTTGATGGGACCTTTTCCGCGGTCAACTGCTGGCAATGAGTATGTTATTATTACTTCTGATTACCTAACTCGTTGGGTAGAAGTTGGTGCTCTTGCTAGTGCGACTGCTTCTGCTGTTGGTCAGTTTCTCCTTAATCGGGTCGTGTTTCAGCATTCTTGTCCGGAGCGAATTCTCTCGGATAATGGTCCTGCATTTATGGCTGAAGCATTTCATGTTTTGACATCTCGACTAGGGATACGCCATACTTTCACCAGTGCTTATCATCCTCAGACGGATGGTTTAGTGGAACGGCTCGTCAGAACCTTCAAGGGGATGATCACGAAGTATGTGAACTTTCAACATTCGGATTGGGATGGTTATCTGCCGTCTCTTCGATATGCTTATGTCACTGGAGTTCAAAGTTCCATTGGTACTTCCCCATATAAGCTCTTGTATGGTCATGACCCGGTGTTGCCAACGAAGTTGGGTTTGCCTTCTTGGTTACCGCGAGCTGCTGATGCTAGGTCGTGGGATCGGTATTTGACGAGCATTCTTCCATTGGTTCGTGCGGAGTTAGCAGAACACTTGGGCTGCGTACAAGTAGGACAACAACAACGCTACAACTCGCATCATCGTCCTCCTATGGAGTACAAGGTTGATGAACTGGTGTTGGTTCGTTTTCCCAAGCTTACGGTACGTGGTTTAGCTAAGAGTCTCCTTCCTCAGTGGAAAGGACCGTATCGAGTGCTATGGCAAGTAGGGCCACAGGTTTATGAGGTTCGGCACGACATTCAACCTGATCCTCCGGAGATTGTACATGTCCAGCGGTTGAAGCATTTTGTGCAACGGGAACAAGTTGTGCCGCCTACACTAGTACCTCCTCCTGATGTTCCTCTAGATCCGGGCCCGTCTACAAGAGAACCCTAACCAACTTACACTCTTCCGAGAGGAGGAGATGATGTAAGATCCACGTGTACGGCTGCATGTGCATATACTATTATTAGCGTAGTGGATTTTGAAAGCCGTCGGATTGGATTCAATCTGGACCACTCGCTCTTGTATATAAGTTAGGGTTTCTGAACTAATAGAGATACACATTTCTATATTCCGAGCTCTCACAAATTGAAATATTCAGTTATAAATAATAATAAAAACATTATAAATCTTAGTAATATGATATATCATTTTACGCCTTTTACAAAAACACATTTATAGTTTGGGGGAGTGGAAATTGTTTGCAAAAGCTTGGAGTGGAGTGCATTGATTCGGGCTGTGGGAGGTCTCCATGGGGGGCGCCGCCGTGGCGCCACACTGGCGCCATGTGCTTTGTGAGGTCTCCTGCAAGGGTTCTAGCTGGGGCTGATGCGTCTTCTAGAGCAGTAGCAGGTGCATTTGTAGGAGCTGGGGGTGGTGATGCATACAGTAGATAGCAGCATTTAGGTGTAGAAGTACTGGGGAGGTAGGATCTGGGCAGGTCGGACCTGTGCACATGGCGTAGAACAGGGCAAGAAGTGAAATGGATATGGGTATGGGATTTTGAGGCTGAAAGCGGTGCGTAAGGATTGGAATTGCAAGTGGGCATGATGGATTTCAAGCGATTTGATGGGGATGGAGTAGAATCTAAGGGCTCAAGGTGTGCAGGGTAAGCCAGAAATTAGGGTTCATACGTAAGGATTAGGGCAGAGGAGAGCAAAGCAGAGTAGGGTAGAACAGAACAGGAGTAGGGTCGGAGGTAGAGCAGAGTAGATAGAACAGAACAAGAGCAGGTTCGGAGGAACTTGAGGATCATGGTGGAGACTAGGCGTATTCGGCAGATGAGAGAGGGACTATCGAACCAGTCAGAGGAGATGGGCGGCGAAGATGAGGACTCAGCTGCGACAGGGCAGGTGTGTGTGAGAAATCAGGATTCGGCTCATCAGTCGAGGACGGATAGCAGTGGTCGTGCACTTTCGAGTTCGGATGGTGCATACAGTTCAGGGAAGAGCGAGGAAGGTTCGGACAGTGAGCGGGCAGCGAGCGAGGACGGGGGTGAAGGATGGATGATCCTACATTCTGATGGTGCAGTGAAGGAGAACCCCAAGGGAGTGGCAGGTGCTGGGGATGTACTATCGATGCTGAATGGGAAGGTTGTTCACAAAGTGCTATAGCCACTTCTACGTGCAACCAATAACGAGGCAGAGTATTGGGGACTCACAATTGGACTGTGTGTCGCAAAGGAAGCTGGAGCTCTATCGGTGCGGGCTTTCTGCGATTCGGACCTGATGGCCAAGCAAGTTTGTGGGCAAGTGGGGGTGAAGAAGCAGTCTCTCCAAGTATTGCATGAGCGTGTAATGATTCTGGCGAAATAGTTTGAACACTTTGAGATGGTTCATGTACCCCGGGAGGAGAATGCGAGAGCGAATGCTCTCTCTAACCAGGCCGCTGCTTTGGTAGCAGTTGCCAAGAATGGAAGTGTGGAACAACCATCGGTGGATGAGGGTGTGGTGGTGCGGGAAACACTTCCCAAAGTACCTGAAGAACTGGAGGAGTGGATTCGTGCGCTACGTTCCAAGGATCCCTCTTCAACGTTTCTGAGAACGGCACAGGAGGAGGTGCGAACTTTAACTCCAATAAAGGTGGTGCTAGTTGCAGTGGGACCCGAAGAGAGGTTTGGCTGGACCGAGGGCAGCTTCTCTATCCAAGAAACGGAGTTGGGTGTATGTGAAGTCCGATGGACCAGTAAGAAACCCCCACAGCTCCCGACTGCATATGTGTGGAGCTTGTCGGCTAAGGTTGATGACGCACGGAGAGCACACAACATTGCGAACTGTCTCCGAAAACAAGAAGTGGAGAACCGAGCATGGGCTGAGCAGTGCAAAGTGCCATCCCCGCAGGGAGGGAATCATAATGCTATCGTACCTTGGCAACCGCCTCCGATGTGGTCGAAGAAGATGACCTCACCACCACGGTCCCCGATCATGGCCGATCATGCAGGGCCAAGTCTGGTAGCTCCAACTCTGGCGGGAGCTGGTGCAAAGGAGACAATCCCTCCAAGATCGGTGAAGACGGGACATACAAATGCCTGGGCGAATAATGGTGGTGAAAAGCTAAAGGTAGCTGTGGGCATCCCCCAGGAGAGGGTGATCCGAGTGCCATCGGGAGTGCGCTTTGAGTACTCGAAGGAGGTCGAAAACGTTGATGGAGAGCTGGAGCTGCGTTTTGGCATGTCTGACGAGGAGGAGGAAGAATTGATGAAGAATCAACACCGGATGGAAGCTCAAGGGAACCGCTTCATGGTGCTGTTCATGGGCCGTTACCCACCGATAGGAGAAACTCGTGACTGGATGAATGCGGTGCTAGGAGATCCGGGGCAACAACACTCGGTGACCCGTATTCACAACCTTGGTCGAGGATGTTTTGAAGCCATGCTGAAGAATGCAGATGGACTACAGGAATTGTTGGACCGAAAAACGCTGAGGATGGGCCAATTTAGGGCGCGAGTCCTAAAGTGGGCACCTCTGTTTTTGGTGGAGGATAAGGATGACTTACTGGCAGCCAGCGAGGACAGGGAGTTGGAGGTGTGGGGCCTACCATTCTTTTTCTGCGATAGTGAGGAACTAATGACGCGTCTAGCTGTGGATCTCGGAGTGACCGAGTATGTCGTCTCTCAACCGCCGCATGGAGTGGAAGGGCCAGTGCGGATGCGTGTTCCAAGCTATAAAACATATCCTACGGTGATGTGGTTTGACCGGGTACGTGTAGGATTGGTCCTCAAGGGAGGAGTTGGGGCATGCATGTTCTGCAAAATGCAAGGGCACACGCTGGACCAGTGTAAGCGATTGGCAGCAAAGAAGCTGAGAGAAGAGGTGAGAGTGGAGAAAGGTGACGAGCAGAGCAATGGATGGCAAACCCCGAAGAAGGCCCGAACGACTCCCCAAGCAACTCCGCAAAAGAGTGTGGTGACGAGCAACCCTTTTGCCGGACTGGAGACCAAGACGGAGCAGCAATTGGAGCAAAGGGAACTCCCGCCATCATTACCAATCCAGGCCAATCGTAAGCAGTGGACCAAGAAGAAGAAGAAGATCAGAGTGCAGCCGTATGCTCGTAAGAGTGTGGCATCTACACTTGGAGCACGGATAGGTGGAACAAAGAGGGTAGTGGCAGAGGGTGGGCCAGCGGAGAAGCGTGGTGAGGCGCAAGTGCAATCAGCCTCGAAACGATGCTACCCGTGGAGGACCAAGGAGGATGGGACGCGTGAATTGCTCGTGACACTCAAGGAGGGGATTGGGGAGGTTCCCTTGATTGCCCCGGGGTTTCATGAGAAGAAGGAGCTGGTGAAGTTCCTCACGACCATGCTGGGCAGGGCGGAGGACGCTCTGCAGGTGCTAGTGAAAGACTTCTCTCCTTCGCTGGATTATGTAACGGGCTGAGCTGCGGTTTGCAAGAGCTCCAAATCTACCAAAGGATTTGGTTTGGGTGGCGGACACGGGACAGATTCCGGACCTAGGTTCTACATCCGCTTAATGACGAGCCTCCACATCATTACTTGGAACATCAACGGTCTCGCGAACGTGGACGCAGTAGGGATACGACGTAGAGCACGAATAGCGCAGAACTTAGCAAAAGTGGGGTAAGGCATTCAGTTGACCTACTGATGTTGCAGGAACATCATGTAGCAGTAGTCAACGTTGGTGAAGGGCGGGCTTTCTTCCCTATTGGCTGAACGTTTTGGAACCCAGCCACCGGACAAACAGGTGGCATGTTCATTGGAGTGGCTAATCGGTGGGCCGGGATGGTTGTAAGGCATGAGATCATTGTGCGGAGCCATGCGCACTGCGTTGTGTTGGATGTCTGGGGACGAAGGATCGGTGTACTCAACATATATGCACCAGTAGGACGCTGGTCACTGGAACGTGTGCAGTTATGGAGACAATTGGTGGACTAGGCGCCGGATGATGTAGACAAGTGGATTGTGGGAGGAGACTTCAACATGGTGGAGACTGAAGATGACTCGTTTGACTCCACAGTAGCCAGGCACACCCTGCATGCCGGAGGAGGGCAGAATGAGATGCAAGCGTGGAGATTGTTGCAAGTCACTTTTGGGATCTCGGACGCTTATGGCTTGGATGGTTATGTGCCGCATGTTCCGAGGTTCACGTGGACAGGTGTGCTCCCTGGAGGTAGGCCAATCAGCAAACGCTTGGATCAGCTGTATCTTTCTGGTTGGTTTTCAACGCGCAGTGGGTGCATGACTAGATGGCAGGGATTCGGTGTGTCTGACCACGCTCTACTTTTGATGCGAGTAAAGGTCTCAAAAAATCCAGTTGCTCAGCGTCGACCCCCAGGGATCACTCGACGGTTCATTAAAGACCCCGAAATCCTGACTCACTTGGAGGAGTGGACCCGATGAGAGGAAGTGGGAACAACGGGCTTAGCTGCCTTCTTGGAGTATGTTTCACAGTATTGTCATGAGGTTCAGATTCGCAGACATGGCAAGGTTTTTAGTAGGATGCAAGCAGTCCGAGCCAGCCTTGCAGCGAGTGAGTGGTTGTTAGGTAGGTACCCGGGGCATCAATGGCTAACGACGCGCCAAGAAGCACTGAAACGCCACTTAAAGCAGCTCGAAGCAGAGAAGGCAATGGATTGCCATAGGCTTAGGGACTTGTGATGGTATACCAGTGAGCGCACCCTCAACGCAGAGTTCTTTCGAGCCATTCACCCAGCGACAAGAGGGAAGCCCATCTTTGGACTTAGGAACGAGGCTGGACAGATCTGCGAAGAAGTAGACGAGATGCTGGAGATAGGCATGACATACTTCCAGCAGCTCTTCACGACTAACCCGTGCACAACCGACCGCTCTTGGGGGTGTGAGGTTGTGCTTTCATCTGTACCCCCAGTGATCACAAACAAAATGGCTCATCAGTTGCTACAGCCCTTCACGGAGGTGGAGTTACTAGCGGCGGCACGTGAGCTCAACAAGTGGGACAAGTCCCCGGGCGTGGATGGTATCCCCATGGAATTCTTTGTACAAGCCTGGCGGTGGTTAGGAGGTGCAATACTTGCTGAGTGGAATGCAACAAAGGAAACACACCCAATTCAAACATGGAGCGCGGCTTTCACGGACGGGCTGGTGACATTGATTCCAAAGGAGGGCAGTGATGATGCGTCGGAGGTGAGATGCTGGCGGCCGATCTCAATGATGAACTCGATCTACAAAATCTTTGCAAAGACATTAGCCAACCGCCTGCAGCCAGTCATGCGAGTAATCGTGTGCCACACACAAAACGGGTTTCTAAAAGGCCGACAGCTCTACGAAAATGTGATCACCATGATCTTGGCGGGAGAATGAGCAGGGAGCCTTCTGGAACCCTACTGCTTGCTGCTGCTCGATGGGGAAAAAGCATACGACATGGTGGATTGGTGCTTTTTAGAGATGGTGATGCGACAGCTTGGTTTTCCGGCTAGGTTTGTAAGGTGGATTGCAAGGCTCTATCAACAATCAGCGAGTTGTTTGGTCATCAATGGATGGATGGGGTGGCCGATTCGTCTCTCTAGATCAGTAAGACAAGGATGCCCACTTGCACCGTACCTCTTCTTGATGCAGGCTGAAGCGCTACATGCGTATATGCATCACGACCGACCGTCCAAGCCGAGGGGGATTCCGCTACCAGATTGCCAAGGGCCTCTGCACGACCTTGGTCCGCCGAGGGAGAGAACCGTTCTTGACAGCCTGTTTGCGGATGACACAGGATTTTTGGTGTTGGGAACGGCAGAGAACTTGGATCAAGTAAAGCAGCTACTTGATCGGTTCAATTTTGTGGCTGGGGGCAAGACGAATTGGCATGAGTCCCGAGGTGTGTGGCTTAGTGCACATGCGAGGCCGGATTGGGGAGTAGACTGGGGATTTGTCTGGGTCGAGCGGGGGAGGACAACGAGGTATCTCGAGTTCCAATTGGGTGATCGGTATGATGCAAGTAGACAAGGCGCGTTTGTACTGCAGTGACTCATAGCCCATATGTGCAGTTGGGGTAACCGTTCGCTGTCCCTCCCGGCACGCCTTGTGGTGGCCAACGCGGTGCTCCTAGGCAGCCTTTGGTTCTACATGGGAGTCTGGAGCCTCAGTGCAACAAATGTAAGGGAGATAGAGCAGCTTCTTTGGGTGTACATCTGGAAAGGTTCAAGCCGCAAGCAGAGGTACCAGGCTCGTGTGAGATGGAATTCTTGTGCACGACCACAGGCGAATGGAGGAATCGGGTTGCTTTCCCCAGGCCCTATAGCACAAGCGTTGATGGTCAAGATGATGGTACATTGTTTTTTCCCAGGGTGTTAGCCATGGAAGGTGATGCTCCGCGCCTTGCTCCTGCAAGTCAGACCCCTTAGATCATCTGCAGCTACAACGGTCCAGTGGGCCGAAGATCCCCGTTGGATATTCAGTATACCACCCTTTAGGATTCCGGCGTCCCGTGACTCGTATGGTGGGATACTGGTACGGTACTGGATGGAGCTTTGGATAGCCCTGATTCCCGTGCGCCCTTCACGACTTGAAAATTGAACTCCCTTCCACTATTTCTCCATGAGCTAGTCCATCCGGTGGGCATCGGGATATCTCTCAGAGAGCATATGCCACAAGGAGTTAAGGCAATATACAGACGGTGGCATGCAGCCGGGCTGCGTACGGTGGGCCAACTTCGAGAACTAGACATGCAGCCGGATAGGGTGTCAGCATGGGTTCGTAAGTGGGAACTAGAAAGAATTGCACTGCGGCTAACGGATAGTGAGGTAACAGCACTCGGCATCTTACTGTCAGCACGTGAGCAGGTGTTACAAGACTTCGGAGGCACTTGGCCGGAGAGCGAGGTCCGAGTGGGGGATTGGTGCCGCATTGGGACGAGGGTTTGGTACATAGCTGACATGGATGCTTGAGAAGGAGCATGCTTTCAAGTAGGACTGGATGGTCTCCTCAACCCGCAAGTGGTCCAATTTTCTCCTCTTTTGAAGTTGGTGAACATCGGACTGGTGTGTGTGACTGATATGGCAAAGAAGAGGCCAACAGTGGATCCGAAAGTGAAGCACGGGCAATGGAGACATTTAATGGTCTTTCGGAACCAGCTGGTTGAAGAGCTAGAGTTTGATCCGAAGATGTGGAGGTGGCGGAGTGCGACGGGACGTGGGTTCTTCAGCTATGAACCACGGGTGGGACGAGCGGTTTTCACTGGAAGGCGACCTCCATCAAAGCTGGAGGAACACATGGGAAGGATCGGGCTTCCTAGATCACTTGCACAGACATTGGGAGTGAGATTTGGGCCGGATATTGGTCGAGTGGGATCAAGACCTTTATGTGGCTCTTGCTGCAAGATAGTTTGGCTGTCCAAGCCAACGTTTGGGGGTTACCTTGCAATGCATGCATGTGTTGTGAAGAATTGGAGACTGAGCGCCATTGTTTATGGGAGTGTCGTGCCGCCAAGGCAGTTTGGAGCAGAGCGATGACCCTAGTGCAGAGTTTGGGTCGTGGAGATGATGCCACAATAGGATGGGAGACGGCTTGCCTTGGTGAGCATGTATCCATGTGCGTGCCACGTCGGGGGTCTGGCGTGTCTCGGGAAGACTTGATACGAGGCCGATATATGATCCGGGCGGACAGCAGGTGGTAATGGAAGAACCACCTAGGCTCTGGCTGAACCAATGGTACTTCCTGCGTGGGTGACCATGTGGACAATCTGGCGAGCCCGCAACGTAGAGGTCTTTCAAGGGCACAGATGGAGTCTGCAACAACGAACGGTCGCATTTATGTGGGTAACCTTAGTCTCGTTAGTAGCTGGATCATATGAGGAAGCACGTGCCACGTGTGACATCGGGGAGTATCGGGTGTATGAAGAACAGTGGTTGCCAGCACTTGGCCACATTGTGCAAGGATGTGGGAGCTTGCGTGCATCTGTCTACTGGCGGTGGCAACTGCCTTTGTGGTTTCTAGTGGGAGATGCTTCCCTGGATGCCGCTTGGAGAGACTGAGTCCCACTTGCCGCAACTTGAGGAAATGGCTAACATAGCATGCAATTGACATGGCAGGGGCTGGGAAGCTAACGTGGCAAGAAGCTAACATGACAAGCTGCTGACATGTCAGGATGCTGACGTTGCAGGTTGCTGATGTGGCAGGATGCTGATGTGGCAGATAGGTGACGTGGTAGAGGTAGAAGGCTAGGCTAGCAATAGGAGGTAGCAGGCAGTAGAAAATAAGGTAGTCACCCTTTTATTCACAAAAGAAATCCTCTAATGTACACTACTACACTATTGAATAAGATACACAGAATTCCGATAAAAACACATTTATAGTTTCTTAAAATTATTTAGAAAATTTAGGAAATACTTTAAAATCATTTCTAATAAGAAAATAATAACATTTCTTTTGTATTTACGATTGTTATTATTAACTATGTCTTATATTATATATGTATGTGTGTTATAAAATTAATGCAAGTTTTAGTTGCTAATTGAGGTGAGTACTTATATGGTTTTTACGCAAATATTGAACGTATTTAATAGCACTTAAATTAAATTATTTACATTTTAAATATTTAAAGCTTTATTTATTCATAATAAATATAATGTTTCTTATTTATTTTATTAATGAGCCATTTTTGAAACATTCTCATAAAACATACTTAAGCTACGGAGAAAAACAAAATTAATTATGAATAATAAGACTTATTTATAACTTAGTGTTTTAATTGAATGATTTTTAATATTTATTCATATATCAATACAATATTCATATATTTTAATATTTAATCTTTGATTTAATAAAAGTATTATACATCATTCATACTTATGTTCACTTGCCAATTGTTAAATGATATAAATTATTATTATAATAATTGTGTAAGATAGGATTTTATATGAACTTTTTCTTATTTACTTTAACAATTGATAAACAAGTAATACACGGTATAATGTATTAATATTAACTTTATTGTGTTTTGTCTTATAAATATAATTTAACATTTTTAACATTAATACTGTTATGTTTACATAAATATATTGTTTAATTTGCTATACGTCAGTTGACAAACATAAGAAAATTGTTATTATACAAAACATAACATGATTTATTTAGTAGTATTTGAATTTATTTTTATTGATTCTTAGTTATTGTTGTTATTAATTTTCTTATTTAATTTCTAATTCATTGATTTTATTGAATTAATTTATTTAAGTATTTAAGAGTAAATAAGTAATTTTAACTTGTATTATATATTGTAATATACTAAATTGAAGCAAATAAATTATAAACTATAAACTTATTATTATTTTTATTAATAAGGTAGTTAATATAAAATTTATGAGGATAGTCTTTTTTATTATTAAAATAAAGGTTAGTTGCTTTAACTATATTAAATTCTAATTAGCTTTATAAGTAATTTTTAAAATTGATATAATTTTTTAATAAACAACTTAAAAAATCACGAGAAAGAAAAGTGTCAAGGTATGTTTTATATGGTAAATATTACTCACAAAAGTTTTCAAGATTCTTCTTTCTGAGGCACGTATTACTAGCTCATCCATTGTATTAATATTAGAATATGGGTCGAAAGTGATTGGATGGATATAAACAATGTTTTAATTGAGCATAGCCTTTTGAGGAGAGTCGTCTATCATTAAGATATGTGCGTTCTTCATTATTCTTAACCAATCGATCTCCCAATGAAGCCCAATTAATCTTCCATTTTTGAAAAAATATGGCTTACTTTCCTTTCTTACATCGTAGAATTCGAAAGGTTTATAACATATTAGTTGATTAAAATCCAATCTTTATGAATCACCTCTTCTGCAACACTACAATGTTTGTTAAATAAATTCAACAGTGGTGTCACCGTCTCTTTCAAAAGCTTAAGGAGATGGGTGCACTTGTACGGATTTGGTCATGCATGCAATTTGACAACTTCCAACCCCGGACAAAAAATGATATCATGTCAAAATTTACCATGACAATGAATGAAATCTCCTTATTTGATTTCTTTTTCTTTGTCCTCAGGCCTTTGTCGATGAAGCAAAACACCATTGACATCCAACAACACAATATAACCATGGGTAACAAGGGGTAACATTACCTCTTGAGTGCATTGCAACTCACTTGTTTGATCCTTTTCACATTTATCTTTTGACGCTATATTGTTGTCGATCCCTTTATCATTTACTTGTACATCATCCTTACAAGATTCAAATATTACAGGCGCAAAAGAAAGTGATTTAGGAACTGAAGGCAATAGAAATGGTGATGTAAAAACTGAAGCGGTCCCCATAGTAAGGATGTTTTGAGCTACATTATTATCCATTTCCTGCATGAACTCTGTCATTCTGACATGTGGCACAAGAAATTTTTGCCAAACCCCTCTCTTACCTCATGCCACTGCTGAAAATCCATGTTCTCAACTGTTTCATTACATCTATAAAATGATAGTTAGCTGGCCTTATAATTAGCAAGGTATATTATTTACCTTGTTAATATGTGACCCATGTTATGTTACACTCATTTATAACTATTCATCGCTTTAACAATTCATTAACAATTCTTCTTTGCTGTTACCTTCTGAGTGAGGCGAAGAAGGTTTTAGCCGCTTGAAAGATCGTTAAACATCTTCTGTTTCTTCTGTTGATGTTTCCATGATTAATGGAGTAAGTGAATGTTTTGTACTCCTTGAGATAACTTCTGGTCTAATATCTGGTTCAAGATCGTTCTCAAACTTCGACATTGAACCAGATTCCTCATCAAAGCTATCGCACTTCTTAGGAAGAAACTTTCCTAAATACTCCTGTATGGGTTTGTTAGGGTAGTTAGTTGAAAACCTTTCTATTCACTTGTTCAAGTTCTCAACCATGGTCTTATTCTTTTCAATGGCAAACACACACGTATCCCGAAGGTAACACTCCTTCAAAACGGATCCCTTAGTGCAGTAGTCAAAAACCCATGCATCACTGTGAGGACCCTTAATCAAGTTGACAATGCTCTGTGCAGCTTGACTTGTAATGTTTGGATAACGTACATTGCCAAATACATCCCTCTTAGATATGAGTGTATCGGATGGAGGTTCAAGCCCGTTGGAGTGAAAACAAATGCCTGGCCAGTCATTTGGAAGTTTGAAATTGTTTGGCGCATTCCTAACAACCAAGTGAACAACCGTATCAATACACTTGGAATAAACATCGTTCATAAAATTCAGTCCAACGATGTCTGTTCTTCTTGATGAAGACGAAGGCAAAAGTATCGATGACATGAGCAAAAATCAAGAAATAAATACTTAAAAATGTAGGTATCAGCAAAGCATGCAAAAATTCAATAATAAATACCTTCTTTATACATGCTTACATAGCTAAGTTTCTCCACCAAATCCTCTAGTGCCTTATCTATTGAAGGATTTTTTGACACCTGCCGATCCATCACGAACATTTGAAATGGTTTCCTACAGGCAGTGATGTTACCCATAAAGTCTCCAAATCCAACAACAAACATCTGTAAGGCTTGTTATGATTTGTAGCATCCTCCTTTATAAGGTTCAACTCGGTTCTCTGCTACTAAAGGACTGCCATAAGAGAAGGCGTCATTGCGATGTTCTCCTTTCTGGGGTTGGCATGCAATAGATTCTTGCCCAGATCTTCCGATTAGTTCACCCATTGGACCAGCATATCATCGTTTATCACATGCAAATAATTACTAACCTCTTTGTATGTTGAAGCCGAGGTTCAACCCAATTTATGATAGTGTATTCCCAACCACTCCTTGAAATGCCTAATCATCTTCAGCTCCATTGCCTTGAGATGAAAAGGAGAGGTGGAGCTGTTGTTATTAATCTATAGTTTGCCATCAACCACCAAATCAACTAAGACATCCATCTCCTCAATCGTTATTCCGTTCAAAGGCTTCAACCATGTGAGCTTGAAATCGTTGTTTACATCCTTTGTAAATTGAACAAAGTTAGTCTTCGTCGTCTTACTAGGTTTCTTTGCAGACTTCTCCAAGGGCTCCCCTTCATTTGCCTGCTACTTCTTCAGTGTTCCAATTCCATAATCCTCACCCATTTGGCAAAGACCTTGTCCTCGGGGCAAGAAATTAACATCATCAGAAAGGATGTTTCCTTCCTGCCCATATGCGCAAAATCGACTGTTGCAATTTCTTTAGCTCTTTGAAGATTAAAAAAAGACAGATTAATATACTGGCGAGATAAATCCCGCCACAACAATTTACTTACCCGGTATTCCGCACTTTATTCTCTCTCTGTAGTAGCTCTTTGTGGTCGCCTAAGATTTTCCCACATGGATCGCATGTGTTTGAACTTCTCCCATATTTTGCTGTTGTAGTGGTTGGTGTCAGCAGCGTCCCATTCTGTCGATAGCTTATGATACTGCTCGGTTGTGAGATTCGGCTTAGCTAAAAACATCAATTTTTTGTCAGCTTCTCACGGGTATGCTCGAAAAGCTTTGTTGCCATCGTTCCTTTATTGTGTTCATTGAGAAGTTGTTGGGCTGTCGTTATCATGTGTTGGCCATTAATAATGTAATACTTAATTGATTTTTATTCTCCGTCTAGATCTTCATAATTTTTTTTGGTGTTGTCACCCACACTATCTCAGTGGATTTCTTTCTTTCATAGTATGGGTACAAAACAATATTATGTGGAACGGTGTAAGAATTGCCATCCTTCATCTTCTCCATGAGCTCAGCTACACGTTCCTGGTTGAGTTGTCTGTAATTGAAGTTGGGTTAACGCTGCAATACTTAATCCTACACTTGTAAATCCTATTATCTAACATCATTTCCTTATGGCTTATTGCAACATGGGATGCCATAGGTGCAGCTGACAAAACGACAGATGATTTTCTTCTGCGATCAGAATCAACATGTGTAAGCCCCGACTGCAGTTATTTTAATGTTCTTGGCACACTCTTCCAGCTTCTGAAGTTTCCTAAACAAATTGAAGGTGATCTATAAAGAACCTGGGACCAAGCCACCCTCTCAATCTCCCTAATGATGTCACTGTGTTCTTCTTCAATAAGAAGAGGGACGATTGCTTCACTTGTGAATGTTCTGTATTGTGAAGCAATATGTACTGCAAATACCCCTACTCGATGAGTATGAAGATCCTTGAAGTAGATATCTAATCGGATCCCCTCCATAAATGGGATTTCGTTTAGTTGAAGAAGAACTCCACAGTTGACATCATTAGTGAACACGTGAACGTCATTATCTACAAGCTGACGGAACCACCCGAGGTTCTTATCGTATCTAGCGACCTTTGGATCCAAAAACGTGACATTGGATGGAACAAGGCATATATTTTGAGCATCGTTCAATCTGGGTTCGCAGCCTACCCTCGGATGCTTGACTAATGAATCTAGTTTCCATTGTTTTACTTGTCTACCCGATGTGATAAAGGTTAGTTTAACAACAACCATGGTTGATCCAATACGCTTCCCATTTATTTTGAAATATGGCCAAATTAATTTCAAAATCCCCCTGTTCATTTCATCTTCTCCTCTTATCTTCAATGTTACCTCAATTCCACATCTGAATACAAAAATGATTAGTTCTTCAAGTACATATCCGAGTATAATAAATTTGTTTTAATTCTTACCTATAATTTAACGACAACTCCATACTAATGACTGAATCTTCAAGCTGTCTTTCTGTACAATAATACACTATGAATACAATTCATATAAAAACGCACACACACTTATATAAACCTAAATATACAAAATTAATACAATGGTAAATTTACATACACCCTTCTTTGTCTCAGAGAGAAGTGGATGGGATTAAGTGTCCAAAGCTCACATTTGTGATAGTGCAAAAAACTGTTATCATTCGATTCTAGAACCATCACAAATGTGAGCATTGGACATTTTTACATGGTTTACTGGCTTTTACTCAAAATATTATGAAAAGATTATAGAAGTAAATAAATAGAGATAAAGAACTTATATATATATTAATACACATGTACATTCACATGGAAGGGGTGACGGGATTAATCCCACCACCCTTCTTTGTCTTAAACAGAAGTAGGCGGGATTGATCTCACCCACCATTTTAGGAGGCACAAAAGGTATGATGGGGTTAATCCCGCCACCACTTCCTTGATTCCTAAAATGGTGGGCATGATTAATCCCGCCCACAACACTCTCATATGGATAAGAGTGGTGGGTGGGATTAATCCCGGCCCACATTCTTTGAGACATAAAGGGTGGCAGGATTAATCCCGCCACCCTTCCATGCTCGGTGGGCAGGATTAATCCTCCCACCACCTCCACGCCTCCTCGAACGGTCAGCGGGATTAATCTTGCCCACAAGGCATGAAAGGGTTGGTAGGATTAATCCCGCCACCCTTTATGTCTTAATGAGTGTGGGGCAACCCACCACCCTTATCTATATGAGAATGTTGTGGGCAGGATTAATCCCACCCACCAGACATGGAAAGGACGACAGAATTAATTCCGCCACCGTTTAGGCATGGCATCGCGCCACCCTTTAGGCAGGTCATGGGTGGCAGGATTAATCCCGCCACCCTTTAAGCAGGGCATGGGTGGCGGATTTTATCGCGTCACCCTTTAAGTAGGTCATGGGTGGCGGGATTAATCCTGCCACCCTTTAGGCAAGGCATGGGTGGCAGTTTTTATTGTGCCACCCTCTAGGCAGGAGGTCATGGGTGGCGAGATTAATCCTGCCACCCTTTAAGTAGGGCATGGGTGGCGGATTTTATTGCGTCACCCTTTAAGTAGGTCATGGGTGGCGGGATTAATCCCGCCACCCTTTAGGCAAGGCATGGGTGGCAGATTTTATCGTGCCACCCTTTAGGCAGGTCATGGGTGGCGGGATTAATCCCACCACCTTTTACGCATGGCATCGCACCACCCTTTAGGTAGGTCATGGGTGGTGAGATTAATCTCGCCACCTTTTAGGCAGGGCATCACGCCACCCTTTAGGCAAGTGATGGGGGGCGGGATTAATCCCACCGCCCTTTGGTTAATCCCGCGCACCACACACACACACATATATGTATGTATATACATGAGTGTGCGTGTGTGTGCTAGGGATAAATAAATCAATAAAACACACACATATATATATGTATATCATGTGTGTGCATGTGTGTGCCAGATATAAATAAATCAATAAAATTATACAGACACACACACACACATATATATATGTATATATGTATATCGTGTGTGTGCTAAATAAATAAAATTATACACACACACACACACACACATATATGTATATATGTATATACATGAGTGTGTGTGTGCGCCATAGATAGATAAATAAATAAAATTATACACACACACATATGTATGTATATATGTATATATGTGTATACGTATATCGTGTGTGTGCGTGCGTGAGCTAAATAAATAAAATTATACAGATACACACACACAATATATATACAGGAGTGTGTGTGTGTGTGATAAATAAATTTTATTATATAGATACACACACATATAAATGTATATGTAAATACAAATAAATAAATAAATTATTATCTATCACACATAGATATATATGTATATGTATGCACATGAGTGTGCGTGTGAGAGAGAGAGATTTCACCTATGTGAATGCGCCTTCAAACCTTACTGCACCACTGCGTCTTTTTGCACCACCACGCTTTATGAGAGAGATCTATTGATCTATTGCACTCGCTCTCACATTCCATCGCCGCCACATCGACTTTTCTATTCGCCGCCTTGAAACCCTAAGAATATACCTAAACCCTAAAAGAAATAAATATATATTAATCCTAAATGAATATTCCTTTTAAGAATATACCTAAAACTTAAAAGGAATAAAATATATTTTAACCTAAATGAATATTCTTTCATTATATTATCATAATTTTAAATTTGTGTGCGTGCATGGGTGTGTGGGTGTATCACATACACCCCAAAAATATAAATCATGCAGGGGTTTAACATTTGTGTGTCTATGAGAGTATTAAATTTTCATGTGCAGCAATACATACATACACATATAATATACACATAAACATACGTACATAGTACATAATATTGTCACGTCAGAACATATTATGGATCAAGCATGGTGTGTATGTATGAGAGAAAGTGTTAAAAAATTAATTTCGCACACATTGCATACATTAGTACACATATATACATACACACGTGTATACACACAGACATACATACATATTACATGTGTGAATTTAATGTGTTACATACACATAGACTAAGTACATATGGATCATATATGCGTTTAACATAATGTTTTCGATAAAGAAGCAACATATCTCCCCAGTTTGGTTTAGGGTTTAAACCCAATGCAAGTATTTTATTATTAAATTTTAATATTTATATAAAAAATCTGTTAAAAGTACACAAGAAAACACACATAAAGAATTGTTGATAGTCAAGTAGATAAACATAAAATCACAAATCAACGATTGTCAAAATTGATTTTAAACCATGGTTTCACTATTCATGAATAGTAAAACCAAAATTTAAGGTTAAATATATATATTATTAATATATATATTAATAAATTAATACTATATATTCATAATATTAAAGAATATAAAGATTTTTTATGTATTTTATATAATTGAAGATCATCAAAATCATTATATATATTGAGTTAAATTTTTTTGATAAGCCATCATGGTTTTTTTAGTGGTCTAGGTCACGGTCTAAGTCAATTTTGTCAATCTATGCAAATCATTCTATTGATTTATCAATTATTTTAAAAACTTCATTTTTAAAAAAGCAAATTATAATTTACTCATACCTTAAAATTGTATGTCTAATTTGAAATTTACCCAATTTTAACTTAAAATGACATAATGATATTAAAACACATTTGAAAGCAATCATAACACATAATATATATATTAGTATAAAATTTTTATACTAATATAAATTAAATCCATGCACATTTTTCTAATTATTTAATATAAATTTACTCTAAACACTAAACATATAATATGGATGTTTTGTGTGTGTATATGTAAGTCTTAGTGTAGAGTTTGTGTGTAACAATAAATGCTTGGGTATAGGTTTTAAACCCTAAACCCTAAACACAAAGCTTGATGTTAAACCCCTAAACATTTAATTATTTATATTGTAATTAACTCATCAGTGTGTGAATGTGTGTGTACATGTGTCTCTATAGGTGCTTTTAATGCATATTGTGGGATGCTTTTAAGGGTGTGTTGTGTGCATGTAAAAGTTTATAAATAGTTTGTGTATGTATATGTAAGCCCTAGTGTAGAGTGTGTGTAACTTGGTTTGGGATTTAAACCCTAAACCGTAAATACAAAGCTAAATGTTAGACCCTTGAACATTTATTTATATCGTGATCCACTCATCGGCTTGTGTATGTGTGTGCATATGTGTCTCTGTAAGTGCTTTTAATACATGTCCACATGTATATGTAAATTTTTTATTGTGTTTGTGCAAAAGAAACATTGAATTAAAGTGAAAAAATATTAATATACACACTATGAACATATTTGAAATTATAATAATATATTATTTTATCTAATATTAATATATATATTAATTTAATATTAATAATAAGGTTTAACATTGGAATATTCTTGAAATAATAAGAAAATAATTGAGAAAATCCCATTAATATAAACAAATGTAGAATAATTACTAAAATAATTAAGAATATATACTAATTTAATTATGATAATCAGGTTTAATATTAGAGTATTCTTGGAATAATAAATAATAAAGAATATCCATTAATATAAACAAATGTAGATTAATTACTCGAATAATTAAGAAAATAATATTAATAAACACACTATGAATATATTTAAATGATACATAATAATATTCATTTTATTATTGTTTAAGTATATATATTTATAATATATACTTAATAATATATACTAAAATATTAAGAATGTAGAATAATTACTAAAATTTTGTAATATTAAACAGTTTGAATCACTTGCTAATGTTAAATACATTAAATGTAATTTATAAAACTCATTGAAATTAGAGAATATATATGTTAAAGAGTCGGTTATTTGTGTCAACTCATTTTAAATTTTATTTTCTTTTTTTTAAAAAAAATTAAAATTCTGATATAAGTATTGTCAATCTAACATGTAAATTTGAAAATGCATTTAATTTCCCATTCAAATGTAGATCTGGTTCTTTTTCTGGCAATGGTTTATTCATTTTTGTAATTTTCTCTCTTCAGATCTTCTTTTTTCTTAATAGTGATCACCTCAAAAGTGACATTAAATTGGGTGCTATTGTTTATAGGAAAGCAAGGCGCCCTTAGTACTATTTACAAGTAAGTATTATAAACAAATTTAGAAATATTTATAAAGATTCACTCTCTTACATTTCTCTTAAAATTAAAATTTAAGGGTTTAAAAATCCATTAGAATTGCATTATAATCCGTTTTTACACATCCTTTTTACGTAAAATTCTCGGCCAACCAAAATCTTAAAGAGTTCTCAATAGGGTGGCAGGATTAATCCGACCATTTTTTTCCATCTTTTAGAAGAGGTGGCGGGATTAATCCCACCCATAACTCTTTAAAACAAAGAAGGCATGACGGGATTAATCCGGCCAATGCTTTTCTGCCTTTTAAAAAGGGCGGTGGGATTATTTCCACCGACAACTCTCTAAAATGATGAAGAACTGGTAGAATTAATTTTAAAAAGTTGTGGGCAGAATTAATCCCGCCCACCATTATAAGAGGCAGGGAAGAAATGGCGAGATTAATCCACCACCACTTCCCTGTTTTAAAGGATTATGGGCGGGATTTATCCCGCTGACCAGTTTAGGAGGCAAGGAAGCATTGGCGAGATTAATCCTGCGACCCCTTCGAGATTTCTTTGAAATCTTGGCTAGCTAAAAATTCTAATTAAAGAGGATATGTGAATGGGATAAATCCTTAACGAATTCTAGTGCAATCATAATGGATCCTAAACCCTTAAAGTAGTTTCACCAAATGGCACATCATAACACACCATTTCGGAGGTGAATTAACCCTGCCAATGCTTCTTTGTCTCCTAAATGGTCGCGGGATTAATCCCACCCCCAATTCTAAAAGGCGAGGAAGCATTAGCGGGATTAATCCTACCACCTCTTCCCCGTCGGTGAGAGTTGTGGGCGGAATTAATCCCGCCGACCTCTTCTCCGTCTCAAGGAACAATCAACAGGATTAATCCCCCGACCTCTTCCTCGTCGGAGGAAGATTTAACGGGATTAATCGCGCCAACTCTTTGTTGTCAGAGAGAGTCGGTGGCGGGATTAATCCGCCCACCATTCTATTAAGCGGGGAAGGGGTGGCGGGATTAATCCCGCCACCACTTGTATTAATCAAACATGATAATTTATACTTATACATAATTATATATTATTGCACACTCATATATATTAAGCACCCTCAATTCAGATTTTTTTGCATATTACATAAATAGATATTATAAATGACATAATTTTTATGTGCAAGATAATATGTTTAATACTGGAAATAAAGTATATCTTATTCAGAATAACGAGATAGTTAACACTGGAACTGTGGAAGTTCGAGATGATAATGTATCATGTCACAATATTGCTTAAGGATCTTATGTGTATGTATGAGTGAACACCATTTATAAGTATGTTGAGGTTCCTGGAATGGAATTTAAAGAGAGTTCTCATGTATTGTGGAATGTGAATGAAATCAAGGCTGACATAGAGAATGCAGAGTCACAAACAAATAGTAGTACGAGTTCACCAGATGATGACTTGCCTATTGTGGTGAATGAGATTATTCTCTTTCTTCATGAGATCGAGGTTGGGAGGGGCATCATCACATTTGTAAATCCAATGGAAGCAGTATTATAAGAGAAACTAGGGCCTACTTCATGGATGTAGTTGTGACAGAGGTTTCACTTAATGGCACATTGCATCTTGGATTCCTCGTGAGGTGACGAACATTTGAATTAAGACGGGGAGATGGTTCAACATATTTAGAGTTGTATTTCAATAATAACAATCCAAAATGACAACCCATATTTCAAGAGGTTCTTTGCATTGGTCTTATAATAAGAAAAAGGCGATTCATGGGTTGTAGATCTGCCCCTGTAAGTTCTAGCAAGAGGGTCAAGATGGATCTTACATCTTCATCAAGCGTTGCTAGCATTTCCACAATTGACTGCCGTAAGAAGAAGTGTTGTCAGATGGCAGACCGGAATGAAATTATCCAATGTAGACATGCCTTTCGTATACTCACCCAAAAGCAAAGGCATAAGTTTGTATATTCTACACTAATTGAGTGTATTGATGGAATGACTTTGGACACAGATTATTAGAGTACATCCATGGTATTTAATAAGGTGGCCATCTACTTCAAAGCTTGGTACACTATATACGGGATTCTAAAGACCACGTTCTACCGCCGGAGGGATGAGTAGCTAGATGGAGCGTGCACCTCAGTACATGGGAACACTCGCTTGGTCAAAACCTGCTCTCACATTATGGCAACCATAGAGATACTCAAGGCTTTTGTGGAAGCAAATGCATACAGGATGCCTCACAAATGCTGAACCACAAATGCAGGTCAAGGAAAATCTCAAGGTTTTGCCTTCAATCTACACTCAATTGAAGCTATGTGAACATGTGAACAAGTGCCTCAATTTAATGGGGCTCCAAACAATCTGCACTGGTACCTTTAACAACGTATAGAATACTCATTTTAAAGATGTGGAAATTACAAAACACTCTAGCTTTTCAAGTATGACACTTGTACATCATTGAAGGTTATAAAGACTTGTGCAAAAACCTTGGTGGAGATCACTGTCATTCAAAAGAAGATGGAGGCCCACATGATTGCACAACAAACTTGCCGCTCAGTACTATGTACACCATGTTTTTGTGTCACGCCCATCATAATAATTGTGCTTGATCCACGATAAGATGGATCATTCAAAGACATCATTTCAAAGCTTTTGCAACACCAAAGTGCCTTGGAAATGTCATGAAACTTCCGATTTCATTGACAGTGTGCTAACACATAGACACGGTTGTGATCATATGGACACTTTTCACTTCCACATTGGTCTAGCGACCAATTTCATATTGGGTCGTTGGCCATGTGTTTCAGAAACCTTAAAGCCCACTCATAAACAAGTCTTATGAGTGATCTCAAAGTGAAAAACAACACCTTCAACCTTTACATAATGCTCTCATGAACACGTTTGCACTTGAGGCTACTTGGAATATGAGAGGCATTGTCAGCAGTTTGCACAAAAAAAATGGCCCTGTTGAGAGTTCTAGTTAATGGAGGGATCTAGCTCAATAGTGTACATATGTCCTCAACATCAAATAAGCTTCCTTGTCATTTGCTTTTACAAATGGATAATTGTACAGGCGAGAACAAAAATAGGTAAATCATTTTACTTAAGGGTTTCTCAAGCTCATACTTTTACTTTCTAATATGTGCTAGCATACTTGTCAATGCTTGTTGCCAAAGGTGTGTTTGAAACAATCGCTCAGTTTCCTTATGGTTGGTCACACTCATGAAGATATTGATGCGTTCTTCAGCAAAGTCTCCAACTCTAAAAAAGGACAAGTGCACTTACCTTACCGCATATGATGGATCTTTTTTGAAAATTGCATCTCAAAAAAAGTTGTGCTTTGCTTGTGACTGAGGTGCCAGACTTAAAAATTTCTCAAGGAGTATATAAAAGAGAGCGATTCTTTAACTAGTCACCTTGTGCCGCTAATTCTTTTCTTTCCATAAGAGATGGTATACCTATTATGTAGTACAAGTTACGGCCATCAAGCAAGAGTGGTTACCGAAAGAGGGCTTAATGCTCTTCAAAAGTGGAAGAGGATGGAAAGCCACTTCTCCCAGAAGGACAACCAGACCCTATTCCATTGAGTGCCAGCTCAAGGAACAAAGGTTATTATTTATGGCATCAAAAAATATGTGGCATGGGTTCAAAAATCGATGCCAAAGAATTCTGATAAGGCAACTGGTTACTCAGAACTATATAAGCATGTGGTCGACTATTGAGACTGTTGTTCGAGAGTTAGAAGGGCCTACTGTCACAAGTACAGAATTGCAACACCCTTTTGGCCTAAAACAAGGTGAGAGGAGATTGAAATGACATCATGAGCACAGACAACATAAAGCCAGTAGTGATGTGGAAGTGCAAACCCCACACTTTGTTGGACAAAGAACCAAAAACCTAAAGCATACTTTGATTATTTGCAAGGACTTCAAAAACTAATGATGGTCTCATTACTCCAAAGTGTCATATAATCAGCTATTTGGATGGGTTAAATTATACACACCTGAAGTAATCACAAAAAATAGTATGTTAAGGTTGCATGGTTCAAACCACAAAAAAGGCGACATAGAGAAAGAGCAAAAGATATAATGGATGCCTAGAAAACATGGTCTCAATCAAAAAGACCAGCATGTTTTATAAATGTTAAATCCATTCGATATGGGTGATGTCAAGAAGCATTGATAAAGTCACAATTAACAAACTGCAAAAGAATGTATGTTTTCTGAAGCTTAAAGCAGTTATAAAATTATAAAATATAATATATTTAATATTTATAATTATAATAAACTCTTTAATGATAGTACCAAATTGTTTACTTAACTATATAAATTTATAAAAAGATATGGAAGATTGACTATATAGGATTTTGTATATTTATATATATATATATATATATATATATATATATATATTATTACTAGTACATATTTTTAATTAATGTTATATTTAAATATTAATATTTTAATAACAACATTAATATTTATATAATGTACCTCTCATGCTCTTTAATAATTTTATATTAGACCCATACAATTTTAAATATAATATTATATAACTTAATACCTTCTACTTTTATAATATTATTAATTTTTGGTTTCATGCTATAATTTATTAAAGAGTCAATTACAAAATAAAAAGTTTTAAAGAATATTCTATCTTCAAACATATATCTAAAGAATATTCTTTCTTTAAACATAGAATATTCCTTTAATATTAGAAAATGCTAATTAAATAACTAAAATTGCTAATTATTAAGAAATGGGACTATAAATATGCCCATTTTAGTTACAACATGCATTTAAGTTTGTGTTGGTCTAATTCCATTTTATTGTAAACGAAGAATCATGGTTAAAAGGGTAATTATAGAACATGTAAATGAGAACAAACATGGCCATAATAAGAAGAGATGATGGCATGATCAACAAATCTAAAAGAAAACAATCACTTTCAACTATTTCGACACAATTTCCACAAGATATTTACTTTATCTTATTTCACCACATGCCACTTCCTACATTATGCTGATTTAGATGTGTTTGATTGAAACACTCAAATCAAGAACAAATGTAAGGGTACTTGGTTTATTCAGCCTGTACTGGAAAAGAATCATGATATATGCACATTTGGATTTTCTCTTATGGAGGAGGGCTCTACATCATGGAGAAAGTTTACCTCATCATGATGATGTATATGTTTTTTACAGTATATCTGCTTCTTCAAATGGCTCAGTTTGCATCCATGGTACATAATACAATAGTTGTGCTTTCGTTTGCAATCCCTTCAACAGATGGTTCACTTAGTTGCCCCCTTTACCCCATGTTCCTCACCAGTTGTCTTTCATGATATCAAGGAATTCCTATATTGATCCTGTAATCTTTGTCGCTATTCAAGAGTGCCTTACTGATAGTACAAGGTTCATCATAGCATGCCTTGTAGAAAGGAAATCATCAACATGGTTAGAGCTTGTGCTGTATGTCTACACCTCCAGCAATGCAAATTGGGTGGCTTCTAATGTGATACCATTTGGTGAAGAGGGCAGAGAAATCATTGTAAATTCATGTATTTCCATGGCGTTATGCAACAACCACTTGTATTTAATAAGTATGACTCTAGAGGATTAAATCTATGAACATGTTTGATCTTTGTTAAGATGTAAAGTGTTTGGCAACATGGACCAAATTTTCACGGCAGCCAAGATATAACTTGAACATGATTAGAAATCATGAGCCACCTTATGTCGAACCCTAT
Source organism: Selaginella tamariscina (assembly GCA_003024785.1). Lineage (NCBI taxonomy): Eukaryota > Viridiplantae > Streptophyta > Lycopodiopsida > Selaginellales > Selaginellaceae > Selaginella > Selaginella tamariscina. Next base: position 502,286 of record PUQB01000012.1, on the reverse strand, counting down.
TTTGTACTATGTGAAAATAAGTTTATGCTTGTAATGCTTGTTCCTTTGGAGGAAGGGAGCAGGTGGAGCACTGTTTGTATTTATACTTTAGAGGAAGAGGGTAAAAAGTGGGAGGAGATTTCATGTTTGCTGCTTAAGATGCTTTCTGCAAGGAGTAAAAAGGATTGAACTTAAATTTTGAAGAGTACGAGGTTGTAAGTGGGAAGAACCAAGTGACAATGTATTTCAACTTGATAGACTGTGGGTGTGTATACGATGTGTTAAGTGGCAATTGGTATTTAGTTTTTGGCTAGGGTAAAGGAGGTGATATATTCTTTTCTTTCCAACCCTCTCTTCTTACTTATAATGTTTAAAGCTTGCAATGGTTTTTTGTTTGGATCAAATCAATATTCTCATTAGTAAGAAAGTTAAATAAATTTTTAGATTATATTATTTTAGCACACATAATTCAAAAGAACTTATAATTGTTACTTTAGTACTATATGCATTGTAACTAAAATGGGCATGATATAGGAAAATGGGAATCTAAAATAAATATTAATTAATATATAAGTTCTAATTTGTAATTAATTATTTAATAAATATATATTTAAATCTTTCTTTAAACATATATTATTCTAAAGAATATTTTTGTAATATTAAAAAATATTTAAAACTGCTAATATTATTAAAAAATAGGACTATACACATGCCCATTTTAGTTACAACATGCATCTATATTGAACTCGTTTTCACATCTTTGCATTTTATTAATGTTATGAAAAACTCATGTATATGATAAACACATGTTTATGTACACACTATTTATATACATTTATATTTCTTTCTTATAGAAGAAACCTAAAAAGTAGAAAATTTAATTTTGAAAGGAAGGTAGTGAAGAACGTATTTTAACTATATAGTCTAGATTTTATTGGAGTCTTTATAACTTTAAATTTAAGAATAAATAAAAAATTAATACCCAATACCAATCTTTTACAATGTTTCTCTTTTCTAACTCATACTCATGGTGCCATGAAAACCCTTTAGGGTCCTCATAATTAGAAGTTATTACTATAGTTTTAAAGTTTAACTTGTTTTTTAAGGGGTTGACTTTTATAAATTATAAATTATCATAAATTTATTCTAAACAGAATAAGAATACACTTTATTTCACTTTTGTTTGGTCCTTCCAATTCATAATTGGGATGCATTTCCAGTTTAAGTATATGTTTAATATATTATAATGTTATTTGGACACACACTTAGACACGCGGATAAACCATAATAAATTTGTATGTGTATATATATATATATATATAAGGTTTTATATAGAACATATTCCTTCAAACATCTAAAGTAATCAATATGAAAGTTAGAGGTAACATAACCTAAAGAGGGTTATTAAGAATTGATATATATACGAGTAAAACATATTGGCTGCGCCTCTTACTTATATACTCCATGCATATTAGTACACATACATATACATAGAAATATATGACACATAAGGTTATAAAGAAATATGCACATGATTTAAATAAACATAAATAGAGTAAACTTTTATATAGACTTAATTATATGCATGTGCTTATGTGCGTGCACACATTATTTCCTTATGCTCATTTCTTATGTGTAAGAGCATGTTTATGTGATGCATGTTTTTTATTTGTGTAGCATTTGATGGCAAACACTTCTAAAATTAACATAAGTTAACATAATTAGAGTCTCCATTTAACATAATTTTATATTTAATTAGAAGTAGTGAAGATCAAACTTTTGGATCGTTCCAATCATTATTAATAATAAAAATTATATAAATCTTTTATTTCGCATCAATACACTTTTATTATCAAGGTATTAAGCACAAGATATTTGTATCTTTGCAAATTAAGCATGTTAATACTATACCCCTTTAGATAAAAGAGGTGTTGTTTTGTAGGACTTCCTCTCTCACACACAAATACATATTTGTACAAGCTCATGTGCATACACATGTACAATAAGGTATATAATATTGAAAGAAGTTTAATGCAAATAAGATGCAACATACTTAAGTAATTGCAGCTCACTATTCAATCCACACATGTTACTTAGAAAACCTATGTTTATACAAATTGTATTTTACATACATCAAAAATACAAATACAACAGTTAAAAAGTATAAACATAAAAATATATGTTTATACATTGTGTATGTGTGTTGTGCACAACTTTTACAACGGTCACTTTTTACAACATAAAAATAGTGTATAATGCTTATTAATAGTACGAACATTGATTATGTTTCATATGAAATAAATATTATTATTAAACATAATATAGTAGAACATGTCTAAATTAATATTGTGAGGACCACGATCTTAGTATTAATTTAGATAGGTTAATTAAAAATGAATTTTTTTGGCACATAAAAAATTAACAATTAATGAATTTTCATCCTAAACCTACCCAACCATTGCATAATATAAAAAAAAACCCACTTATACCAACACAACCACAACAATACAATAGAAACTACACATTAACCTTAATGTAGCATGCAATCATGCCTACAAAGGTTGCAAACATATGCCATTTCAAATGCCCATTAATGACTTATTTGTAGTGTTTGGTTAATTTTTATATGTAAATTATAAGATATATAGGGAATTTTAATTTATAAAATGGTTAGGACTGACAAAGTTTTATTAATTATTAACATGTAGAGGTTTATTAAATATGTACGAGTTTAAATAAGTTATTACTTTAAACAGTATTAATTTTGTTAATTTCTACTATCCATACTAAACTACTTGAGTATATATACCATACGAAGTAAAAATAGTACTTTTCTATATAAAAGATTTTATACATTGTTAATTTTAACACTAACATTTTATAAGAACAAATAAAATGTCACAATCACATCAATTATATTCATATATGTTAGATAATAAATTTCATTGAGCTTTTATTATTGATGGTTTATAACTTAATATTATGCAAAATCCATGTTTAATTTTGTAAAAGAAAGCTTTAAATACATATAATATATTTTAATAATTATTCTATTGAATATACCCTACTTAAGAAATAAGAACAAAATTTGGAGCTATGGCCTACTTCCTGACGTGGGTAATCAATTAGACTATGGTAGAAAGTATTGAAATGCTATCACACTCTCTATTAAATGGGCAATGCAAGCATCCATAATCCATAGGCACGAGGAGTCATAGGCTATATTAATCTCAAGATCACAAGAACTCACATAGATGCTGCTTATGGTATCATTTCATTTACTAAGGTATCATTCTTGTTTTATTTTTTATTTATTTTCATAACAACTTAAAAATAATGCTTCAATTCTAAATAGTTAAATATTAAGTGAATTTGACAATAAAAGAATATACTAGTAAAATTACTACTATATATATGTGTGTGTGTGTATGTAACTATGATTATATAAGGTAGTATTTCATATGTACATTGGATTGTTTTGACCATGCTATGGGTATACATATTAAGTATATATGTATATATGTACTTATTTTTGCTTACACATTTTATTTTGTAGGTGATTATCTTACCAACAAGGGTTGATGCTCGTCGAGCTTCAATACACATGGTACAACTTGGTGGTATATACATTTAAGTTCCATTCTTAAATCTCTAACATAACATCTGATGATTTAGAAGGGCAAAGTATGTTATGTTTTTGCTAGAAATAGAATAATTATTTATGGTATAATCCATACAAAACTGAAAAAAAGAATAAGAAAATGCTACTAACTTTTAAATTATTGTCTTAAATACACAAATCATTTAAATTATGTAAGAAGATACCACCTTTTATAAACTTCATTTTCATGGAGGTACCATGCAAAAACATCTACTCATTCAATTGTTCAAGTCAAATTGTTCAATTGATATGCTAACACATGGGGTTCATCTGCAACCTTCTGCTTGGTCTGATAAATCCTCATAACATGATTGGCTTCAATCCTTACATTAATTGGGATGGTGTTGATGTTAAGGATTTGTACATAATCATGTATGCTTAAAAGACTAACACAAGCATCACCCTTCTTATACATAATCATGTATACTTAGAAGACTAACACAAGCATCACCTCTCACCGTCGAGGTTCCTTGTGACATACCATCTTTAATGCCATCAATAAGACTCTCTTGATGGAATTTGCTTGTTTATTACATGTAAGACTCATATGATATATATGTATCTCATCATAATACTGCAATTGTACTATGTCCATCTGTATGTGAATACACATACATGCATACTTTATGCTATATGGAGACATATACACATATATAGGTTACTTAGTTTGCTGTAGTAGGTTCATCAAGGAGGGTGAAATAGTATTTTTGAATATGCTAATTCATGCAAAGAATAGGTGGGAGGCAAAAGAAGAGCAGAGGGTCAAGGAAAAGAATGACTTGAAAAAGATCTACAAAGGCTCTCACAAGGTCACACAAAAATGGTGCCATTCTTGAGAAATTCACTTATTGACAATGAGGGAGAAATTGCAAATGTCGAAGATGATATGTGGACCATGGTATGTACATCCACACATACACAGAAGCATTCTTCTTGATGTATACTTGCGTGCATATACACACATAGATACCTGATTGTAGACGGATATTAAACATGTATGTTTACATATGATATATATCTACGTACATGCCCTTTGCAATATAATGTATATGATTTCCCTACTCTGTTTGTTTGTAGGCTTATAGTGAACTAAGACAAACAAGATTAAAGGTGTTAGATTTGGAGAAACAACTCCAAGATACGAGGTGATTATTTTATATCACACGGACACACACAACAATAATTACATGAATACTGTTTACTGATCGTAATACATTTATTTCTAGCGTTGAGATTGAGAAGTTAAATAAGTTGTCAGCTTTACAAGCAAGGACTTGGTAGCAAAGCGAAGGCAGCACACATCAACAAACTTGAAGTTAACCATGGCATTGCACCGGAAAATGTAGCGTGTGTGTATACGTTGTATAATATTACTAGCCACACACATATATTTCTATATAATATAGTTGATACATATTTTGCACATATATATCATTATAATGGTTGTAAGATGACAGGTCGAGGGGCTCACGGCATAAATTGCTGCTGCTAAAGAAGAGTTAATGAGATGGAAATGAGCAGTTGCAGAAGAGTGCTGTTGGAGTAGATATTCTAGAAGACGTTGAAAAATGCAACAAAGAGGTATATATATACACATGCACCCCAGAGAGGGAGAGGGAGAGGGAGAGGAGAAGTACTCTTGATATATGCATATATAATATATCGATACTATAGCTTGGTAAAATGTATAGTGAACAACAACTGCACTCCATATAGAATACAATAGACAATCTATACAATTCAAATCAGGAGCACACAAATGCATGTATGCGATGCTATTCCATCTATATGCATATGCATTATATTATTTCCATACGGCTTCAAATACACACGCACACACACATCTATATAAATGTTAGGAACCACTATGTACAAACTAGAGACCCTCACAAAACCACCCGACCTCCCCGAGCTGTCTCTAGTCTCCACACGCTGCTCTCAAAAAGGCTTCCAATATTAGGGTGCCCTTAATTCTCTTAGATTAGGTATAGCTCTTTAGGAATATTCTAGCTTATACCTTTCTGGGGAATATTCTTTGATTTGTTATACGGGTCATAACAATCCTCCCCCATTAGCAAGTCCTTGTCCTCAAGGGCATTATAACTTACTCAACTGGTCCTGTATCATTAGCCTTGTACATCCACAAAAATTACCCGGGACTCGTTCCTTGTGAGTACTCTCTTTAACTGGCTAACATGAAACACTGGGTGCACCCTCACTCCTTCTGGCAGCCGTAGTCGATATGTCACCTTATCGATACGCTCCAGAATCTCATAAGGACCTGAGTACCTAGGAGACAACTTATTATTGTGTCCCTTCCGTAAGGCCACAATAGTGTTCCACCTTACATGTGTGGCAAATACCACTCAGAGATATACATAATCTCCCACCTGGAACTCTTGGAAGCTTTTGTGCTCATTAACAAACTTGATAGCTCGGCTTTGAGCTACTTGTAAGTTCTTCTTGCACAAACTCTGAATGTTTCTAAGCTCAACACTCAGATCTTTAGCTTCTCATCCATGTTGCCTTGAGCTTTCTTACTTGCTAAACCCAGCTCAAAAGCTATCTTGGAATGCCGTCCAAACATAGCATAATATGGACTCATTCCAATGCCACTGTGTCCTTGGCAAATGGGTGACAAAGTCCATAGAGATACTGCCCCATCGCCTGTCTGGAATAGGCAATGGTACTAATAGCCCACTTGGTTTTTCCTGGGCACCTTTACTTGCTGACACTTGTCACAAGTCCTGCAGTACTCTATGATATTAGCTTTCATATTCCTCCAATAGAACCTTCTCTTGATCAACTCATACGTTTTCCTCCCCCCAAAATGACCAGCCTCCGGGTGATCATGATGGAAATATAGTACCTGGTTGATCAAATGGTCCACACGAGGAAGATACACATGGCCATTGTAGTACAAAACTCCATCTAAATGAGAATGGTGGCTCTAGTTGTCCTCTGAGCTCCTGCACCTCAGCGTCTTGTGCTTGAGCATGTTGAACTACCTGGCTAAACTCACTGACCGTCCTTGTTAATGCATTACATAAGTGTTTTGGAATTCTCTAACCACAGTGGCTCTCCTAACACGTGACAAAGCATATACCACCACGTTAGCCTTTCCCACGCAATGCTCAATAGGAAATTTGCCAAACTCCATGAGCTTAACCATCAACGAGCTTGCTGAGAGTTTAACTCTTTCTGTTTGAACAGATACACCAAAGTCTTGTGATCTATAAACACTTTGAAACTTGCACCATAAAGATAGTGCCTCCAAACTCATAATGCATTAACAATAGCCAGTAGTTCTTGCTCATATGTTGAGTATTGTTGCTCTGCAGGATTCAAGTACGATCTTATAAGCAATAGGCCTTCCCTCTTGCATAAGTACAACTCCAATGGCCACTCCACTTGCATCACACGATACCTCATAAGGCTTAGAGGGATCTGCAATACATAAAACTGGTGCACGTACCAAAGCTTGTTTCAAAGCTTGGAAACTGCTCTTCTTTGAAGCACTTATGCAAAGGGAACGTCCTTCCTCAGCAACCTAGTTAACGGAGAAGCTTTCTTGGCATAATCCTTGACATACCGATGGTAATAACCAGCCATGCCCAAGAAACTCCGTAACTCTTCTGTATTGCAGGAATGGCCATTGCTCCACCACTGCCACCTTCTGTGGATCAGTCTTCACTCCACTTGGCGTCACAATGTGACCCAAATACTCCACTTTGCACTGAGCAAATGCACATTTGCTCTTCTTTGCATAGAGCTTGTTCTCCCTCAACAACTGAAGAACTCTTCAAATGCTGCACATGCTCCTTCATATTCTTACTGTAAATAAGAATATCGTTGAGGAAGATCTCCACAAAGTCTGCAAGTAGTCACCAAACACCTCAGTCGTCAACCGAGTGAATGTGACTGGGGCATTTGTTAAGCCAAATGGCATAACAGTGAACTCGAAATGCCCAACTATCTTGGTGAACAATCTAGCACCACCGAGATGATCCATGATAGTATCTACACATGGTATGGGCATCCTGTCCTTCACTGTTTGCTTGTTGAGAGCTCTGTAGTTTATGCACATCCTCATGGTGCTATTCTTCTTCATAACAAGCAATACTAGTTCACCAAATGGAGACTTGCTCAGTTGTATGAAACCATATTCCAATAGCTCTATCACTTGTTTCTTAACCTCTTGCTCCTTAGCATGACTCAATCGGAATAGCTTACGGTAAATGGCTTTCGTACCCTATTCCAACTCCACACCTCTTGCATGTGGTAAGCCATGAGGTAGCTCAAGAGGGAAGACGTCAGCAAACTCCTCACACAACAGCTTTGCTCAAGGTGACAGTAAAAGAACTTGTTTGGAGACTCAAGCTTTGTTCCAAACTAAGTGTCTTTCACTTCACTATACTTAAGCTTCATGTGCTTGGTGCTCCACTAGATCTTAGGATCCACACACACTAGCTTCGCAAGAAAGAAAGTCTCCACCAGTTGGGTTTTGCCAACCTTTAGCTGTAACTCCTCCACATAAGCAATTTAGCTCTGTGTGACAACTAAGGCCTCAATCTCGTATTGAGGCACAGTCTTCGTTCAGCTCCACCAGCTGGGTTTTCCAACCTACAGTTGTAACTCCTCCACACAAGCACTGTAGCTCTGTGTGATAACTGAGCCCTCAATCTCGTATTGAGGCACAATCTTCGTGCAGCTCCACCAGCTGGGTTTTGCCAACCTACAACTGTAACTCCTCCACACAAGCATTGTAGCTTTGTGTGATAGCTGAGCCCTCAATCTCGTATTGAGGCACAGTCTTCGTGCAGCTCCACCAACTGGGTTTTGCCAACCTATAGCTGTAACTCCTTCACACAAGCATTGTAGCTCTGTGTGATAGTTGAGCCCTCAATCTCGTATTGAGGCTCTTCACGCAGCTCCACCAGCTGGGTTTTGCCAACCTCCAGCTGGAGGAGTCCTCCACACAAGCAATGTAGCTTTGTGTGATAGTTGAGCCCTTAATCTCGTATTGAGGCTCTTTGCGCAGCTCCACCAGCTGGGTTTTGCTAACCTCTAGCTGTAACTCCTCCACACAAGCACTGTGTGTGGCTCCTCCATTGCCATGTAGTTTACCTATTGAGCAAGAACAAATAAAAATTTACCTTGTGGTTTAGAGAAGTCTCCTTTGTGCTCCTCTCAACGCTCCATCTCCTAAAGCTTCTTAGGCGTCTACTTGTCCTTGCTGCCATTGAAACTTTTGCCCTTGGGCTTGCTTCTCCTTGGACAATTTGCCTTTTAATGTCTAACGTCTCCACACAGGTGGTATTATCCCTTCCCACAGGCACTCATCTCGAACCTTGCCTCCGATACCAATTGTTAGGAACCACTATGTACAAACTAGAGACCCTCACAAAACCACCCGACCTCCCTGAGCTGTCTCTAGTCTCCACATGCTGCTCTCCAAAAAGGCTTCCAATATTAGGGTGCCCTTAATTCTCTTAGATTTAGGTATAGCTCTTTAGGAATATTCTAGCTTATACCTTTCTGGGGAATATTCTTTGATTCGTTATACGGGTCGTAACATAAATGTATACGATATAATTTGTATGTACACAGTTGAGGTAGAGACTAGAGGACATGTCGAGGCAGCTAGAGGAGTTGGAAGTGCAAGCAAGAGGAACACAATGTGTGGTGGAAAGATTCTGAAGATATTCCCATGGGTACATGATAAGATCACCAGCTACAGGGCCAGCCTTAAACAGGCCACTCACCACTCTGCCGAGATGGAAGAGGTTAACAGCCCCTCGGGGTCTACTATAATATTTGTAGATATATTTATATAAATACATAGTTTTTAGATTAATACTCAACACATATATATAATATTATGTTAAATTTCTGAGGAATGATATATGCTCATTAAATGGTCTATATATACTGTAAAATTTCTAAAGAATGATCTTGGTTTGTATATACTAATTAAACTCTTAAACCATATTTTCTCTATATTGGTGAATAATTCCAAGGGAAACAAACAAATATATGTCAATTTAAAATTATGTATATTATGTCCAATATGTACATATGTATTCAAGAAACTAAGTTATATACTTTAGTGTTGTATTATGAATGTCTATTATCTATATATTTTATATACATATGAAATGTGTTTTTAATTTAAAAAAAAAAAACTTTATTAAAGTGTTTACATTGAAAAATTTTAATTTTAAATTGCAACTTAAATTTATTATAATATAACAATATATTCTAGATGTATAAAATCACAGCAATGTTTTGTCTCCCATACACAACAAGAAATCAGCTGACAATATTAAGAATATTTTATGCCACGATTTTGATATATAAATTCATTTTTAAAAACCTAAATATTTGTATGGCCATGGGTGTAGTAAATGTTCAAGTTAATTATGCATATGAGGAATACAACAATTGAGTAGAGACGAGAGGAGCCACAGTGAACCTTCTCAAGTAAGTATCATTAAGTTTTACATCCTTCCCAGTATTAAATGGTTAGTATGATATAAAAATCACTTTTGAATAAGTAAATACATATATTTATTTTTCCTTAATTTTCATTTTTAGATTTCCCTTCATCTATAATCCCATAAAAACCACTATTGAATAAGTACTTTTTGAAATTGTTCCTTCATCTATAATCCCATAAAAACCACTCTTGAATAAGTAAATACTTATATTTATTTTTCTTTCTCTTCATTTGCAATCCATAAAAACCTCTTTTGGATAAGTAAGTACTTATATTTATTACTCTTAATTTTCTTTTAAGATTTCCTTCATCTAGAATCCCATAAAACCACGTTTGAATAAGTAAGTACTTGATACTTATTTCCCTTAATTTTTTTTAAAATTTTCCTTCATCTATAATTCGTAAAATCCACTTTTGAATAAGTACTTATATTTATTTTGTTTAAATTCCCTTCATGTATAATCCCATTAATAAGTAAGTACTTTATTTATTCCCTTTATTTTCTTTTTTACATTCCCCTTCATCTAAAATCCCATAAAAATCACATCTGAATAAGTACGTAATTATATATTTACTACCCTTGATTTTCTTCTTTCTTTTTTAAATTTCTCTTAGTCTATAATCCCATATGGGAATTCCATTATTTACCACATGGGAATCTCTTATTTAATGTATGTTTTACCAAATTGTGGAAAACAATCATGAGGCCAAGAGGATATGAAATTGTAAGAATTGTATATATGTGTTTCTACACACACATGCACACATGTGTGTCTGTGTGTATACATATATACCTCTAATCCATGCCTCTTCAGGTTACTTCATGCAATTTATGGAATGAAATCATCAAGGTATTATTTTATACTTCAAACTTGTTTCATAGTTTTGATTGTTCTATTTTATAGGGTGTCACCAACCAAGCTTGGCAACGTGTATGAAAAGGTTCGTTTCCATGTGTTTCTATTATATATATAAATATAGTTAATGCTTAATTTTACTAGGTGCTTTTAGAATATCAAATCTTCACTCTAGGGAGCAACACATTAAACCCCAAGGTTGTATAATAAAGCTTTTAATATTCTGCACTATACATAAATCTGTTAGTTAGAAGAGAGGTCCTTAACTTCGGAAAGCATAATTTAAAATAAATATTTGTATAAACATTTTTATATGTACTATATTTATTAAACCAGAGAAAAGGTATACTAAAAGGTTCAAAAGAGATTAGAAATGGTGTAAATTACTATGTACATGATGAAGGCCCTAAAGCTGATTGGGTGGTAATAAATGTACTTTAGAAGGTATATTAAAATATAGACCAGTAAATTTAAGTTAATTAATTTAGTCTACAATTGGATTACTTTGAGATATTTGCTTTAATACAGGAACTAAGCTTCAAGAGGTAACCTATATTTATATTATACATTTATTAAATTACTTTTATATTATTTTATTTAATTTGTAACCAACTCCTCTCAATGCAAGTAAGCATACAATCTGACGAAGGTAAGCCATTAAAATTTATGCATTCATCACATGTGTGTATATGTACATTTTATATATTGCACATGTTTTACTTATTGCTTATTTGTTTATTTGCATGATTATTAATTTAAAAAATAAGGTGTTTTAAAGTGCATATATACTTTATGCATATGTGTGAAGAGCTCATATACCTAAGTTAGAGCAGTACACTTTTCTAAATGAATGTAAATGAATATTAACTTTGTGGTAAATTTTTCTCTAGTTAAAAACAAGTTAAAATTACATGAGAGTGAATCCAATGAGATCAATACTTTTCAATAGCTCACCATAATAATTAGCCATACCAATGTTAAAAACCATCCATTACAAAAAACTAATAGTTAAACTTTATAGACTCATCATAATAGTTAACCATATCATGCTAAATATCATATGTTTTAAAGTACAAACCATTATAAAAACCAGTGACTCAACTTCGGACTCATCATAATATTAACCATATTAAAAACCATGTTAGCAAGGTACACAAACTAATTCACAAATCATGTCCCACACTTTGTTTAAAATCACATGTAAAATAACACGTTAGACCATTCATATAACCTTTTCAAAAAACAAATAACATGGCCATTTTAAAAATCATTTATTTTTTTGTTTTCTAAAACCAATATGGTTTTCAAAAATGATTAGTTCAAAGTTCATTCACTAGTTTTTAAAATGGTTTTTTGAGGTAATAACCACGTGATGTGATGTGTATGTTTTGGGATGGACGAACAATGGAGGGTTGATTATCTCGTGTGCAAATTCAAAAACAAGCTTTGTGAAGCAAGGCTGCTACCCTACAAACTAAAAATGGTGAGCTATCGAAAAGCATTGAGGATCCTCGAGCTTACTTTGTGATAAGAGGTAGGAGAAAGATTGATGATACTTTTAGAAATACAGAGAGCGAAGATGAGTAAAACAAAGAGTTTTTTTCCACATGGTTGTGGCTTGTCCTAGTGCTAGTAAGTCAACGATTTAGGACTTTCCTAGTATTCTTAAGAAAATATGGAAGTTAGACATGCCTTGGGTGGATGGATAATGCTTTTTGTGAGGCTCAAGAAGGGTTATAAGCTCAGTATAAGGCCATGGTGCAAGACTCGCTAGATTTGGGGTATGAAATCTATATATCACTGTTGACAACCAACCTTAGTAGTGCGTTGCTCCCAAAAGAAGAACATTTAAGAAGCAACACAGGTTTTGGCAGAGCTTTGCATGGGGCTCTTTCTCCTCCTAGGGCTGACTAGCAATATATGGAGTTGTTGGGGGAGTTTCCAGAAGGGATCAAGGAGGCTCTAAGGTGCGATTGCACTTTGTTCCATTGTAGTGGCATTGTAGGGGACGAGGTCGTGGATATGCAGGCATATTCGACTTTTGGTGAATGTGTTGTGCAAGTAAGATTCCCATCTATTTTGTTCTTCTATATGACATCTAACTTGTTGTAAGCATTCTCAAGTAGTTGAAAAGTCAACTACTTGAAAAGTCAAGGAAGTAATGATTTAGTTGATTCATTTTAATATTTGGTTCCATTGGCTAATTCAAGTAAAAAAATCATTGTTTCCAATATCTTCTAGAGAAGCATGATTAAAGTCTATGAGACACACACCAACTGGAGATATTATGCCTTTGAAGTGGAGCATTCCGCCTATTCTTACTATGAGAAAGTTTAAGCTTGTTGGCATCGTAGAAGGATTGGCAAATTGAAGTTTTTTCAATGCTAAAAAATGCATGCTCAAGAATTCAAGTTGCTTGCTTTATTTGGGAAATTATAGCTTATGTTTATTAGAAGAGGTGGATACAAAGCTCAAAACATACATGTTTATTAAAAGTAAGTCAATGGAAGTAGATTTTGTAAAGATTGGGTCAAATGTTGTAAAAGGATGTCAATTTTAAAAAGGACGAGGTGAATAAAGTTGAAACAATGTTTGAAGAGTTAAAAGTTTTTGATAAAAAGAAGCAAAAACTTAAATTGCAATATGAAGATTTTCTATTAAGGAATTACTCAACTTGAGCAATGAGGATGACGATTATAATTCTGAGGATAAATGTGTTCAAGAAGTTGATAATGAATGGCTATCACTTCTTAGATTATTTGGGTTTGCATGATGAATCAAAATGTCCTTGAGGAGGTTAAGAATGTCCATCATAAAAGTGTGATGGCCAAAAATAATGACGAACCTATCTAAATCCATGATCATTGGAGCTGCTTACCCACGAGGAAGTTCATGGAACTGCACAATTAGACTCCATCATGTGTTTCTGTTTTGAGAGTCAACTTAATGAACAAGAAATTAATTATACTAGATAAAGTACATACGCATTACTAATTATTTATCATTAAAGATGACCTTAATATGTGTAACTATGTTTTCGAGAATACATATATATGTAGACTCATGCATATGTGTACATGTGTGCATGGGTACACATTGCTATAACAGTCCTAATTTGTATCAAAATAAAATATTAATATATATATAATGCATCCACGTGTAACTTGGAAGAAGGTCTTATATATAAATTGTATATATTTTATAGATATGTATACAAACATGGAAATATAATGTTTAGGATGGAGCTTAGTTGAGTTCTCATGGGGCGAAAAGTGTTCCATTGCAAGTGTTCAAGTACCATCAATGTGTGTGTGTGCGCGTGCACTCATTGTATAGCTATATATATTATCAAAGTTATATGATTAAATATTAGCATTGTAGCTAGAATACATATTATAATAATATATATTTTTTTACAGATTCTAATGTAAGAAAGGGCATCTTTGAGGTATAAGACATCAAATACTCTAATTAGTAAAATAATTAGTAATTATTTATGTCTTTTTAATTTTGTAATTTCTTCTCCTTTTTATTAAACAGTGTATGCAACAATAATATAATAACTTATGTTTTTCATTGGATATGTAAAGGTTGACATATTTTAGTAGTTAATCCTAGGTTTTTTATTATTCTTTTCTCTAATTTAATTTTATAAACTCGTCACATATACCTTGCACATGAAGTACAATTTTAAAATACAAGTGTATTTAGAATATTAAATTTTTTAAAAGCATTTTAATTTTGAAAACCTAATATAGAAAATAATCAAGAAATCAATTCCATATCATTGTGATACAACACATGATATGAATTTTATTAATATTGTATGTTAGGGTTTGACATTGCTCTATTAGAAAGACTAAAAAACAATAATTAAGTCTTGGTGCATTCTACAAATCTTTAAATATTAAAGAAAAAATTAAAGAAGATCAAATATAAGGAAAGAACTGAGATTATTAGAAATGTTTTTAATAATGAGAGAAAATATTTTTAAATGATGGTGTGAATAACAACAACAGAATATATGAGAAGAAAATATAAAAATCTACTTAGGAGGTGAAACATGAGTGGGAATATTTAATTGTATTTCAAATTAGGTTAGAGTTAAATGTAAAGCTTAATGTTGATCTTAATGAAATTACAAAATCCTTTTGCAAATACTAGATGCGCCACATTTCAAATTCTAAAACAACATAACAAGTCTACATTTATGGAATATGATAAGACCATGTTTAAAATAAGGCTCTTTATACTCATTTTGTACGTTTATGTTTATGCCTATTACAAGACATAACAAAGCTCTTTGTAATCATTAATATGTTGTTGCAATATAAAATAAAGAGAAGATATGAATAATGATTATAATGTGACAACTTTAGTTTGTTGTAGAATAGGATTTACTATTAAATCAATTTCGAGGCACTTTACTTACATTAACTAAAGCAAGGTTTACCAAATATGCCTCCACGTATTGGTTAGGCTATATTCTTAAATGAATAAAATTTATTAATGTTATTAGAGATGTTTATTAGGTAATCAAATTAAAAAATGTTCTTGATATGTAATATTGGTTGATGATAGTATTGATAAGAGAAAAAAGAATTATATAATGGTTATATTAATTATTTAAAAGATGGAGGCATTAGAAATCATCATATTATGGCTCATTGTGCATCTTTTGAACATGTGTGTATGTGTGTGCTCTTGGTACTTGCTGCTCTATTAACATTAAATTCTACATACATAGATAAAATATCATTAAATAATATATTTCTATTAAATATAAATAAATAAATAATATAGTAAAAAAGAAATAATATTAATACACCATTATAGAAGTTTTATATAATATTAATCACTTAAATTAATATAATGGCCTTTGCCATGGGGCTTTTGCAAACAAAATTAGTTTATGATAAATTATATTTGCATCACTATGTGTGTTTTATGTTGCTTAATTTAATTAATATTTTAATACTATGTGTTTGCTCACAAACGTATAGAGTTATCTAATAAATATTATTTTCATAGACATAAGTTTACATAAAAGTCAAAAAATCAAACTTGGAACCTTCACATTTATACAATAGTTAATAATAAACAAAGTTTATTTTTAAAGTATACTATGTTAATATACAAAATTATACATGCACACACAAAAGACACATGCTAGTGTTTGCTAATTAAATCTTTAAAGTTTAAGTTTGTATGTCCACAAGAGATGTTATATTAAAAAAATATAATCCCATGTGCTTTGCTCCAAACAAAAAACCATTGCAAGCTTCAAACATTATAAGTAAAAGAGAGGGTTGGAAAAGGAAAGAATATATCACCTTTACCCTGGCCAAAAACTGAATACCAATTGCCGCTTAACACATCGTATACACACCCCAATCTATCAAGTGGAAATACATTGTCACTTGGTTCTTCCCACCTACAACCTCGTACTGTTCAAATTAAGCTCAATCCTTTTTTACCCCTTGCAGGAAGCATCTTAAGCGGCAAACGTGAAATCTCTTCCCACTTTTTACTCTCTTCTCTAAAGTATAAATGCAAACGTGCTCCACATGCTCTCGTCCTCCAAAGGAACAAGCATTACAAGCATAAACTTATTCTCACATAGCACAAAGTAGGGTTGACATAACGTGGCCTGCGATTTCTAGTCATTCAAGTCATATCCTGGCTGCCAATAAAACGGGGTCCATGTTGCCAAACACTTCACATCTTGACAAGGATCAAACACGTTCATAGATTTAAGTGAACATTATATCCGGAGTCATACTTATTAAATACAATGGTTGTTGCGTAGCGCCATGGAAACACATGAACTTAAAATGATTTCTCCACCCTCTTCACCAAATGGTAGCACATTAGAAGCCACCCAATTTGCACTGATGGAGGTGTAGACATGCAGCACAGGCTTTAACCATGTTGATGATTTCCTTTCCACAAGGCATGCTATGATGAACCTTGTACTATCAGTAAGGCACTCTTGAATAGCAACAAAGATTACAGGATCAATATAAGAATTCCTTGATATCGTGAAAGACAACTGGTGAGGAACATGGGGTAGAGGGGGCAACTGAGTGAACCATCTGTTGAAGGGATTGCAAACGACAGCACAACCATTGTATCCTGCACCAATGGATGCAAACCAAGCCATTTGAAGAAGCAGATATACTATAGAAAACATATACATCATCACGATGAGGTATTTCAATATGCAGTGGTAGCTTTCTCCAGGATCTAGAGCCCTCCTCCATGAGAGAAAATCCAAATGTGCATATATCATGATTCTTCTCTAGTACAGGCCGAATAAACCAAGTACCCTTACCTTTGTTCTTGATTTGAGCGTTCCAGTCCTTGCAAACACATTTAAACCGGCATAATGTAGGAAGTGGCATGTGGTGAAATAAGATAGAGTAAATATCTTGTGGAAGTTGTGTCCAAATAGTTGAAAGTGATTGTTCTCTTTTAGATTTGTTGATCATGCCATCCCATCTCTTCTTACCATGGCCATGTTTCTTCTCACTTATATGTTCTATAATTACCCTTTTAACCATGATTCTTCGTTTACAATAGAATGGAATCAGACCAACACAAACCTAATTTAGGTTCCTAACTTCTCTTTTTATATCGTAGGACACCACGCGCACATACACATAATCCCGATGGTCACGCGAGGACACCACGCACGTGGACATAATCAGATGGTGACACAGCACACGGACGTAATCGGATGGTCACATGAGGACACACGCACACGGACGTAATCGGATGGTCACACGAGGACATCGCACACATGTGCACGTAATCCGATGGTCACACGAGGACACCACACACATGCACGTAATCCATGGTCACATAAAGAGACCACGCACACGTGTAGAATCTAATGGTCACACGAGGACACCACGCATGTGATCCGATGGTCACGCATATAAGAATCAATAATATAAACTTATCTAATAGTTAAGATTTTATAATAAAAAATATCCATCTCATTGTTAACATTGAGCAAATTATATTAATTATAAATGTAAAGTACATTATATTAATAAATAATAAAAATGTAAAAGAATTTAAATTGTTAACATCAACTACCAAACAAAGGTTAGATGTTTTATTTATTTATTTATATCTTACTCTAAATTTATAAATCATCTAAATTCTTATGGGAATATATTATATATCTAAACTATATAATATTTTTTAGATATATTACATATATCTAAATATATAAATTGAAATGATGAGCTAAATTATTCAAAACTAAGAAAATAAAGAATATTCAATGATACACAACAATGATGCTTTTGTACAGTTTGGTCATGTGTGTTGAATTGACATTTTAAAAACTTTTTGTTTTGAAAGCCATAAAATTATATTTGATATATACATAAATACAATTAGAATGTGATAATATGCAAAAAAATTTAATTGGATTAAGAAAATAATAATTGACCTTTTGATATGTTCAAGATGCCATGAATTTGCATGTTCCATGTTTTCTTCATTTTCTTCTTTGTCCTATGGCATCCATCACTTTCTACATGTAAAAGTTAATAATAAACACACACATGCATACACATTCATGTGCTACCTTCTTCATCACAACATATATTTTGATTTATGTCCTCAAATATCCCTTCATACAAAACAAAAGATAAGGTTCTTTGTGTGTCCTTTAGTTGATGAACTCTTTGCTCACGCACACTGTTTATACTTGTGCATTCATGTACTAAACTAGCAACATGCTCTTGCTTCTAAACATTGTTAACTATTCTTTAAATTTGAACTTAACTTGGCCTAAATATGGCTTGTCTTCTCACTTGTTAACCCAATTGTCTCGATAGCAATAGCATAGAGTGGTAGAAACAAAGAGTGGAAAGAAATAATAAATAATGATAAAGAGGGATAATTAAGAGGATTAGATATATTAAACACATTCCCAAGCTGTAAAGCCATATTAAATAAATGGGGAGTTCTTCTTTAGGGCCAGAAACCCCCCCCCAAAGGCACCCGGCCAAGCAACAATACCTTTACGTGTGCTTGATCCTGGAATATTCTATAGAGTAAAGAATCTTATAATCAACTACTTTTATATCAAATATACTTTATTTTTATGATTTAGTAAATTGGGAATTATATTTATTAAAACCCCAGATGGGAATGGTTTTTTCTTTAGTCTTGTGAGAGCTTATAATATTTAATAATTAGCATTTTATATGGCATGTTGTCATGTAGCCTACGATATTGAACCAATATATACAACCTATGATATTACATTAAAATGGATTAATGCAGGTGAATTCGTCTATGTATTTAATAGCATGTGGACATTGGGATAACAGTTTTAAGTTAATATCTCTTCACGATGGCCGTATTTCAAAAAGCAATTGTCAAACACAAGGACGTGGTTACATGTTATTTTATATATATATAAAATAACATACATTGATAATACTATTGATTAGTATTATGTATTAATTATATACCTTTATTTAATATTAATGATGACGAGAGAGAGAGAGAACTTTTTGTAGTAAACAGTGGAAATGTCATTAAATAATTATTCATGAATATTCTCCGCTGTAACTGAATTTAAGAAACACAATTAATATTTATATAATGAATAATAATAATTAGTTGTTAATGTCGACATATTAATTAGCAACTAACTGATATAATTATCTAAAGTTGCAGGGCCTATAGCTGTGACTATGGTATGGGATGCCATCACATCTACTAGTAAAAAGCAACAAAGGTCTCTCTCTCTCTCTTCTACATTCATATGTATGTATGGGTAAATTACATGTATTGTACTATAATACATATATCTATATATATTACTGTACTCTATATATATTGTAATATACTACTGCTACGTACATACGGAGACATATATACAGAATGCTGTATATATATTGTACTGTCGTAAATAAAATACTAATGCTACATACATACACCATCTGCATACATACATACAGAGACACATATATATATATATATAACGAATGTGACATACAGGACATGGTAATATCGGACAAGCCTAGACACGTGCTGTGCGGCCACGATGACGCCCTGACGTGTGTTGTCGCAGGCACGGAGCTCGACCTGGTTGTGAGCGGGTCCAGAGACGGTACGTGTATTTTGTACACTCTACGCCAGGGTCGATACATACGGTCCCTCTTACATCCCCACAGGAAATCAATCTCACTATTGGCTGGTACCATCATAATATATATATATTCATACACTTATAATATGCATACATTTATATATAACATTGATAAAGCATCTCTCTCTCTCTCTCTCTCTCTCTCTCTCTCTCTCTCACACACACACACACACACACACACACACAACTCTCTCTCATTCATTTGTGTATATCGAAACGTGCAAACAAACAATAAATGCCTTTAACATTATACATATACATAGTTGCATACATACAACATAGATGCACATATATATACATAATATATGTTTTTCATACAGTTTCTTAACACGGGCATGTGGTTTTACTCAAATGAAGACCTAAACATGTTTACTACTAATCAGAAACACACACATACACCCACACACACATGCAATATATTTAAAGCTAAAATATATAATACAAATGATAAATATATTGTTTAATGATAAAATATATAACATTGCATGTGTGTGTGTATTATCAAGCTGATTAATGACTGAAAGGATAATTTTTAAAAACTAAAGGGTCAGTTTGATAATTACATAAAATTAGAGGGTCAGTTTGATAATTTCCATATATATATATAATACATACCAACTAAAATATATGCATATCTATATATAATGTGTGCGTGTTTATATATATGTTGTATATGTTATGTATTGTATACAAAAAATATAAAACATGAACATTTTTATATATATTATTCATTACTAATATTATTTATCATAATTTGGTACAGGTTCGGCTGTTTTGTGCATTGTTGTGACATTGAAGGACTGTTTCCTTGTTGGAACTAGAGAAGGCAAGGTTTTGATATTTGTTGTGGCCACAGTGAAGATAAGATAATGTGTATATATATATATATATATATATATATATATATATAAATTCTAACATTCTAATTTTTAATCATTTTTCAAAATATATTGTGTATTAGTGACTATATTATATTCAGCTTGTATATATAAAATATTTGTTATACATATAAATATGTTCTTGAATTTAATAGTTAATTTTTAAAGTGTGACATTATATTTTTCTTTTTAATATAAATTTTTTCCCTTAATTATATATTGATTTTGTTTTCTTTAATAAATCTTCTTTGATTTAACATATACTGTTTTTGAGTATTTATATTTATATAATTTATTGTACTTTAGGTACAAAATATATTTATCTACATTTTTACATTATATTTGCAAAATTATCAAATTTAACTCTTCAATACTATATACAACATAACACACACACGTCAGGTATATAATTGAATAATATTTTATTTAATATTTATATGTGTGATAATGTGTATATTATTATATATGTTTATGTGTGTATATACAATATAAACCCAAGTATAGTAAGGTTTACCACTGGTGGAGCAAGAAATTGGTAACTATATTTCATGAATAAATTTTTTATGCAAATTAATTAAATCATAGGTAATATTATTGTAATAGTAATTAATTAAATAAGGTATCTACAAGCATACTACATAACCTTAGTACATTTTTGTGTGCATGTGTATTTATATACAGACGCTCATACATACACATTTAGTTTAATAAGCATTGTGTTGTTGTGTATTTTAACATTAAATATATACAACGCATATAGTTTGTATTTTATACTTATGATTTTGTAATATTGTATATTATAGATAATAACATATCATAAACATAGATCACTTTAAATGATATAATATATAATAACATATCATGTATCTTATTTTATGCTGTTATTTTGATTAACAATATGGTTCACTCATATTATTATATATGTTCTCTGGACTACAACACTATGATACATGAACAAATCATTCATGGCAGAACAATGTAAGTTAAGCATTGGCTGGTAGATATCCAACCCGGATTGCCTATGTGGCATAAAATGATTGGCTACATCTACAACTTTACTCCGGAGGAATTATAACTTTTTTTGGAGATCCGACTATTGACCACCGTGAGATCAGCATATTCTTTTTTGAATTAATTTTAATTTTTTATTATTTTAATATTATTTATTTTTTAATTTAATATTTTGCATAACCTCATGGAGCCATGAGGTTATAAAATATTTTATTAATATAACTTCACGCGTGAAATATTTTATTAATATTTTAATCACTTAACCTCAGCACAGATATATTATATTAATATACTAATTAATTTAAAAATTAAAATATACATTTTTAAAAGTAATTACTTATTCAAGTGTTAAACATGTGCATATGTTTGACACTTTGTATTTGTAGTTTAGCACTTCAAATTAAAATTTAACACTTGTTTGACAAAAATAAAGAGAAACAACAACTTACCAACATATTATATTGTTTGATTATGTTGGTGAATTATTGGGAAAATTCTGGGACGTTTATTGCCGCGTTAAGTCCGGTGGCTTTGATTTCTTAGATATAATAAGGTTCGTTTCACACCACACTTAGCAGTCAAACTCTTAAGCATAACCTTCATTAATGCAACCGAAAATATATAATTACTATGCCGGAAATATGTAATAAATCAAATTAAAGGACGCTAAGGGAGGGGGAGGGGTCATTTAGAGTCCCTTAACTTACCGTCTGGCGTTATTTATTACATATTTCCGGCTGCATTAATTAAGGCCATGCTTAAGGGTTTGACTGCTAAGTGTGGTGCGAAATGACCCTAAGTGACAGTGATATGTACCTCGGCTAATTAAACGGATGAGGTTGACTTAACTCACTTAACTGCTGTTGGTGCCATGCAATTTTAACACAATTAACTGGTACTTAGGGTCATTTTGCACCACCCTTAACTTAACTTAAGTAAGCTTAAGTAAGGGAAAATGGATTCGCACTCGCCATTAAGTTGAGTAACCATTTACTTAACTTTTTTAAGGGTTTGACTGTTAAGGGCATTGAATTCGCACTAGCCTTTAACTTAATAAACTGTTTATTTAAAATTTTTTAAGGGTTTGACCACTAAGAAAGTGATTTCACAATATTCTCTTAATTTAACTTATTTTAAGGCAAGAATATAAAATTACAAAGAAAATTTAAGGGAGGTGTGGGAGTCCCTTTGCCACCCTTAACGACTCACGAGCTTGCCACCTTTTTCACAATCTTTTAAAAATAAAATTTTTCATGCATAATAATTAACATATATAATTAAAATTAAAAAAATAATACAAATGAATTTTTTAAAGTATTCTCATTATTCTTAGTATATCCTTAGTATATTCTCATTTTGTCTTAATTTCTATAAGTTTCTCATGCGCCATCGGGAAAAAAGAAATCCATTCGGAATGGTAGAAGAGCGAGCAGATCAGGTAGTCTTCCATCCTCTCTTCTTCTTTTTTTGCATTCATTTGCATTCAAGAGGCGGCCCAAAGCCCTATTGGGTATAACTTGAGCTTCACCAGCTCTGTCCAAGCTTAAGGGGCAACCCAAAGCCCCATAGCAACTACTAGGTCTAGCTTGAGCTTCACTAGCTTTGTTCGAGCTCAAGGGGCGGCTCAAAGCCCGGCAGCAACTACTACCAGACTTTTTGCCAACCCTGGCTGGGTTGGCTTGAGCTCGGCCAATGTTGGCCAAGCTTTCTACTGACCCTAGCTGTGTGTGTGCGTTGTGTCGTGTGTGAGTGAGATTTACTTATAAATAATAAAAATTGTATTATCCAATATATGTAATATTTTTTTTGATTTCAAAAACCCTCATATGGATGCCACTTTACATACACAGTCTACAATGTACGTGTTATATGTACATGCGTATTCTTTTTAATTCTTAATGTATAAAGAGCTAGCATTTACATATCAATATACATGCATAATTCATTTGCATATATATTTTACGTGCTCGTAACTTTCACAAATAAACATCGTGAGGTGGCACTTCAGGATGAAGAAATTGAACTCCAGATATTAATGTAGAATTGATTCAAGTTAACATATAATGTCAAATCATATATAACACAGCTTATGTTATAATAATGTACACATATCAATAGACACGTACATAATGCATTAGTATATTATATGCGGACTTAGAAGGAGGTTCGACAAACCTCCATTTTAAAAACAAGCTTTACCTTAGTTCCAATGTTATTGGAGACTTTAGCAACAATAAGAAGGCCAAAATGAAGATGAAGGTCTATAATATAATTGTTAATTATTATGTAACACTTAACTTTTTTGGGTCTTACTAACTGTATATATATATATATATTATAATTTTTTGTTTTACCACAATAGATATTATGTGTTAAAGATAAATATGAAATATGAAAAAAGATGTATATTAAAAATAGAATATATTCTACATTTTTTTATTAAATAAATAAAAATATGAAATGCAAATACATGTATACACACACGTTAACACACATGCATATGTATATATAATATTTTTCATGAAGTTTTTATTTGTTTAAACATATCCAAAATATATAAAATTTAATTATTATAGAATGTACCCGAATACAATATTTTATATAAGTATATAATTTCATCTCACCATATTTTATATTTTTTATAATAACTAAAATCACTTTAAAATGTTAATAAAAATTAAGGATGCACATATTATTTAAATCATAAATACTATAAATATATTTTAAAGTGGTTAAAAATATTTATTACAAATTAAAAATTATTTTAAAATATTTATTATAACTTGACATAATAATGTTAAATTAAATGTAGATATGTTAAGTTCATTCAAAATAATTAAGTTAATAATCTCAACTTAAATGTAGATGTAAAAGTATATTATATTAAAGGTAATAATCGAATTCATTGCCCTTAATATTATGGTAAATATTTATGTGAATCCATTGCCCTTAACACAATCTTTTAATTTAAGTTAAGGGTTAGTACGAATTTAATACCCTTAACTTTTCTTCTTAAGAGAGAGTTGATGCGAATCAAATGCACCCTTAACCCTTACTTAACTTATGTGTGCTAAGTTAAGTTAAGTGTGATACGAAACGACCGTTAAACACTTAACTGGCCCATTCTATTAAATCACCTTAATATAATCAAAATCACATTTTATCTCACAGCAAAATAAAAGGTTAAAGGTTATTCTCTAACTCTTAACTATAAGTGACTTAAAAAATCTTATATTTAAAAAAAATTTAAAGAGCAAAATATTGTGTTAAGGATTACTCTAACCCTAGCTATAACGTTCCATGGGGTTGTGAAAATCTTTTATTTAGGAGAATCTTTTCATAAGTATAATTGATATGTCAATGGTGTTTTGTAAGGACATTTTATTAAATAATAATATAAATTAAATAATGAACGCAATTATTATTGCAATTATAATAGTAGATGATTAGTAATACAATCGAAGTTTAAAATAAGCATATATAAACTTAAAACATATTTTATCATATAACATTTGATAACTAAAATAAAAATTAAAAGTAAAATAAAATTAAATTATTTAATTAAAAATATTCTAAAATATAATTTATCATATGGGATAGTCATCGATGTCTTTGGCAGTTGTACAATTTTTTCTTTATATATAAAAAAATTTTAAGTTATGTTTTTGTAAATTTAGAATATAAGATTTAAAAATAAATATTTATATATTTAAAAATCTTTATATTTTATAACATAAATAAAATACTATATAGACATAATATAATATGTTGTAAACCCATAAGACATTAAGATAAAATTAAATTATAACATTAGTGAATTCATGGAGTTTAAGAGACAATTTTCTGACCTCTGTTATGTACCTTGCAATATTTATGAAGCCACAAATGATAAAAAGATATTTTACAAGGCTTGAAAACCATATATATGATTATGCATTTGAATAGTACACAGCCCTACTTAATATACTAAGCCAGTATTATAGTCTACAGAATATGGTGTGCCCATCAAACTATTTATATAATCCGCATAGGCCTTCAAAACCATGGAAACCTCCCCAAGCAAATCTTGAAAGATTCTTTGTGCCCATGCCCTCTCCCTCCACTCAACTACACCCTCCATGTTCTCATACTCAGGCATACTTCCCCCAGCCAAGAAGTACATCAGATAAACCAAACTCTCTGCATCTGCTGCTGGATACAACTTCCCTTCTTGTAAAGCATATGTTGATGAGTACATCTGATTAGTTGCTGGAGCATCCTTGTCTTCCAACACTGCATGTCCCCAACCCACTAACACGTAGTAGAAATCTCCATCTCCATCTGGAAGAGAGTGTTCTCATTTATGTATAAATTATATATACTTTATAAATTATATATGTTAGCAGCTAATGTAATGGATTACCTTGGACACATATCACTTGATTTGGAGCAATATTTCCATGTTGAATCCCTACAGAGTTTGCACTCCATAAAGCAGATAACAAATTGTGACAACACCTTATAGCATCCCTAGTAGATAACCAGCCTGTTTTTGCAACAACTACATCCAAAGACTCTCCAGCTGGGCTTGTGACAAGAACTGGGTTGCCACACAGGGCATGCTCACAACTCCTACCAAGGCTCTCAATTGTGCAGTGTCGTGAGTGTAGAATACTCCCGGAGCTTAGTACTTGTGGTAAATACCTACAAGATACACATTTACACAGTTAATAGTTGCATAATAAACTATACACATTTATATATGCATTTATATGCAGATACAAACCTATATACATGCAAATAATATTAAATATATAAAAATAAGGCTTTAGAAATAAGAAAGCTATCTAAACTTGAAATAGATATGTGCCTCATGTTCAAACATATTCCTTAAGTGTTGGGATACATATGGAAGACTTCTCACACGGTGCAATATAGGAAATTCCCATATGGGAAATTTAAATTCCTCATATAATATATATTAACTAACACTCATAGTATAATAAAGCACAAGAACACTAATATATGTACCTGCTTGACACGCCCCTCTCTTTCATGTTGTTCAAAACAGTTGCTTGTCTTGTAACATGGTACCACATTGTCATATCATCCCATAATGTGTCTAGTTGAGATGAATGGGGTCCAACATACATAGCCAATGAATTGTCACCATCAACCAACGAAACTGCAGTGTACATGGGATATTTCTCATCTCCCAACATGCCAGTTATCCGAAACTCACGTTTCATGTTTGCATTCTCCACCCATACACTTGCTCCAGGTTCAAGCTTAACAGCTTCAAACTCCCGCACCACGGCATTATCCATATGCTGTATATCATGAACACTCTCTTGGCGATCTATTCCATTCTCTTCAATCTCTAAAATCCAACGCTCTATATTTCTTATTTGCAGCTTAGAGCGGTGATTAGCAGCTAATTTTGCTAATGACCTCTTTGGAGATCCCCTACTATGTTCCATTGAGTAGAACATGGCAAGTATCAATTGCAATGACCCAAAATCTTTCCAATTGACATTTCCAAATCTGTTCCAGACTTCCTCCACAGAAGAAACAGCAATATCTGCATGCATCTGAATCCAGTCTACTGCTGCTTTGCAAGGCCATCTAGATTTTGTGTCTAACCTTGTTATATCTCCTCTTAGTCTCACCACTCCACCATACTTAGAATCTACAAATAGTAAATATACAGTATCAAGGTGTGGCCGCCTTGAAGGCTTCTTCTTTGAGTACAACCTTGCCATGAGCATGTGCAATCCATGGAATAAGCTTCTACCGACTATCCTGTTTACATGTTATAGTTATCAAACCATTGTAAACATATATGTATGTATGCATATATGTAAGTCTATATGTATACCTGCTAGTTTCTCCTCCAATTTGTGGTTGGACTTCAACAAATACCACAATATGTTCCCAAAGATTGTTTGTTGTATGCCCCTTCATGCCTACTAGTGCAACTCCATTTAAATGGTCTTCTTTCTCTTGAGGTCCTACCATGAACAATTTTTTTTCTACTCTATTTGATCTTAATATCATAGATTAATCAGGCATGTGCACTGAAAAACATGTAATTTATATATGACATACATACACATAATGAATGCAAACATGTACATTCCATATACATAAGTGTGTAGTTGTTTACCTATTACAATGAAGGGCATTTGGTCATCAGAGCTCCATAAAATCCTCCATAACGTTTGGGCAACTGTATAGACAAAATCTTCAACACGTGCAATCATTGAGTTCTCAGATCTTGACTGCATTCTCAACGCTGCTGGAAGTTAATACTTTCGAGAGCATACTCAAGCTGTTGAAGTTGATCAAAATGAAATGGCTCTTTAAATTGCTTTTCTCTATTTGCAAGTTTTTCCAATAGCCATTCTTGTGTGTGGGATATGAATTCCTCATAATCCACAAACCTTTCTGCAGGATCTCGTAGTCTAGTAACTGTAAAATCAAGAAACAAGTTAACACTATACTTAAGGGGAAATCATTTAAGGAAAATTATTTAGAACAAGATACTTGGAGCATATAATTTCCATACTGACTATGTTTCCTAGTAGGGGATGAATCTATAGTTGTGGAAATCAGACAGTGAATAAGAACATGCAAAACAATTCCTTTTCAAAATGTACCATATTTCATAGTGGTAGCGCTTTCTTGTAAAGATCTTCTTCTTTGTACGTGATCATAGTTACAACATCCAGTGGGGAAAAACATCTCTTCGCTATCTATGCTATTAAGTGATTAGGTTTATGGATACTGTATAAAGTATTTTTTTAGGTTTAGCATATGCATGGTTATATATTGATTTTGCACGTGTTTATGCGTGCGTGGCTGCACGTGTGGCTCTATGTATAAGTTTACGTGATATACATGCGTGGCTGCACGTGTGGCTCTATGTACAAGTTCACGTGATTTAAGAAAAGAAATTGGAAAAAAATATGTTGGGTCTGCAACTGGTCTCCATGTTTAACAATCTAACATATTATATGGGTGTACATCAAAATATCCACAAGCTTCAATGTACATATAAATATAATCTATAGCAAAAACTTAAATTTTTTTAATCTCAAAATGCTTATATGAATTTAAAGCATAATCATAGGGCATGTAACAGAGGCAAGAAAACACTCTTAGATACTCCATGAATGTTGGAAGTAGAGAAATAAGGTTATTGAAATGCCTTGTGTCAAAAACACACTAGATGATAAAATATATTTTAATAATATATCCTAATTTAATAACTTTGATTTTAATTTAGTTTTAATTTTACTTAAGAATTTTAATTAAAAAATGTTAAATTGTTATTATTATAACATAGAGCATTAGTGAATCCAAAGAATATGTATTTTCTATATTTTCTTATGTATTGAATAAATAAATTGTATAAGTCTATCTATTATAAATTAAAATTGTTATACAATGAAATTATGAAAAAACACTTATGAGATAGGACACTGTTAAGTTATTGTTAGGAAATCAATTTAATGCCTATTTAGATATTCTTTTTATGGGCCTTTTATATGTTTCTTAAATACAAAATTCTGCACAATGTTGTACGGTAGACTAACTTTTAACTTTCAAGGTCGTGGACTTCATTTTAATTCATATTAATTGCATGTAATTGATATAACGTAGGCATATACCAACTCATGAATATGTATATTATTAAAAGTGGAAATGGTAGGATAACAATGTTTCTTTTGAATGTTTAATATTAGTTATAGTAAAATTAAAATTATGTTTCATGTTAGGACCTTAAGAGAAACAAGACCATTTAGATGGAGTTGCACTAGTAGGCAAACATGCAACAAATAACATTTGGGAACATATTGTGGAATTTGTTGAAGTCCAACCACAAACAACACAATTAGTAGAAGCTTATTCCATGGATTGCACATGCTCATGATTGTACTTAAAGAAGAAGCCTTCAGTGCGGGAACACCATGATACTGCATATTTACTATTTGTAGATTCCAAGTGTGGTGAAGTGGTGAGACTAAGAGGAGATATAACAATGTTAGACACAAAATCTAGATGGCCATACAAAGTAGCAACAGACCCGATTCCAACACATGCAGATATTGATGTTTCTTCTATCAAGGAAGTATGGAATAGATTTGGAAAGGCCAACTAGAAGGATTTAGGGGCATTGCAGTTGCTACTTGCCACATTCTACTACTCAATGAAGCAGAGTACAGGATCTCCGAAGAGGTCCTTGGCAGAATTAGTTGCTAATCACTGCTCTAAGTTGCATATAAGAAATATAGAACGTTAGATTTTGGAGATTGAAGATAATGAAATTGATCATGGCTGTTTAGAATCTACCTTATCTCTAGCACTTACTGCACGCGTAGCATCGAAGAGCAAGAAATGTCGCCATCAAACCCTAAAACCTTGTCACTGTTACAGTTTATGTCTCAACACTCCCCCTAAACTGGTGCTCAAAAGACTTCGAGGCCCCCCGGAACAAAGCGAACTTGGTCGGGCCCAGCGGTTTGGTGAGCACGTCCGCCACCATCTCATCCGCAGAAGAATGAACCACCTTCACCAAACCACCATTCTACAAGCTCCCAAATGTAGTGAAACTGAATGAGCACATGCTTGGTCCGTCCATGATAGACGGGGTTCTTACTCATAGCAATGCTACTCTGATTGTCACACCAGCTGAGCATGGGGGTTCGTTGCACCGCTCCAAGCTCCTGTAAGAGTCCCCGCATCCATATAAGCTCCTTGCATCCAGAAGTGAGGGCAATGTACTTAACGAAACGGCCACCACACTCTGCCTTTTGCTCCCCACGCAATCGAGGCCCCGCACAATTCCAAAGAGTAGCCAGTGGTGGACCGAGCTCCTTTGTTTGTCCCCCAACTTGCATTAGTGTAAGTGACCAGCTGAGTGTCACGGCCTGAGAAGCATAGGCCATGGTGAGGCATTCCCTTTAGGTACCTGAGTACATGTTTGGTAGCCTTTCAATGACACAAACTCGGAGCAGATCCAAACTGGCTAAGCAGCACAGTGGCATATGCTATGTTCGGTCTAGAGGAAAACGCTAGAAACATCAAACAACCTATGAGGCTGCGGTACGGAATCTCAGAATCACATATCTCTCCTCCCGTCTTAGGCGAGTTCGGATTAACAGCACTGACGAGCATGGGAGTTTCAACTAGACGGCAATTCTGCATGCCAAACCGAGAGAGAAGAGATTGCACATAGTGTTGCTGGTGAATCTTCAAAGTTCCAGCCTACATATCCCGCTCAATTTGTAGGCCCAAGAATGTCTTCACCTCTCTCATGTCCTCACCTCTCTCATGTCCTTCATCCGAAACCGTTGCATAATTTAAAATAAGTATTTGTATAAACATTTTTATATGTAATATATTTATTAAACCAGAGAAAAGGTATACTAAAAGGTTCAAAAGAGCTTAGAAATGGTGTAAATTACTATGTACATGATGAAGGCCCTAAAGCTGATTGGGTGGTAATAAATGTACATTAGAAGGTATATTAAAATATAGACCAGTAAATTTAAGTTAATTAATTCAGTGCTACAATCGGATTACTTTGAGATATTTGCTTTAATACCAGGAACTAAGCTTCAAGAGGTAACCTATATTTATACATATGCTGAGAACGGACATTTGGAGGAAGCCAGGGAACTCTTCGACACCATGCCACAAAGGGACGCATTCTACATTTATTAAATTACTTTCTATATTATTTTATTTGTGTGTGAATTTGTAACCAACTCCTTTCAATGCAGGTAAGCATACAATCTGACGAAGGTAAGCCATTAAAATTTATGCATTCATCACATGTGTGTATATGTACATTCGTATATATTTGCACATGTTTTACTTATTGCTTATTTGTTTATTTGCATGATTATTAATTTAAAAAATAAGGTGTTTTAAAGTGCATATATACTTTATGCATATGTGTGAAGAGCTCATATACCTAAGTTAGAGCCGTACACTTTTCTAAATGAATGTAAATGAATATTAACTTTGTGGTAAATTTTTCTCTAGTAAAAACAAGTTAAAATTATGTGAGAGTGAATCCAATGAGCCTATCTAATAATTAGCCATACCAATGTTAAAAACCATCCATTACAAAAAACTAATAGTTAAACTTTATAGACTCATCATAATAGTTAATCATATCATGCTAAAAATCATATGTTTTAAAGTACAAACCATTATAAAAACCAGTGACTCAACTTCGGACTCATCATAATAATTAATCATATTAAAAACCATGTTAGCAAGGTACACAAACTAATTCACAAATCATGTCCCACACTTTGTTTAAAATCACATGTAAAATAACACGTTAGACCATTCATATAACCTTTCCAAAAACAACATAACAGGGCCATTTTAAAAACCATTTATTGTTTTTTGTTTTCTAAAACCAATATGGTTTTCAATTCAAAATTCATCCACTAGTTTTTAAAATGGTTTTTTAAAGTAATAACCACGTGATGTGATGTGTATTGTTTTAGGATGGACGAACAATGGAGGGTTGATTATCTTGTGTGCAAATTCAAAAACAAGCTTTGTGAAGCAAGGCGGATCAATCATGCTACCCTATAAACTAAAAATGGTGAGCTATCGAAAAGCATTTGAGGATCCTCGAGCTTACTTTGTGATAAGAGGTAAGAGAAAGATTATGAAGAGCTTGATCAAAGCAGGTGTGAGTACTTTTAGAAATACAGAGAGCAAAGATGAGTAAAAACAGAGAGTTTTTTTCCACATGGTTGTGGCTTGTCCTAGTGCTAGTAAGTCAACCATTTAGGACTTTCCTAGTATTCTTAAGAAAATATGGAAGTTGGACATGCCTTGGGTGGATGGATAATGCTTTTTGTGAGGCTCAAGAAGGGTTATAAGCTCAGTATAAGGCCATGGGCAAGACTCATTAGATTTGGGGTATGAATTATCTATATATCACAGCATGTTGACAACCAACCTTAGTGTGTTGCTCCCAAAAGAAGAGCATTTAAGAGCAACAAAACTGACTAGCAATATATGGAGTTGTTGGGGGAGTTGCCAGAAGGGATCAAGGAGGCTCTAAGGTGCGATTGCACTTTGTTCCATTGTAGTGGCATTGTAGGGGACGAGGTCATGGATATGCAGACATATTCGACTTTTGGTGAATGTGTTGTGCAAGTAAGATTCCCATCTATTTTGTTCTTCTATATGACATCTAACTTGTTGTAAGCATTCTCAAGTAGTTGAAAAGTCAACTACTTGAAAAGTCAAAGAAGTAATGATCTAGTTGATTCATTTTAATATTTGGCTCCATTGGCTAATTTAAGTAAAAAAACCATTGTTTCCAATATCTTCTAGAGAAGCATGATTAAATTCTATGAGACACACACCAACTGGGAGATATTATGCCTTTGAAGTGGAGCATTCCGCCTATTCTTACTATGAGAAAGTTTAAGCTTGTTGGCATCGTAGAAGGATTGGCAAATTGAAGTCTTTTTCAATGCTAAAGAAATGCATGCTCAAAAATTCAAGTTGCTTACTTTATTTGGGAAATTATAGTTTGTGTTTATTAGGAGAGGTGGATACAAAGCTCAAAACATACATGTTTATTAAAAGTAAGTCAATGGAAGTAGATTTTATAAAGATTGGGTCAAATGTTGTAAAAGGATGTCAATTTTAAAAAGAACGAGGTGAATAAAGTTGAAACAATGTTTGAAGAGTTCAAAGTTTTTGATAAAAAGAAGTAAAAACTTAAAATTGCAATATGAAGATTTTCTGGTTAAGGAATTACTCAACTTGAACAATGAGGATAACGATTATAATTTTAAGGATAAATGTGTTCAAGAAGTTGATAATGAGTGACTATCACTTTTTAGACTATTTGGATTTGCATGACGAATCAAAATGTCCTTGAGGAGGTTAAGAATGTCCATTATAAAAGTGTGATGGCCAAAAATAATGACGACCTATCTAAATCCATGATCATTGGAGCTGCTTACCCACGAGGTCATGGAACTGCACAATTAGACTCCAACATTGTGTTTCTGTTTTGAGAGTCAACTTGTGAATAAGGAAATTAATTATACTAGATAAAGTACGTATGCATTACTAATTATTTATCATTAGAAGATGACCTTAATATGTGTAACTATGTTTTCGAGAATACATATATATGTAGACTCATGCATATGTGTACATGTGTGCATGGGTACACATTGCTATAACAGTCCTAATTTGTATCAAAATAAAATTATATATATATATAATGCATCCACATGTAACTTGGAAGAAGGTCTTATATATAAATTGTATATATTTTATAGATATGTATACAAACATGAAAATATAATGTTTAGGATGGAGCTTAGTTGAGTTCTCATGGGGCGAAAAGTGTTCCAATGTTCAAGTGTTCGAGTGTTCAAGTACTCGCATCAAATGTGTGTGAGTGCGTGCACTCATTGTATAGCTATAATATATTATATGATTGTAGATATTAGCATTGTAGCTAGAATACATATTATAATAATATATAGTTTTTTTTACAGATTCTAATGTAAGAAAGGGCATCTTTGAGGTATAAGACATCAAATACTCTAATTAGTAAAATAATTAGTAATTATTTATGTCTTTTTAATTTTATAATTTCTTCTCCTTTTTATTAAACAGTGTATGCAACAATAATATAATAACTTACGTTTTTCATTGGATATGTAAAGGTTGACATATTTTAGTAGTTAATCCTAGGTTTTTTATTATTCTTTTCTCTAATTTAATTTTATAAACTCGTCACATATACCTTGCACATGAAGTACAATTTTAATATACAAGTGTATTTAGAATATTAAATTTTTTAAAAGCATTTTAATTTTGAAAACCTAATATAGAAAATAATCAAGAAATCAATTCCATATCATTGTGTAGGGAAATATATTCGTTTAGTATACTATATTAATTAATATAACTTATAATTGCTCCTACCTACTTTCATTTAATACAATACAACACATGATATGAATTTTATTAATATTGTATGTTAGGGTTTGACATTGCTCTATTAGAAAGACTAAAAAACAATAATTAAGTCTTGGTGCATTCTACAAATCTTAAATATTAAAGAAAAAATGAAAGAAGATCGAATATAAGGAAAGAACTGAGATTATTGAAAATATTTTTAATAATGAGAGTAAAATATTTTTAAATGATGGTGGGATAACAACAATAAACTTAATAGAATATATGAGAAGAAAATATAAAAATCTACTTGGGAGGTGAAACATGAGTGGGAATATTTAATTGTATTTCAAAATTAGGTTAGAGTTAAATGTAAGGCTTAATGTCAATCTTAATGAAATTACAAAATCCTTTTGCAAGTACTAGATGCGCCACATTTCAAATTCTAAAACAACTTATATCAAGGAATATACTTTATTTTTATGATTTAGTAAATTGGGAATTCTATTTATTAAAACCCCAGATGGGAATGGTTTTGTTCTTTAGTCTCGTGTGAGAGCTTATAATATTTAATAATTAGCATTTTATATGGGCATGTTGTAACTAATGTATAAAGCCTATGATATTGAACCAATATATACAACCTGTATGATATTACATTAAAATGGATTAATGCAAGTGAATTCATCTATGTATTTAATAGCATGTGGACATTGGGATAACAATTTTAAGTTAATATCTCTTCACGATGGCCGTATTTCAAAAAGCAATTGTCAAACACAAGGACGTGGTTACATGTTATTTTATATATATATAAAATAACATACATTGATAATACTATTGACTAGTATTATGTATTATTACTAATATACCTTTATTTAATATTAATGATGACGAGAGAGAGAGAACTTTTTGTAGTAAACAGTGGAAATGTCATTAAATAATTATTCATGAATATTCTCCGCTGTAACTGAATTTAAGAAATACAATTAATATTTATATAATGAATAATAATAATTAGTTGTTAATGTTGACATATTAATTAGCAACTAACTGATATAATTATCTAAAGTTGCAGGGCCTATAGCTGTGACTGGTAGCCGTGACACAACGGTAATGGTATGGGATGCCATCACATCTACTAGTAAAAAGCAACAAAGGTCTCCTTCTCTACATTCATATGTATGTATGGGTATATTACATGTATTGTACTATATATATATATATATTATACTGTACTCTATATATTGTAATATACTACTGTTAGGAGCATAGTTAGACATTGGTAGAATTTCTTGTTATTTCATGGGAAATATAATGGGAAAAATATTAAAAACAATATATATTGTGAAAAACTGAGAGTGGGAAGGATATATCAGAGTACGAGTTACTGGCGCAATACGGGTCAGCACCGCAATACGATACCAGCGGAGTATGGCATTTTCGGATAAGGATAAGAAGGAGTTACAGTAACTGAATGGATAAGGTTGAGAGGCAGTTGTGATAACTGCTAGTATGGGAGTATAAATAGACCAGATTAGGACTAGAAGGACATCCCGAGTATACTGGTATTTTGTACCATGTGCCGTGCATGGACATAATATAAGAATCCTTTCTCTCTCAATACGTCTATCTCTTGCTTACTTTTATGTTATGTAGTATACTAATCTTATTTCCAGTACTGTGACGGGATCCATAGTACTGCTACTTGCTATACACCTTGCCATCCTTACTCTTATCCTGACTTTCTGATGTCTGATTACGTCTTTATCTTATCCTTAGTACGGGTTTATCGACGGCTATCCTACCTATGTACGGAGGTAGGATTTTACGGGTTAACATATGGCGACCACGGAGGGATGGTCATGTTAGTAGGTGATTGATAATGTGTTTGTATAATGTAACAGGAGAGGTAGACTGATACCCAAAGGAGCTGTGACGAAAGGAAAAAATTGAGGCTAGGTGAGAGTCTTGGATGCGATCAGCACAGCTTTTGAGGAAATGGAACAAAGTGAACCGAAGACTTCGTGAGAATCGACCTGCGGCGTATAGTAAGTGAATGGATAATTATCGACGTATTCTTGCAGAATGCCAAAGATATGAAAAATTAAGTAGAGACAACAAAGAGAACGCGAGGAGCGGTATTTACGTCCTCAAGTAGTAATAGAGACACGGAAGAGGATTAAAGAACGTGAGGAACAGAGAAGAAAGGAACAAGTCGAAGCTAGAGGACAGGAGCAACAAACGATGAAGTGCGGCGAAGTTAGAAGAATCCGAATTAGGGTAGTGACGATGACAAACCCGAATATCAACGTGAGGAAACTGGGAACTATTGTCAGTGGAATTATCAGACGAGATGGGAACATTAACAATTACGGGGAAGGTAATACCATTTACTTTTTCAGGTCTCTTGAGAATGAAGATACGAATCGGCATATTCAGCAGTTTGAGAAGGCGTGTATAGCCAATGAAATCACGGATGAAGATGAGAATTACGAATATTTCTATTTACGTTGAAGGGAGATGCTAACGATTGGTATTACAAAAATGCTAACATAATCGATAAGTACAACGTACTACTTACATTATTCAGGAATTATTATGTGCGAAAGTATCGAAAGCGAGACCCGACAGTGCAGTTACAGGAAATATGACAAGGACCTACTGAGGCAGTGGAAGATTACACTCGACGATTTTGGAGATTATATAACCGTTGAGAGGTTGGAGATATCAGCAAAAATTGGCAAAGAAATAGTATATGAACGGACTACGAGACAATTTATAGCTTCAAGTACAACTGATTAAACCACCTGATTTAGTTGAAGCAATTAAAGAAGCAGAACAACTTGAAGTGTTGATACCTCCAAGATACACAGATGAGGATGAACAGGAAAACAAGAAGGCAATACCGGAAGGATAGCGAAATACGGTCAAGAACTAAAGCAATATTTTGTACAACATATAAAAATGAAGGGCATAATGCTTCTGAATGTAAGATACCCAAGTGTCAGATGTATGGAGGAATAGGTCATGAAGCGAGACAATGTCGGAACATGGGACGTACTGACAATTTTCCACCACCACCTAG
Organism: Selaginella tamariscina; assembly: GCA_003024785.1. Taxonomy (NCBI): domain Eukaryota; kingdom Viridiplantae; phylum Streptophyta; class Lycopodiopsida; order Selaginellales; family Selaginellaceae; genus Selaginella; species Selaginella tamariscina. Next base: position 464,187 of record PUQB01000012.1, on the reverse strand, counting down.
ATGGAACAACAATCGGAATGCTAACTCATACGATTATCCACAACCACGGAATGCTAATTCATACGACTACCCACAAAGATTGTATAATGGGGAACGCAGAAATGGAAATGGAAGGAGATTTCCCCGTGAATCCGGAGCATTTATCGGCAAGGTAATAATACGGAGGTACCACGTGAGGACAGCCTTTGTTACCAGCTCAGCACAACCAGGACCACCGTTATTACCACCAATACCACCTCCACCAGCATTACAAGGTCAGAATCCTAATGTGACATGTTTTAAATGTGGAGAAAAAGGACACTATTCTACTGAATGTAATCGACTTAACAATATTCGTTGTTACACATGTGGTGAGATGGACATTATTCCCTAGAATGTCCACAACGTGAATTTAACACCGGAACATCATCCACTAAACCAGCGACACGAAGAATTGAAGTTCAACCAGAGAATGACCTACCAGATGAGCAGCAAGAACAAAATTACGAGTGTAAATGGGAGCAAGATGCAGAATTACCCTCAACTGAGACATATGCGGTAACAAGAGCCAAGTGAGTACGGATGGAGCCAAGCAAAGAAGAACCAATACGCAAGAATTGGGAGAAAGAAAAGGCTACAGTACAACGAGTAACTAATCAAATTCAGAAAATGCAACAAGGGGAAAATCAAGATTTGATGATTAATGAAATGAGCACGCATTCACAGGAATCCACATCAACGGTACCACTTGGAGATCATATTGTTGCTGTGATTTTGCAACAACCTGTACAATTAATTATAAGGGAGTTACTAACATTAGCACCATTTTTACGAACACAGATAACAAATGCTTTGGACGTGAGTAGTATTCAAACCGATACAAGTTAAGTAGGAGTGAATACCACGGAAGTTCTTACAGACGAGAAGGACTGGGATGAGGAGGTGCCAATGATTACGGCTCGGATTGGTAAAAATAATATTCAGAATATACCTATTGATGGAGGTTCAGGAGTGAACATAATTGAAGAGTAGATTTGTAAACAATTGGGTCTTGGACCTATTGAAAATGTGCCTTTCTTAGTACGGATGGCGAATCAGAGGAAAGTAAGACCCATTGGTATAATCAGATCTGTGTGTATGAAAATTGTAGGAATCAAGTTTAAGGTATCTTTAGTCGTATTACGTATCGAGCAGACTAGTAAACCATACCAAATATTGCTGGGAAGACCATGGTTAAGAGATGCAAAAGTATGACATAATTGGGAGCACGACGAAATGGTACTCTATAAGAGTGGACGAGAAGCAGTTGTTCGAACGTAGCAGAAGAAGCCAATAGGACGACCGACTCAACCATTGCAAATGGAGGATTTCGACTGGCATTACGGCTTGAACAGGGAAAAAGAAAAACTCCTATTCGAAAGCAATCCAGACCTTATAGAGATAGCACAAGCGGATTTATACCAGATGACACAAGAAGAAGAAAACATGGAGAAGACGGCAACTGGTGATCAACAACAGCAACATATGGATACTCTCGGATTAACAAATAAGTTTAAACAACCTTTGCAACAACAGTTACAAATCGAGATAGAGTACGAACAGAGGATACGTACTCAACAAAAACTGGAAATTATTATGAATGAGAAGACTGAAGAAGTTGAAATTAAAACAAGTGAATATGGACCACGAAAAGTATGAATAGTAGTTGATCTCGAGCTGGAATACCGAAGACAGTTGATAGCAGTACTACGTCAAAATGCAGATGTTTTTGCATGGAGCTACGAGGATCTTAAGGGAGTTCCACCTACGATTTGTACTCGTAAGATAGAACTATTACCACATGCAGTTCCGAAGAAACAGCAAGCATACCGGATGAATCCAACATTTTTAGTAAAAGTTAGAGAAGAAGTGGACAAGTTGCTACAGGCCAGATTCATATATCCAATTGAAAACCCGCAATGGTTATCACCAATAGTCGTAGTTCCAAAGAAGAACGGCAAATTACATATCTGCGTCAACTATAAGAAGTTGAATGATGTAACGAAGCGGGATATGTACCCAATACCATTCACTGAAGAATTATTGGATATGGTAGCAAGACACGAAATGTATTCTTTTCTGGATGGATTTTCAGGTAATTTGATATTCTATTTTAAAAGTTTTGTTTTAATATAACCAAGTTCAAGTAGATCCAGCGGATCAACCGAAAATGGCATTCATTAGTCCTTGGGGTATGTGTATTGCATTATGCCTTTTGAGCTATGTAATGCACCATTTACCTTTCAACGTTTGGTTAGCGAAACATTCTGGGATTATTTGACTACGTTTATGAAAGTTTTCTTGGATGATTTTAGCATCTATGTAGCACAAGATATACATCTAGACAATTTAATGAAGTGTTTTGGAAAATGCCGATTGAACAATATAGCTCTTAATCCGGAGAAGTGCGTGTTTTCTGTGAGATCAGGAATTTTGCTTAGACATATTATATGCAAGGATGGAATAATGGTGGATCAAGATAAAATTAAAGTCATACAAATAATGCAACCACCTAAAGACGTAAGCGGAGTACGACGGCTTCTAGGGAAGATGAGATATCATTGAAGATTTATCAAAAATTATGCAGCAATAGCGAAGCCATTAACTATGCTTTTGAGGAAAACACAACCATTCAAATGGGATGCGCAATGCGAACAGAGTTTCAATACACTAAAGCAGGCATTGATGAAGGCTCCTATTATGCATCCGATAGCGTATGACGATGCATCCACTTGTACATGAAACTCCTGCCGCCAATTTGGACTCGCTAAAATAACGCAAACCCAGGACGACAGGAAAGATCGACCATTATATTACGCAAGTCGGCGGTTAGCACCTACAGAAGAAAATTATACGACTACTGAAAAGGAGGCATTAGGAATGGTTTATGCAGCAAAGAAATTTCGGCATTATCTTCTAGCAAATAAAGTCAAATTCATTGTCGATTATCAAGCTTTGACACATTTGTTAAGCAAAACTAAACTTGAAGGAAGATTAGTATGCTGGTTTTTATTATTACAGGAGTTCGACTTTCAAATCATTCACAAACGAATGAGATAGACGTATTGTGAGAAAAAGGAATCTTATATTATGTCCGTGCACGGCAATGGTACAAAGTAACAGTATACTCGGGATGCCCTTCTAGTCCTAATCTGGTCTATTTATACTCATACTCTAGGTCCCGTACTAGCAGTTATCACAACTGCCTCTCAACCTTATCCATTCAGTTATTGTAACTCCTTCTTATCCTTATCCGAAAATGCCGTACTCCGCTGGTATCGTATTGCGGTGCTGACCCATATTGCATCAGTAACTTGTACTCCGATATATTCTTTCCACTCTTGGTTTTCCACAATATATATTGTTTTTGATATTTTTCCCATTATATTTCCTAAGAAATAACAAGAAATTCTACCAATGTCTAACTATGCTCCTAACAAAAACAATCACTTTCAACTATTTGAACACAATTTCCACACGATATTTACTTTATCTTATTTCGCCACATGCCACTTCCTACATTATGTTGGTTTAGATGTGTTTGACTGAAACACTCAAATCAAGAACAAATGTAAGGGTACTTGGTTTATTTGGCCTATACTGGAAAAGAATCATGATATATGCACATTTGGATTTTCTCTCATGGAGGAGGGCTCTACATCATGGAGAAAGTTTACCTCATTATTGATGATGTATATGTTTTCTACAGTATATCTACTTCTTCAAATGGCTTGGTTTGCATCCATGGTGCATAATACAATGGTTGTGCTTTCCTTTGCAATCCCTTCAACAGATGGTTCACTTAGTTGCCCCCTCTACCCCATGTTCCTCACCAATTGTCTTTCATGATATTAAGGAATTCCTATATTGATCATGTAATCTTTGTTGCTATTCAAGAGTGCCTTACTAATAGTACAAGGTTCATCATAGCATGCCTTGTGGAAAGGAAATCATCAACATGGTTAGAGCCTGTGCTACATGTCTACACCTCTAGCAATGCAAATTGGGTGGCTTCTAATGTGATACCATTTGGTGAAGAGGGTGGAAAAATCATTTTAAGTTCATGTATTTCCATGGCGCTATGCAACAACCAATTGTATTTAATAAGTATGACTCTGGAGGATACATGTTCACTTAAATCTATGAACATGTTTGATCCTTGTTAAGATGTGAAGTGTTTGGCAACATGGACCAAGTTTTCACGGCAACCAGGATATAACTTGAACATGATTAGAAATCATGGGCCACGTTATGTCGAACCCTACCTTGTGCTATGTGAGAATAAATTTATGCTTGTAATGCTTGTTCCTTTGGAGGAAGGGAGCAAGTGGAGCACTGTTTATATTTATACTTTAGAGGAAGAGAATAAAAAGTGGGAGGAGATTTCATGTTTGCTGCTTAAGATGCTTCTTGCAAGGAGTAAAAAAGGATTGAACTTAAATTTTGAAGAGTATGAAGTTGTAAGTGGGAAGAACCAAGTGACAATGTATTTCAACTTGATAGATTGGGGGTGTGTATACGATGTGTTAAGTGGCAATTGGTATTCAGTTTTTGGCCAGGGTAAAGGAGGTGATATATTCTTTTCTTTCCAACCCTCTCTTCTTACTTATAATGTTTGAAGCTTGCAATGGTTTTTTGTTTGGATCAAATCAATATTCTCATTAGTAAGAAAGTTAAATAAATTTTTAGATTATATTACTTTAACACACATAATTCAAAAGAATTTACAATTGTTACTTTACTACTATATTGAACTCGTTTTCACATCTTTGCATTGTATTAATGTTATGAAAAACTCATGTATATGATAAACACATGTTTATGTACACACTATTTATATACATTTATATTTCTTTTTTATATGAAGAAACCTAAAAAGTAGAAAATTTAATTTTGAAAGGAAGGTCCTCTTAGTTAGAAGTTATTACTATAGTTTTAGGCGTCCTCCTAGTTAGAAGTTATTACTATAGTTTTAAAGTTTAACTTGTTTTTTAAGGGGTTGACTTTTATAAATTATCAGAAATTTATTCTAAACAGAATAAAAATACACTTTATTTCACTTTTGTTTGGTCCTTCCAATTCATAATTGGGATGCATTTCCAATTTAAGTATATTTTAATATATTATAATGTTATTTGGACACATACTTAGACATGCGGATAAACCATAATAAATGTGTTTGTATATATATAATATATATAAGGTTTTATATAGAACATATTCCTCCAAACATCTAAAGTAATCAATATGAAAGTTAGAGGTAACATAACCTAAAGAGGGTTATTAAGAATTGATATATATACGAGTAAAACATATTGGCTGCGCCTCTTACTTATATACTCCATGCATATTAGTACACATACATATACATAGAAATATAGACACATAAAGTTATAAAGAAATATGCAAATGATTTAAATAAACATAAAAGAGTAATAAACTTTTATATAGACTTAATTATATGCATGTGCTTATGTGCGTGCACACATTATTTCCTTACTCATTTCTTATGTGTAAGAGCATGTTTATGTATGCATGTTTTTATTTGTGTAGCATTTGATGGCAACACTTCTAAAATTAACATAAGTTAACATAATTAGAGTCTCCATTTAACATAATTTATATTTAATTAGAAGTAGTGAAGATCAAACTTTTGGATCGTGTCCAATCATTATTAATAATAAAAATTATATAAATCTTTTATTTCGCATCAATACACTTTTATTATCAAAGGTATTAAGCACAAGATATTTGTATCTTTGCAAATTAAGCATGTTAATACTATACCCCTTTAGATAAAAGAGGTGTTGTTTTGTAGGACTTCCTCTCTCACACACAAATACATATTTGTACAAGCTCATGTGCATACACATGTACAATAAGGTATATAATGAAAGAAGTTTAATGCAAATGAGATGCAACATACTTAAGTAATTGCAGCTCACTATTCAATCCACACATGTTACTTAGAAAACCTATGTTTATACAAATTGTATTTTACATATATCAAAAATACAAATACAACAGTTAAAAAGTATAAACATAAAATATATGTTTATACATTGTGTATGTGTGTTGTGCACAACTTTTACAACGGTCACTTTTTACAACATAAAAATAGTGTATAATGTTATTAATAGTACGAACATTGATTATGTTTCATATGAAATAAAATATTATTATTAAACATAATATAGTAGAACATGTCTAAATTAATATTGTGGGGACCACGATCTTAGTATTAATTTAGATAGGTTAATTAAAAATGAATTTTTTGGCACATAAAAAAATTAACAATTAATGAATTTTCATCCTAAACCTACCCAACCATTGCATAATATAAAAAAAAACCCACTTATACCAACACAACCATAACAATACAATAGAAACTACACATTAACCTTAATGTAGCATGCAATCATGCCTACAAAGGTTGCAAACATATGCTATTTCAAATGCCCATTAATGACTTATTTGTAGTGTTTGGTTAATTTTTATATGTAAATTATAAGATATATAGGGAATTTTAATTTATAAAATGGTTAGGACTGACAAAGTTTTATTAATTATTAACATGTAGAGTTTATTAAATATGTACGAGTTTAAATAAGTTATTACTTTAAACAGTATTAATTTTGTTAATTTTTACTATCCATACTAAACAACTTGAGTATATATACCATACGAAGTAAAAATAGTAGCAATACTTTTCTATATAAAAGATTTTATACATTGTTAATTTTAACACTAACATTTTATAAGAACAAATAAAATGTCACAATCACATCAATTGTATTCATATATGTTAATAATAAATTTCATTGAGCTTTTATTATTGATGGTTTATAGCTTAATTATGCAAAATCCATGTTTAATTTTGTAAAAGAAAGCTTTAAATACATATAATATATTTTAATAATTATTCTATTGAATATACCCTATTGAAGAAATAAGAAAATTTGGAGCTATGGCCTACTTCCTGACGTGGGCAATCAATTAGACTATAGTAGAAAGTATTGAAACGCTATAACACTTTATCAAATGGGCAATGCAAGCATCCATAATCCATAAGCACGAGGAGTCATAGGCTATATTAATCTCAAGATTACATGAACTCACATAGATGCTGCTTATGGTATCATTCCATTTACCAAGTATCATTCTTGTTTTTTTTTTTTTTTTCCTTATATATTTACATTTTATTTTCATAACAACTTAAAGATAATGCTTCAATTCTAAATATTTAAATATTAAGTGAATTTGACAATAAAAGATTATACTAGTAAAATTACTACTATATATATGTGTGTGTGTGTGTGTAATATGATTATACAAGGTAGTTTTTCATCTGTACATTGGATTTTTTGACCATGCTATGGGTATACATATTAAGTATATATGTATATATGTACTTATTTTTGCTTACACATTTTATTTTGTAGGTGATTATCTTACCAACAAGGGTTGATGCTCGTTGAGCTTCGATACACATGGTACAGCTTGGTGGTATATACATTCAAGTTCCATTCTTAAATCTCTAACATAACATCTGATGTTCTAGAAGGGCAAAGTATGTTATGTTTTTGTAGAAATAGAATAGTTATTTATGGTATAATCCATACAAAATTGAAAACAAGAATAAGAAAATGTTAGTAACTTTTAAATTATTGTCTTAAATACACAAATCATTTAAATTATGTAAGAAGATACCACCTTTTATAAACTTCATTTTCATGGAGGTAACTGCTCTTTCCTTTCCTTTCCTTTTCTTCCATTTTATGAGGTACTGGTGGATTTTCCTCACTTGGCTAGGTAATGCATGTGCACGCTCTAATGTGTATTGCGTTACATTGTCCTATAGGATTTGTAGATAAGGGATAACATCGTTAATGAGAGTAGCCTAGACTAAGTATAATGACATGACATCACTCGAGATACATGATTGTGTCATAAAGAGGCATTAAAGGGACCACTAGATAGCAAGAGCAATATGAGAAGAGATCATATAGGATGCATTAGAGTGCATGAATGCCTCAATGTGCAAGCCCAAGAGCCCAATGGCCCAGCCCTCTCTCTATGTATGCTCCCCAAAACCATATGCCCTTGGCACAAAGGTACATATAGCTTAAGGTCATTGCCATTCACGTGTTACTTCAATAATCCTGTTGTGATTTAGCAGCACCCTACCATTCTTGAACACCACTAGATTTCATTTCATTATACCCTTTCCAACCAAGTTTGTATTTGTTCTTCTTTGATTTGTATGGAGCTTCTGTATGTCATCCCTGCGGCACTTTAGTCTACCTTGAATAGCTTTTAAGGTTTACCATGCCAAAAACATCTACTCATTCAATTGTTCAAGTCAAGTTGTTCAATTGATATGCCAACACATGGGGTTCATCTGCAACCTTCTGGTTGGTTTGATAAATCCTCATAACATTTGGCTTCAATCCTTACATTAATTGGGATGGTGTCGATGTTAAAGACTTTACATAATCACGTATGCTTAAAGTATAACACAAGCATCACCCTTCTTATATATAATCATGTATGCTTAGAAGACTAACACAAGCATCACCTCTCACCGTCGAGGTTCCTCGTGACATACCTCCTTCAATGCCATCAATAAGACTCTCTTGGTGGAATTTGCTTGTCTATTACATGTAAGACTCATATGATATATATGTATCTCATCATAATACTGCAATTACTATGTCCATCTGTATGTGAATACACATACATGCATACTTTATGTTATATGCAAACATATACACATATATAGGTTACTTAGTTTGCTGTAGTAAGTTCATCGGAGGGTGAAATAGTATTTTTGAATATGCTAATTCATGTAAAGAATAGGTGGGAGGCGAAAGAAGAGCAAGGGTCAAGGAAAAGAATGACTTGAGAAAGATCTACAAAGGCTCTCACAAGGTCACACAAAAATGGTGCCATTCTTGAGAAATTCACTTATTGACAATGAGGGAGAAATTGCAAATGTCGGAGATGATATGTGGACCATGGTATGTGGATGTCACACATACACAGAAGCATTCTTCTTGATGTATACTTGCATGCATATACACACATAGATACCTGATTGTAGACGGATATTAAACATGTATGTTTACATATGATATATATCTACATACATGCCCGCAATATAATGTATATGATTTACCTACTCTGTTTGTTTGCAGGCTTCTCTTCTGGATAGTGAAAGACAAACAAGATTAAAGGTGTTGATTTGGAGAAACAACTCCAAGATGCAAGGTGATTATTTTATATCACACGGACACACACAACAAAATTACATGAATAATGTTTACTGATCGTAATACATTTATTTCTAGTGTTGAGATTGAGAAGTTAAATAAGTTGTCAGCTTTACAAGCAAGGACTTGGTAGCGAAGCGAAGGCAGCACACATTAACAAACTTGAAGTAACCATGGCATTGCACCGGAAAATGTAGCGTGTGTGTATACGTTGTATAATATTACTAGCCACACACATATATTTCTATATAATATAGTTGATATATATTTTTCACATATATATCTTTATAATGGTTGTAAGATGACAGGTCGAGGGGCTCACGGCATAAATTGCTGCTGCTCAAGAAGAGTTAATGAGATGGAAATGAGCAGTTGCAGAAGAGTGCTGCTGGAGTAGATATTCTATAAGACGTTGAAAAATGTAAAAAAGAGGTATATATATACACATGCACCCCAGAGAGGGAGAGGGAGAGGGAAGAGTACTCTTGATATATGCATATATAATATATCGATACTATAGCTTGGTAAAATGTATAGTGAACAACAATGCACTCCATATAGAATACAATAACAATCTATACAATTCAAATCACGAGCACACAAATGCATGTATGCGATGCTATTCCATCTATATGCATATGCATTATATTATTTCCATACGGCTTCAAATACACACACACACACAACATACACATCACACACACATCTATATAAATTTATACGATATAATATGTATGTACACAGTTGAGGTAGAGACTAGAGGACATGTCGAGGCAGCTAGAGGAGTTGGAAGTGCAAGCAAAGAGGAACACAATGTGTGGTGGAAAGATTCTAAATATTCCCATGGGTCACCAGCTACAGGGCCAGCCTTAAACAGGCCACTCACCACTTTGCCGAGATGGAAGAGGTTAGACAGCCCCTCGGGGTCTACTATAATATTTGTAGATATATTTATATATTTATATAAATACATAGTTTTTAGATTAATACTCAACACATATATATAATATTATGTTAAATTTCTGAGGAATGATATATGCTCATTAAATGGTCTATATATACTGTAAAATTTCTAAAGAATGATCTTGGTTTGTATATACTAATTAAACTCTTAAACCATATTTTCTCTATATTGGTGAATAATTCCAAGGGAAACAAACAAATATATGTCAATTTAAAATTATGTATATTATATGTATACATATATTCAAGAAACTAAGTTATATACTTTAGTGTTGTATTATGAATGTCTATTATCTATATATTTTATATACATATGAAATGTGTTTTTAATTAAAAAAAAAAAACTTTATTAAAGTGTTTACATTGAAAAATTTTAATTTTAAATTGCAATTATTATAATATAACAATATATTCTAGATGTATAAAATCACAGCAATGTTTCGTCTCCCATACACAACAAGCTGACAATATTAAGAATATTTTATGCCACATTTTGATATATAAATTCATTTTTAAAAACCTAAATATTTGTATGGCCATGGGTGTAAATGTTCAAGTTAATTATGCATATGAGGAATACAACAATTGAGTAGAGGACGAGGAACCTTCTCAAGTAAGTATCATTAAGTTTTACATCCTTCCTAGTATTAGATGGTTAGTATGATATAAAAATCACTTTTGAATAAGTAAATACATATATTTATTTTTCCCTTAATTTTATTTTTAATTTCCCTTCATCTATAATCCCATAAAAACCACTATTGAATAAGTATTTGAAATTGTTCCTTCATCTATAATCCCATAAAAACCACTCTTGAATAAGTAAATACTTATATTTATTTTTCTTTCTCTTCATTTAAATCCCATAAAAACCTCTTTTGGATAAGTAAGTACTTATATTTATTACTCTTAATTTTCTTTTAAGATTTCCTTCATCTAGAATCCCATAAAACCACGTTTGAATAAGTAAGTACTTGATACTTATTTCCCTTAAATTTTTTTAAAATTTTCCTTCATCTATAATTTGTAAAATCCACTTTTGAATAAGTACTTATATTTATTTTGTTTAAATTCCCTTCATGTATAATCCCATAAAAACACTTTTGAATATAAGTACTTTATTATTCCCTTTATTTTCTTTTTTACATTCCCCTTCATCTAAAATCCCATAAAAATCACATCTGAATAAGTACGTAATTATATATTTACTACCCTTGATTTTCTTCTTTCTTTTTTAAATTTCTCTTAGTCTATAATCCCATATGGGAATTCCATTATTTACCACATGGGAATCTCTTATTTAATGTATGTTTTACCAAATTGTGGAAAACAATCATGAGGCCAAGAGGATATGAAATTGTAAGAATTGTATATATGTGTTTCTACACACACAGTGTGTGTGTCTGTGTGTGTATACATATATACCTTAATCCATGCCTCTTCAGGTTACTTCATGCAATTTATGGAATGAAATCACCATCTCTTTGGATTCGTCAAGGTATTATTTTATACTTCAAACTTGTTTTAGTAGTTTTGATTGTTTATTTTATAGGGTGTCACCAACCAAGCTTGGCAACGTGTATGAAAAGGTTCGTTTCCATGTGTTTCTATTATATATATAAATATAGTTAATGCTTAATTTTACTAGGTGCTTTTAGAATATCAAATCTTCACTCTAGGGAGCAACACATTAAACATGCCCCAAGGTTGTATAATAAAGCTTTTAATATTCTGCACTATACATAAATCTGTTAGTTAGAAGAGAGGTCCTTAACTTCGGAAAGCATAATTTAAAATAAAATTTGTATAAACATTTTTATATGTACTATATTTATTAAACCAGAGAAAAGGTATATAAAAGGTTCAAAAGATTAAAATGGTGTAAATTACTATGTACATGATGAAGGCCCTAAAGCTATTGGGTGGTAATAAATGTACTTTAGAAGGTATATTAAAATATAGACCAGTAAATTTAAGTTAATTAATTTAGTCTTACAATTGATTACTTTGAGATATTTGCTTTAATACCAGGAACTAAGCTTCAAGAGTAACCTATATTTATATTATACATTATTAAATTACTTTATATTATTTTAAATTTGTAACCAACTCCTCTCGACGAAGGTAAGCCATTAAAATTTATGCATTCATCACATGTGTGTATATGTACATTCATATATATCTGCACATGTTTTACTTATTGCTTATTTGTTTATTTGCATGATTATTAATTTAAAAAATAAGGTGTTTTAAAGTGCATATATACTTTATGCATATGTGTGAAGAGCTCATATACCTAAGTTAGAGCAGTACACTTTTCTAAATGAATGTAAATGAATATTAACTTTGTGGTAAATTTTTCTCTAGTAAAAACAAGTTAAAATTACGTGAGAGTGAATCCAATGAGATCAATACTTTTCAATAGCTCACCATAATAATTAGCCATACCAATGTTAAAAACCATCCATTACAAAAAACTAATAGTTAAACTTTATAGACTCATCATAATAGTTAACCATATCATGCTAAATATCATATGTTTTAAAGTACAAACCATTATAAAAACCAGTGACTCAACTTCGGACTCATCATAATAGTTAACATATTAAAAACCATGTTAGCAAGGTACACAAACTAATTCACAAATCATGTCCCACACTTTGTTTAAAATCACATGTAAAATAACACGTTAGACCATTCATATAACCTTTTCAAAAACAACATAACAGGGCATTTTAAAAACCATTTATTGTTTTTTTTTTTTCTAAAACCAATATGGTTTTCAAAAATGATTAGTTCAAAGTTCATTCACTAGTTTTTAAAATGGTTTTTTGAGGTAATAACCACGTGATGTGATGTGTATTGTTTTGGGATGGACGAACAATGGAGGGTTGATTATCTCGTGTGCAAATTCAAACAAGCTTTGTGAAGCAAGGCTGCTACCCTACAAACTAAAAATGGTGAGCTATCGAAAAGCATTGAGGATCCTCGAGCTTACTTTGTGATAAGAGGTAGGAGAAAGATTATGAAGAGCTTGATCAAAGTAGATGTGAGTACTTTTAGAAATACAGAGAGCGAAGATGAGTAAAAACAAAGAGTTTTTTTCCACATGGTTGTGGCTTGTCCTAGTGCTAGTAAGTCAACGATTTAGGACTTTCCTAGTATTCTTAAGAAAATATGGAAGTTAGACATGCCTTGGGTGGATGATAATGCTTTTTGTGAGGCTCAAGAAGGGTTATAAGCTCAGTATAAGGCCATGGTGCAAGACTCAGATTTGGGGTATGAATTATTATATATCAGTATGTTGACAACCAACCTTAGTGCGTTGCTCCCAAAAGAAGAACATTTAAGAGCAACACAGGTTTTGGCATTGAGAGCTTTGCATGGGGCTCTTTCTCCTCCTAGGGCTGACTAGCAATATATGGAGTTGTTGGGGGAGTTTCCAAAGGGATCAAGGAGGCTCTAAGGTGCGATTGCACTTTGTTCCATTGTAGTGGCATTGTAGGGGACGAGGTCGGATATGCAGGCATATTCGACTTTTGGTGAATGTGTTGTGCAAGTAAGATTCCCATCTATTTTGTTCTTCTATATGACATCTAACTTGTTGTAAGCATTCTCAAGTAGTTGAAAAGTCAACTACTTGAAAAGTCAAGGAAGTAATGATTTAGTTGATTCATTTTAATATTTGGTTCCATTGGCTAATTCAAGTAAAAATATTGTTTCAATATCTTCTAGAGAAGCATGATTAAATCTATGAGACACACACCAACTGGAGATATTATGCCTTTGAAGTGGAGCATTCCGCCTATTCTTACTATGAGAAAGTTTAAGCTTGTTGGCATCGTAGAAGGATTGGCAAATTGAAGTCTTTTTCAATGCTAAAGAAATGCATGCTCAAGAATTCAAGTTGCTTGCTTTATTTGGAAATTATAGCTTATGTTTATTAGAAGAGGTGGATACAAAGCTCAAAACATACATGTTTATTAAAAGTAAGTCAATGGAAGTAGATTTTGTAAAGATTGGGTCAAATGTTGTAAAAGGATGTCAATTTTAAAAAGGACGAGGTGAATAAAGTTGAAACAATGTTTGAAGAGTTAAAAGTTTTTGATAAAAAGAAGCAAAAACTTAAATTGCAATATGAAGATTTTCTGGTTAAGGAATTACTCAACTTGAGCAACGAGGATGACGATTATAATTCTGAGGATAAATGTGTTCAAGAAGTTGATAATGAATGGCTATCACTTCTTAGATTATTTGGGTTTGCATGATGAATCAAAATGTCCTTGAGGAGGTTAAGAATGTCCATCATAAAAGTGTGATGGCCAAAAATAATGACGAACCTATCTAAATCCATGATATTGGAGCTGCTTACCCACGAGGAAGTTCATGGAACTGCACAATTAGACTCCATCATCGTGTTTCTATTTTGAGAGTCAACTTATGAACAAGGAAATTAATTATACTAGATAAAGTACGTACGCATTACTAATTATTTATCATTAAAAGATGACCTTAATATGTGTAACTATGTTTTCGAGAATACATATATATGTAGACTCATGCATATGTGTACATGTGTGCATGGGTACACATTGCTATAACAATCCTAATTTGTATCAAAATAAAATATATATATATATATATATATAATGCATCCACGTGTAACTTGGAAGAAGGTCTTATATATAAATTGTATATATTTTATAGATATGTATACAAACATGGAAATATAATGTTTAGGATGGAGCTTAGTTGAGTTCTCATGGGGCGAAAAGTGTTCCAATGTTCAAGTGTTCGAGTGTTCAAGTACTTGCATCAAATGTGTGTGTGTGTGTGCACTCATTGTATAGCTATATATTATCAAAGTTATATGATTGTAAATATTAGCATTGTAGCTAGAATACATATTATAATAATATATAGTTTTTTTACAATTCTAATGTAAGAAAGGGCATCTTTGAGGTATAAGACATCAAATACTCTAATTAATAAAATAATTAGTAATTATTTATGTCTTTTTAATTTTATAATTCTTCTCCTTTTTATTAAACAGTGTATGCAACAATAATATAATAACTTATGTTTTTCATTGGATATGTAAAGGTTGACATATTTTAGTAGTTAATCCTAGGTTTTTTATTATTCTTTTCTCTAATTTAATTTTAAACTCGTCACATATACCTTGCACATGAAGTACAATTTTAAAATACAAGTGTATTTAGAATATTAAATTTTTTAAAAGTATTTTAATTTTGAAAACCTAATATAGAAAATAATCAAGAAATCAATTCCATATCATTGTGTAGGGAAAATATATTCGTTTAGTATACTATATTAATTAACTTATAATTGCTCCTACCTACTTTCATTCAATACAATACAACACATGATATGAATTTTATTAATATTGTATGTTAGGGTTTGACATTGCTTTATTAAAAAGACTAAAAAACAATAATTAAGTCTTGGTGCATTTACAAATCTTTAAATATTAAAGAAAAAAGGAAAGAAGATCAAATATATGAGATTATTGAAAATGTTTTTAATAATGAGAGTAAAATATTTTTAAATGATGGTGTGGATAACAACAATAAACTTAATAGAATATATGAGAAGGAAATATAAAAATTACTTGGGAGGTAAAACATGAGTGGGAATATTTAATTGTATTTCAAAATTAAGTTAGAGTTAAATGTAAGGCTTAATGTCGATCTTAATGAAATAAAAAATCCTTTTGTAAGTTCTAGATGCGCCACATTTTAAATTCTAAAACAACATTACAAGTCTACGTTTGTGGAATATGATAAGACCATGTTTAAAATAAGGCTCTTTGTACTCATTTTGTATGTTTATGTTTATGCCTATTAAAAGACATAACAAAGCTCTTTAAAATCATTAATATGTTGTTGCAATATAAGATAAAGAGAAGATATGAATAATGATTATAATGTGACAACTTTAGTTTGTTGTAGAATAGGATTTACTATTAAATCATTTTGAGGCACTTTACTTACATTAAATAAAGCAAGGTTTACCAAATATGCCTCCACGTATTGGTTAGGGTATATTCTTAAATATGACTTTATGAATAAAATTTATTAATGTTATTAGAGATGTTTGTTAGGTAATCAAATTAAAAAATGTTCTTGATATGTAATATTGGTTGATGATAGTATTGATAATAGAAAAAAGAATTATATAATGGTTTATATTAATTATTTAAAAGATGGAGGCATTAGAAATCGTCATATTATGGCTCATTGTGCATCTTTTGAACACGTGTGTATGTGTGTGCTCTTGGTACTTGCTGCTCTATTAACATTAAATTCTACATACATAGATAAAATCATTAAACAATATATTTTTATTAAATATAAATAAATAAATAATAGTAAAAAAGAAATAATATTAATACACCATTATAGAAGTTTTATATAATATTAATCACTTAAATTAATATAATGGCCTTTGCCATGGGGCTTTTGCAAACAAACTAAGTTTGTGTTTATGTTGCTTAATTTAATTAATATTTTAATACTACGTGTTTGCTCACAAACGTATAGAATTATCTAATATATATTATTTTCATAGACATAAGTTTACATAAAAGTCAAAAAATTTTTAAACATTGTCAATAAAACTCACATCATGTTTAATATTACATTTTATTTCTAGTTGACAAAAACTTGAAACCTTCACATTTATACAATAGTTAATAATAAACAAAGTTTATTTTTAAGTATACTATGTTAATATACAAAATTATACACGCACACACAAAGGACACATGCTAGTGTTTGCTAATTAAATATGTAAAGTTTAAGTTTGTATGTCCACAAGAGATATTAGCAATTTAATAATAATTAAAGATTATTAATTAAATATGTATATTAAAAAATATAATCCCGTGTGCTTTGATCCAAACAAAAAACCATTGCAAGCTTCAAACATTATAAGTAAGAAGAGGGTTGAAAAGGAAAGAATATATCACCTCCTTTACCCTGGCCAAAAATGAATACCAATTGCCGCTTAACACATCATATACACACCCCCAATTATCAAGTGGAAATACATTGTCACTTGGTTCTTCCCACCTACAACCTCGTACTGTTCAAAATAAGCTCAATCCTTTTTTACCCCTTGCAGGAAGCATCTTAAGCGGCAAACGTGAAATCTCTTCCCACTTTTTACTCTCTTCCTCTAAAGTATAAATGCAAACCGTGCTCCACATGCTCTCGTCCTCCAAAGGAACAAGCATTACAAGCATAAACTTATTCTCACATAGCACAAAGTAGGGTTCGACATAACGTGGCCTGCGATTTCTAGTCATGTGCAAGTCATATCCTGGCTGCCAATAAAACGGGGTCCATGTTGCCAAACACTTCACATCTTGACAAGGATCAAACACGTTCATAGATTTAAGTGAACATGTATCATCGGAGTCATACTTATTAAATACAAGTGGTTGTTGCGTAGCGCCATGGAAACACATGAACTTAAAATGATTTCTCCACCCTCTTCACCAAATGGTATCACATTAGAAGCCACCCAATTTGCATTGCTGGAGGTGTAGACATGCAGCACAGGCTTTAACCATGTTGATGATTTCCTTTCCACAAGGCATGCTATGATGAACCTTGTACTATCAGTAAGGCACTCTTGAATAGCGACAAAGATTACAGGATCAATATAGAACTTCCTTGATATCGTGAAAGACAACTGGTGAGGAACATGGGGTAGAGGGGGCAACTGAGTGAACCATCTGTTGAAGGGATTGCAAACGACAGCACAACCATCGTATCCTGCACCATGGATGCAAACCAAACCCATTTGAAGAAGCAGATATACTGTAGAAAACATATATACATCATCACGATGAGGTATTTCAATATGTAGTGGTAGCTTTCTCCACGATCTAGAGCCCTCCTCCATGAGAGAAAATCCCAATGTGCATATATCATGATTCTTCTCTAGTACAGGCCGAATAAACCAAGTACCCTTAACTTTGTTCTTGATTTGAGCGTTCCAGTCCTTGCAAACGCATCTAAACCGACATAATGTAGGAAGTGGCATGTGGCGAAATAAGATAGAGTAAATATCTTGTGGAAGTTGTGTCCAAATAGTTGAAAGTGATTGTTTTCTTTTAGATTTGTTGATCATGCCATCCCATCTCTTCTTACCATGGCCATGTTTCTTCTCATTTACATGTTCTATAATTACCCTTTTAACCATCTTCGTTTACAATAGAATCAATCAAACCAACACAAACCTAATCTAGGTTCCTAACTTCTCTTTTTTTATATCGTAGGACACCACGCGCACATACATGTAATCCCGATGGTCACACGAGGACACCATACACGTGGACATTATCAGATGGTGACACAAGGACACCACGGGACGTAATCGGATGGTCACATGAGGACACACGCACACGGATGTAATCGGATGGTCACACGAGGACACTGCACACACGCATGTAATCCATGGTCACATAAAGAGACCACGCACACGTGTAGAATCTAATGGTCACACAAGGACACCACGCATGTGATCCGATGGTCACACATATAAGAATCAATAATATAAACTTATCTAATAGTTAAGATTTTATAATAAAAAATATCCATCTCATTGTTAACATTGAGCAAATTATATTAATTATAAATGTAAAGTACATTATATTAATAAATAATAAAAATGTAAAAGAATTTAAAAACCATCAACTACCAAACAAAGGTTAGATGTTTTATTTATTTATTTATATCTTACTCTAAATTTATAAATCATCTAAATTGTTATGGGAATATTATATATCTAAACTATATAATATTTTTTAGATATATTACATATATCTAAATATATAAATTGAAATGATGAGCTAAATTATTCAAAACTAAAAAAATAAAGAATATTCAATAATACACAACTAATGATGCTTTTGTACAGTTTGGTCATGTGTGTTGAATTGACATTTTAAAAAACTTTTTGTTTTGAAAGCCATAAAATTATATTTGATATATACATAAATACAATAAAATGTGATAATATGCAAAAAAATTTAATTGGATTAAGAAAATAATAATTGACTTTTGATATGTTCAAGATGCCATGAATTTGCATGTTCCATGTTTTCTTCATTTTCTTCTTTGTCCTATGGCATCCATCACTTTCTACATGTAAAAGTTAATAAATAAACACACATGCATACACATTCATGTGCTACCTTCTTCATCACAACATATATTTTGATTTACGTCCTCAAATATCCCTTCATACAAAACAAAAGATAAGTTCTTTGTGTGTCCTTTAGTTGATGAACTCTTTGCTCACGCACACTGTTTATACTTGTGCATTCATGTACTAAACTAGCAACATGCTCTTTGCTTCTAAACATTGTTTAACTATTCTTTAAATTTGAACTTAACTTGGCCTAAATATGGCTTGTCTTCTCACTTGTTGGCCCAATTGTCTCGATAGCAATAGTATAAGAGTGGTAGAAACAAAGAGTGGAAAGAAATATATAAATAACAGATAAAGAGGGATAATTAAGAGGATTAGATAATTAAACACATTCCCAAGCTGTAAAGCCATATTAAATAAATGGGGAGTTCTTCTTTAGGGCCAGAAATCCCCCCCCCAAAGGCACCCGGCCAAGCAACAATACCTTTACATGTGCTTGATCTTGGAATATTCTATAGAAGTAAAGAATCTTATAGAATCAACTACTTTTATATCAAGAAATATACTTTATTTTTATGATTTAGTAAATTGGGAATTCTATTTATTAAAACCCCATATGGGAATGGTTTTATTCTTTGAGCTTATAGTATTTAATAATTAGCATTTTATATGGGCATGTCGTTATGATATTGAACCAATATATACAACCTGTATGATATTACATTAAAATGTATTTAATAGCATGTGGACATTGGGATAACAGTTTTAAGTTAATATCTCTTCACGATGGCCGTATTTCAAAAAGCAATTGTCAAACACAAGGACGTGGTTACATGTTATTTTATATATATATAAAATAACATACATTGATAATACTATTGACTAGTATTATGTATTATTATTAATATACCTTTATTTAATATTAATGATGACGAGAGAGAGAGAGAACTTTTTGTAGTAAACAGTGGAAATGTCATTAAATAATTATTCATGAATATTCTCCGCTGTAACTGAATTTAAGAAACACAATTAATATTTATATAATGAATAATAATAATTAGTTGTTAATGTCGACATATTAATTAGCAACTAACTGATATAATTATCTAAAGTTGCAGGGCCTATAGCTGTGACTATGGTATGGGATGCCATCACATCTACTAGTAAAAAGCAACAAAGGTCTCTCTCTCTCTTTCTACATTCATATGTATGTATGGGTAAATTACATGTATTGTACTATAATACATATATCTATATATTATACTGTACTCTATATATTGTAATATACTACTGCTACGTACATACGGAGACATATATACAGAATGCTGTATATATATTGTACTGTCGTAAATAAAATACTAATGCTACATACATACACCATCTGCATACATACATACAGAGACACACATATATATATATATAACGAATGTGACATACAGGACATGGTAATATCGGACAAGCCTAGACACGTGCTGTGCGGCCACGATGACGCCCTGACGTGTGTTGTCGCAGGCACGGAGCTCGACCTGGTTGTGAGCGGGTCCAGAGACGGTACGTGTATTTTGTACACTCTACGCCAGGGTCGATACATACGGTCCCTCTTACATCCCCACAGGAAATCAATCTCACTATTGGCTGGTACCATCATAATATATATATATCATACACTTATAATATGCATACATTTATATATAACATTGATAAAGCATCTCTCTCTCTCTCTCTCTCTCTCTCTCTCTCTCTCTCTCACACACACACACACACACACACACAACTCTCTCTCATTCACGTTTGTGTATATCGAAACGTGCAAACAAACATAAATGCCTTTATACTACATATACATATACATAGTTGCATACATACAACATAGATGCACATATATATACATAATATATTTTTCATACAGTTTGTTAACACGGGCATGTGGTGTTTTACTCAAATGAAGACCTAAACATGTTTTACTAATCAGAAACACACACATACACACACACATGCAATATATGTTTAAAGCTAAAATATATAATACAAATGATAAATATATTGTTTAATGCTAAAATATATAACATTGCATGTGTGTGTGTATTATTAAGCTGATTAATGACTCAAAGGATAATTTTTAAAACTAAAGGGTCAGTTTGATAATTACATAAAATTAGAGGGTCAGTTTGATAATTTCCATATATATATATACACATACCAACTAAAATATATGCATATCTATATATAATGTGTGCGTGTTTATATATTATGTTGTATATTTTATATTTGTATACAATAAAAATATAAAACATGAACATTTCTATATATATTATTCATTATTAATATTATTTATCATAATTTGGTACAGGTTCGACTGTTTTGTGCATTGTTGTGACACTGAAGGACTGTTTCCTTGTTGGAACTAGAGAAGGCAAGGTTTTGATATTTGCTGTGGCCACAGTGAAGATAAGATAATGTGTATATATATATATTCTAACATTCTAATTTTTAATCATTTTTCAAAATATATTGTGTATTAGTGACTATATTATATTCAGCTTGTATATATAAATATTTGTTATACATATAAATATGTTCTTGAATTTAATAGTTAATTTTTAAAGTGTGACATTATATTTTTCTTTTTAATATAAATTTTTCCCTTAATTATATATTGATTTTGTTTTCTTTAATAAATCTTCTTTGATTTAACATATACTTGTTTTTGAGTATTTATATTTATATAATTTATTGTACTTTAGGTACAAAATATATTTATCTACATTTTTACATTATATTTGCAAAATTATCAAATTTAACTCTTCAATACTATATACAACATAACACACACACGTCAGGTATATAATTGAATAATATTTTATTTAATATTTATATGTGTTGATATGTGTATTATTATATATGTTTATGTGTGTATATACAATAAACCCAAGTATAGTAAGGTTTACCACTGGTGGAGCAAGAAATTGGTAACTATATTTCATGAATAAATTTTTATGCAAATTAATTAAATCATAGGTAATATTATTGTAATAGTAATTAATTAAATAAGGTATTTACAAGCATACTACATAACCTTAGTACATTTTTGTGTGCATGTGTATTTATATACAGACGCTCATACATACACATTTAGTTTAATAAGCATTGTGTATGTTGTGTATTTTAACATTAATTATATAACGCATATAGTTGTATTTTATACTTATGATTATATAATATTGTATATTATAGATAATAACATATCATAACATAGATCACATATAACACATTTAAATGATATATATATATAACATATCATGTATCTTATTTTATGCTGTTATTTTGATTAACAATATGGTTCACTCATATTATATATATGTTCTCTGGACTACAACACTATGATACATGAACAAATCATTCATGGCAGAACAATGTAAGTTAAGCATTGGCTGGTAGATATCCAACCCGGATTGCCTATGTGGCATAAAATGATTGGCTACATCTACAACTTTACTCTGGAGGAATTATAACTTTTTTTGGAGATCCGACTATTGACCACCGTGAGATCAGCATATTCCTTTTTGAATTAATTTTAATTTTTATTATTTTAATATTATTTATTTTTTAATTTAATATTTTGCATAACCTCATGGAGCCATGAGGTTATAAATATTTTATTAATATAACTTCACGCGTGAAATATTTTATTAAATATTTTAATCTCTTAACCTCAGCACAGATATATTATATTAATATATTTTACTAATTAATTTAAAAATTAAAATATACATTTTTAAAAGTAATTACTTATTCAAGTGTTAAACATGTGCACTTTGTATTTGTAGTTTAGCACTTCAAATTAAAATTTAACACTTGTTTAACAAAATAAAGAGAAACAACAACTTACGAACATATTATATTGTTTGATTATGTTGGTGAATTATTGGGAAAATTCTGGGACGTTTGTTGCCGCGTTAAATCCGGTGGCTTCGATTTCTTAGATATAATAAGTGACAGTGATATGTACCTCGGCTAATTAAATGGATGAGGTTGACTGGGTCGGTTAACTCACTTAATTACTGTTGGTGCCATGCAATTTTAACACAATTAACTGGTACTTAGGATTGTTTTGCACCACTCTTAACTTAATTTAAGTAAGATTAAGTAAGGGAAAATGGATTAGCACTCACCATTAAGTTGAGTAACCACTTACTTAACTTTTTTAAGGGTTTGACTATTAAAGGTATTGAATTCGCACTAGCCTTTAACTTAATAAACTGCTTATTTAAGATTTTTTTAAGGGTTTAACCACTAAGAAAGTGATTTCACAATATTCTCTTAACTTAACTTATTTTAAAGGAACAATGCAAAATTATAAAGAAAATTTAAGGGAGGTGTGGGAGTCCCTTTGCCACCCTTAACGACTCATGAGCTCGCCACCTTTTTCACAATCTTTTAAAGATAAAAATTTTCATGCATATATAATTAACATATATAATTAAAATTAAAAAATAATACAAATGAATTTTTTAAAGTATTCTCATTATTCTTAGTATATCCTTAATATATTCTCATTTTGTCTTAATTTCTGTAAGTTTCTCATGTGCCATTGGGAAAAAAGAAATCCATTCGGAATGGCAGAAGAGCGAGTAGATCAGGTAATCTTCCATCCTCTCTTCTTCTTTTTTGCATTCATTTGCATGAGCTTCACCAGCTCTATCCAAGCTTAAGGTGCAACCCAAAGCCCCATAGCAACTACTAGGTCTCGCTTGAGCTTCACTAGCTTTGTTCGAGCTCAACGGGCGGCTCAAAGCCCGGCAACAACTGCTACCAGACTTTTTGCCAACCCTGACTGGGCTGGCTTGAGCTCGGCCAATGTTGGCCAAGCTTTCTACCGACCCTACCGACCCTAGCTGTGTGTGTGCGTTGTGTCGTGTGTGAGTGAGACTTTATATAATAAAAATTGTATTATCCAATATATGTAATATTTTTTTTGATTTCAGAAACCCTCATATGGATGCCACTTTACATACACAGTCTACAATGTACGTGTTATATGTACATGCGTACTCTTTTTAATTCTTAATGTATAAAGAGCTAGCATTTACATATCAATATACATGTATAATTCATTTGCATATATATTTTACGTGCTCGTAACTTCCACAAATAAACATCATGAAGTGGCACTTCAGGATGAAAAAATTGAACTCCAGGTATTAATGTAAAATTGATTAAGTTAATATATAATGCCAAATCATATATAACAGAGCTTATGTTATAATAATGTACACATATCAATAGACAAACCTCCATTTTAAAAACAAGCTTTACCTTAGTTCCAATGTTATTGGAGACTTTAGCAAAGCAATAAGAAGGCCAAGATGAGATGAAGGTCTATAATATAATTGTTAATTATTATGTAACACCTAGCTTTTTTGGGGGTGGATCTCATTAATTGTATATTATAATTTTTTTGTTTTACCACAATAGATATCATGTGTTAAAAATAAACATGAAATATGAAAAGTATGTATATTAAAAGTAGAATATATTCTACATTTTTTTATTAAATAAATAAAAATATGAAATGCAAATACATGTATACACACACGTTAACACACATGCATATGTATATATAATATTTTTCATGAAGTTTTTATTTGTTTAAACATATCCAAAATATAAAATTTAATTATTATAGAATGTACCCATATACAATATTATATATAAGTATATAATTTCATCTCCATTTTATATTTTTATAATAACTAAAATCACTTTAAAATGTTAATAAAAATTAAGGATGCACATATTATTTAAATCATGAATACTATAAATATATTTTAAAGTGGTTAAAAATATTTATTACAAATTGAAAATAAATTTTTATTACAAACTGAAAATTATTTAAAAATATTTATTATAACTTGACATAATAATATTAAATTAAATGTAGATATGTTAAGTTCATTCAAAATAATTAAGTTAATAATCTCAACTTAAATGTAGATAAAAGTATATTATATTAAGGGTAATAATCGAATTCATTGCCCTTAATATTAGTAAATATTTATGCAATCCATTGCCCTTAACACAATCTTTTAATTTAAGTTAAGGGTTAGTACGAATTCAATACCTTAACTTTTCTTCTTAAGAGAGTTGATGTGAATCAAATGCACCCTTAACCCTTACTTAACTTATGTGTGCTAAGTTAAGTTAAGTGTGGTACGAAACGACCGTTAAACACTTAACTGGCCCATTCTATTAAATCACCTTAATATAATCAAAATCACATCTTATCCACAGAAAAAAAGCAGATATGGTATAATGGAGCCCATCAGTTGGATCCACTCAAGATCACTGTTACACGGACTCGAGAACACTACTATATAGAGATCTGGTGCAATGGATTTCATCAGTCCCGTTGTCTCGTGTGTTGCACAACCATTCAAGAACTTAATCACACGGACTTGCTGGCACGACGAAAACATTGAGCAGCT
This sequence comes from Selaginella tamariscina, assembly GCA_003024785.1. Classification (NCBI taxonomy): domain Eukaryota; kingdom Viridiplantae; phylum Streptophyta; class Lycopodiopsida; order Selaginellales; family Selaginellaceae; genus Selaginella; species Selaginella tamariscina. The sequence continues at coordinate 438,266 of PUQB01000012.1, read as the reverse complement.
CAAAGACAGGATCTCGAGCATTCAGACTAAGCTCCTAGAGTTTGAGGAACTCAAAAAAAATGATCCAGGTTCCAAGTTATCAGATCCAGCAGAACACTGTCTCTCAGCAATGGCGCACCAAAGCTGATAGAGTGGTCACTGAGTGTGAGACAGCAAAATTCTGGAATCTCATTGCCAGGTACATCAGTTTTTACAGTACACATATATTGTTGTTAGATCTTAATGGTTTCTATGGAAAGATTAAAGATCAAATTGACAGCTTCGACATCATTAGTCGCGACATGGATTCTCACGTGACACGAGCAGCAGCCACCAGTCCGACAATCAACCTTTGAGAGCCGACGCACGCCAAGAGATCTTCCAGTTATCAAGTACCTCAGACAAGATGTCCCAGACTACATCTTAGGTGTGAAGCAATTTGAACTTCTTTGAGCTATAGCCTTGACATGTATTCTTTTGCTCAGGAATGGACGAAACTCTCAAAGAAGCTAGTAGCATTTAACTTAATCAAATATATAAGAGGATAAAGTCACCAAGATTAATAAAGTTGCGTTTATGTTGTGCACACACACAAGAGAGAGAGGCTTACTCGTTTTTTAGCGAGTGCTAAGTTTGTAGCAAGTGGTGGATGCTATACTTGGTGGTGACAAGGCGGGTCTGGGGCATGGGAGGCTCCGGAAAGACAACGTTAGCAAAGACAGTCAACAATGATCAAACTGTTGGTGAACATACATTTAGAGACAACATCATGTGGATCACTGTTGGCAAAGATGCGACAACAGCTACTTTGCAAAAGCAGCTGAATGGTGTGCTTCCGCTGGATGGTGGCCGGGATGGCACTATGAAAGACACCAAGCTTTGGGCAAGGAATGTGCTGCACAACGTGCAGTTCCTTTTGATATTGGACGACGTTTGGGAGTTTTCCACGTTGGAAGACTTTGACTTGTTGGAAGAATCAACGTCAAGTAAGATCGTGATCGCAACGAGAAAGATGGACATTCTGAGGAAACGAGGGGCACATTATATTGAATGTAAGTTGTTGTCGGAGGAGGAGAGCTCATCGCTGTTCATTTCAAGGGAGTGAGTTGGAAGCGGATGATCCTTTAGTGACAGTGGCGGAGCAAATCACGAGAGAATGTGGCCGGCTTCCTCTTGCTTTAGAGGTCATAGGGAGGCAATGTCTGTGTATGAAAGAGACGTGGCATCTTGGGAGTGGTGCTTGAGAAAGTTACAAGGAACTCCATGATAGAGTTGGATGGTGACCTTGAAGAGAGAGTGTTAGGCAGTTGAAGTTCAGTTATGATGAACTGAAGAACTTGAAACATCTGGATGGTAAAAAGGTTCAGGAGTGCTCTCTGTATGTTGCAGCTTTCCCTGAAGATGCTTGGATTAAACTTGAAGACTTGGTCAAGTGTTGGAGTGGCGAAGACTTGGTGGTATAGATGATGCCAAAGAGATATCCAATCTCTTGAAAGACAGGTCACTTGTACAGCACGAAGTGAATGGTCTAACGGTGTTGAAGGTGTGGAGATTAAAGTTCACGACGCTACGTGAACTCTGCATTGAGATTCTGAAAGGAAAGCAGTGGACCCAAGAAAGTCACGAGTCTGGTTGTCTCTTTGGCTATAGAATCGAGCATCGGGTGCTTCGCAAAGTTTCACTCCCAAGTGGTCACGTGAGTGATGTGTTGCTTTTGGATGGCAACGAGGATTTCTTGACTTATCTATAGCCAATCAAGTCAGCATCCGGTGCTTCGCAAAGTTTCACTCCCAAGTGGTCAATTCCCAGCAAATATACACGTGAGTGATGTGTTGCTTTTGGATGGCAACGAGGATTTCTTGACTTATCTATAGCCAATCAAGTCAGCATCGGGTGCTTCGCAAAGTTTCACTCCCAAGTGGTCAATTCCCAGCAAATATACACGTGAGTGATGTGTTGCTTTTGGATGGCAACGAGGATTTCTTGACTTTGGATGAGGACTTGATAAGGATGATCTCAAGGTATTGAGCATGTGCAAGACTCGAGTTACAACCCTCCCTGAAAGTATTTCACATTTTTCACGGCTTCGCACACTCGACCTCCGATGCGAAGGACGCCATATCGGAAATGACTAATCTGAGGCACTTGTATTTGAGGTGCGAGAACTTTAAACTTGACCTCGTGAGCAGACTTGTTTCTTTGGAGGAGTTTTACCTTAAAAACAAGGGTTATTTGAAGGTGGACACTGTAGACTGCAGCAGTCTTGCATGTCTCACCAACCTCAGAAGTTTGCATATTTCTTTCGGTCGTCAACATCAAGCTTAGATGAGAATTCCAGCTGCTTTCACAAGACTGACGCATCTCCGTATATTGACGTTAGAGATACGGAACGGTGGGATAGACCTCACGGATGCCGGCTCAGGTCTTAAGGAGCTTGAGGTTTGCCGTCTTAAATATGCAAGTCAATAAGAGGTTATGTGAGAAACATTTTAGGGGCTTGGACGAAGTTGAGATCTTTGAAGGTTCTGGGAGAAAATGAAAACGTCATTGAAGACGTTGGATGGATTAAGAGTTGCTTAAATCTGCGGGACCTCACTTGGGAAGGCGATTTTGATGCCCAGGGACGTCTCTCACTTCCATGTCTGGAAAGCATTTTCTTGCGGGGATTGACAAAGCAGCCGGGAGATGACATGTTCAACTCTCAGGCAATGGTGAAGCTACCTCAAGTTGAGCTAAGATTGACCTGCCTGTATCAATCACATCACTTCCAAAGCTGAAGGAGTTGACAGTGAACGGTGGTCACCTGGAGAGTCTTGTTTCGGAAAATGCAAAGGAGTTTCCAAGTCTCGACCATACTTCATGGGAGCAGTTGGCAGGGGAATTTTTCAAGTCACATGCAGCCGAGGTAAAAATAAAAAGCATTGGGTTCTATACAGGTGGGAAATCATGGCACTGCATTCCTTGTTCAACAGGGGCAGTCACTGGTCTCAGAGACCTTACGATTTATGGTGATGTGGAGAGAGTCTTACACGAGCATTTGGACGCTCCAAACTCTTATTTCCTCGAGCTGCACACTCTCGTATTGGGTGATAACAACGCTTGCACGGTGCTCCCTTGCAGCATTGCAAGGTTACCTGAGCTGGTAACTATGGATATCCTTAGCTGCAAAAATCTTAAGAGTGTTGTTGAGGATGAATGTAAGGACAGAGAAAAGCTTTTCCCAAAGCTCACTGTCCTGTCATTAGCGTTCCATCTTGGCTACGTGAGCGACCTCACTTGCAAGTTGTTATCCGCGAGCGTTTTATATAAATCATTGTTGTTTCTACTTTGGTAATATTTTCGGTTTTAGTATCTTTTAATCTAAAGCTTATAAATCTATTTATTTATTAATAAAAAATGTGGTGTGAAAATATACCTTAGCTAAACTTAAGTTTAACTCAAACTAATAATATAGCTTAGACACTTAAATAATAACCTTTAAAACGCACACACACACATTGAAAGTGCCTTGACCTCTTCCTACTGTGAGTAGAAGCCTCAATTGAACTCACCAAACTTCTCCGTTCATCCGGTATTTCCTCAGACAAAGAAGAAGACGAAGACTGAGCATCAACCCCCCGAAACTTACTAAGACTGATCATCAACCCCATGTGTGTGTGTGTGTGCACATCCTATGTATATACAATTGCACTAAACTTATATATTCATGATATATATATATGTGTATATTATATATATATATACCACATACTTTTTCTAATGGTTTCTGAATTTAAATTCTGGTTTTGAAAATGACTCCAAGTTGACTTATGTAAAGGCTGTTTGCTTTGAATAATATGTGTGTATAGACGGATTATGCAGGGTGAATTCAGGGTGAACCTACATACATACGAATAAGCGTCAGGGTATGTACATAGAAGAATCCATTTTAATATAATATCATACAGGTTGGTCTGTTAAAAAATTAAATTATTTTGACAAATAATAAATATTTACATATGTATAACTTTTAAATTATATTAAAAAGTTGAATGTGACGAATTGCTTGTCACATGAACAATAACATGAGAAAAGTATATAATTGTTATCTTTTATTTTTTCAGCATATATATTAATAAAATAAGTTTAAATACTAATAAAAGAAAAATCATTATATTAATAAGACATTTTATTAAGTCTTTACAATATTTATAATAAATATGATAGTTACTATAAAATATTTAATTTTATAGATGCATAGATATAGTTTTTTAAAAATTATTTTTCTACGAATTTGTAATCATTGTAATTAACAAATAGGAGACAATTATAAAAAAATTTAATATTTTAAAAATAAAACCATATAAATTAAATAAATTTTTAATTTTATTATCTTCTTTAAATTTGTATCTGAAGAGTTTATTATAGCAAGTGATAAATTCTTTATATATAATTTAGTAAAATTTTATACTTTTGAATTAAAACAACAAAAAGTATACTATACAAAATTGTAACTATTTTATTGATTACATTAAATCATGTTTACTGGATAATATAACTTTACAATTTTTTTATTAAAAAAAATTAGACAATGTTTACATTATGTAAGTCACCACTTTTTTTAATTAAAATATGTATTCTATCTTTAAATGAAACCATTTCATTTTTAATTAAAAATTTATAATAAACTTTATTTATGTAATTTGTGTTAAAATTCTACTTTCTTATATGAGAACACTAATGAATGGTTATTAAAGTTTTATTAATGTGTGTTTAGAAATCTTTATCACTTATTATTTTTTATTTAATTAGGAATTTCTTTACTTAAAAGCAAATATATATTTTAAATAAAATATTATCATTTATAGTTTTATAAAAAAACACACTTATTAAAAAATGTTTACTTAATTTTGATTATTTATAAAACTTCGTAACTCTTATAAAGAAATCTTGAAGACTTTGAAATGTATTGTTGTCATTTGATAACATAATTTTTCAAATATATTTTAAAATAGTAAATATTTTATATAATTATAATTTTCACTAAATTTACATAACTTAATAATATGAGAATAGATTGTCAATGTTCTTATTTAACTTACATGATTAATATGTTATTTTTGTCTTTATGTATGCATTTCTTCATTGAAAAATAATTTGTTATTACATTTGTTATATTCAAAGCTAAGCATATTGAAAAGAAACTCTGTTGTTCAATTTGTTTCAATTATAAAGTGTCTAAGTTTAATTAAAAATAAGAAAAACTTAAAAATTCAACATAATATCTCAAAGTTTAAACACTCCACTTTAAATACTATACATATCCATGATAAAGCCCAAGTTTTTTTTTTATCTTAGTTTGGCATAATAAACATTTTTTATCTAATTATAAATTAAAGTCAAACCCACAACCTTAGTCAAAATAAAAGGTTAAAGGTTATTCTTCAACTCTTAACTACGACTTCAAAAATCTTATATTTGAAAAAGCTTTAAAGAGCAAAATATTTACTCTAACCCTAGCTATAACGTTCCATGGGGTTGTGAAAATCTTTTATTTAGGAGAATCTTTTCATAAGTATAATTGATATTTCAATAAGGACATTTTATTAAATAATAATATAAATTAAATAATGAACGCAATTATTATTGCAATTATAATAGTAGATGATTAGTAATACAATCGAAGTTTAAAATAAGCATATATAATCTTAAAACATATTTTATTAACATTTGATAACTAAAAGTATTTGAATAAAAATTAAAAGTAAAAATAAAATTTAAATTATTTAATTAAAATATTCTAAAATATAATTTATCATATGGGATAGTCATTGATGTCTTTGGCAGTTGTACAATTTTTTCTTTATATATAAAAAAATTCTAAGTTATGTTTTTGTAAATTTAGAATATAAGATTTAAAAATAAATATTTATATATTTAAAAGTCTTTATATTTGATAACTTAAATATTCATAAATAAAATACTATATAGACATAATATAATATGGTGTAAACCCGTAAGACATTACGATAAAATTAAATTATAACATTAGTGAATTCATGGAGTTTAAGAGACAATTTTCTGACCTCTGTTATGTACCTTGCAATATTTATGAAGCCACAAATGATAAAAAGATATTTTACAAGGCTTGAAAACCATATATATGATTATGCATTTGAATAGTACACAGCCTACTTAATATACTAAGCCAGGTATTATAGTCTATAGAATATGGTGTGCCGATCAAACTATTTATATAATCCGCATAGGCCTTCAAAACCATGGAAACCTCCCCAAGCAAATCTTGAAAGATTCTTTGTGCCCATGCCCTCTCCCTCCACTCAACTACACCCTCCATGTTCTCATACTCAGGCATACTTCCCCCGGCCAAGAAGTACATCAGATAAACCAAACTCTCTGCATCTGCTGCTGGATACAACTTCCCTTCTTGTAAAGCATATGTTGATGAGTACATCTGATTAGTTGCTGGAGCATCCTTGTCTTCCAACACTGCATGTCCCCAACCCACTAACACGTAGTAGAAATCTCCATCTCCATCTGGAAGAGAGTGTTCTCATTTATGTATAAATTATATATACTTTATAAATTATATATGTTAGCAGCTAATGTAATGGATTACCTTGGACACATATCACTTGATTTGGAGCAATATTTCCATGTTGAATCCCTACAGAGTTTGCACTCCATAAAGCAGATAACAAATTGTGACAACACCTTATAGCATCCCTAGTAGATAACCAGCCTGTTTTTGCAACAACTACATCCAAAGACTCTCCAGCTGGGCTTGTGACAAGAACTGGGTTGCCACACAGGGCATGCTCACAACTCCTACCAAGGCTCTCAATTGTGCAGTGTCGTGAGTGTAGAATACTCCCGGAGCTTAGTACTTGTGGTAAATACCTACAAGATACACATTTACACAGTTAATAGTTGCATAATAAACTATACACATTTATATATGCATTTATATGCAGATACAAACCTATATACATGCAAATAATATTAAATATATAAAAATAAGGCTTTAGAAATAAGAAAGCTATCTAAACTTGAAATAGATATGTGCCTCATGTTCAAACATATTCCTTAGTGTTGGTCATTTGCAAGGTACAGATGGAGGACTTATCACACGGGATTAAGGAGTTGCAATGTTAGAAATTCCCATATGGGAAATTCTTGGTATATATATATATATAATTAATGTAATATGGGAACGCTTGATATCTCACTCGTAGTATAATAAAGCACAAGAACACTATATGGGTACCTGCTTGACACGCCCCTCTCTTTCATGTTGTTCAAAACAGTTGCTTGTCTTGTAACATGGTACCACATTGTCATATCATCCCATAATGTGTCTAGTTGAGATGAATGGGGTCCAACATACATAGCCAATGAATTGTCACCATCAACCAACGAAACTGCAGTGTACATGGGATATTTCTCATCTCCCAACATGCCAGTTATCTGAAACTCACGTTTCATGTTTGCATTCTCCACCCATACACTTGCTCCAGGTTCAAGCTTAACAGCTTCAAACTCCCGCACCACGGCATTATCCATATGCTGTATATCATGAACACTCTCTTGATGATCTATTCCATTCTCTTCAATCTCTAAAATCCAACGCTCTATATTTCTTATTTGCAGCTTAGAGCGGTGATTAGCAGCTAATTTTGCTAATGACCTCTTTGGAGATCCCCTACTATGTTCCATTGAGTAGAACATGGCAAGCATCAATTGCAATGACCCAAAATCTTTCCAATTGACATTTCCAAATCTGTTCCAGACTTCCTCCACAGAAGAAACAGCAATATCTGCATGCATCTGAATCCAGTCTACTGCTGCTTTGCAAGGCCATCTAGATTTTGTGTCTAACCTTGTTATATCTCCTCTTAGTCTCACCACTCCACCATACTTAGAATCTACAAATAGTAAATATACAGTATCAAGGTGTGGCGCCTTGAAGGCTTCTTCTTTGAGTACAACCTTGCCATGAGCATGTGCAATCCATGGAATAAGCTTCTACCGACTATCCTGTTTACATGTTATAGTTATCAAACCATTGTAAACATATATGTATGTATGCATATATGTAAGTCTATATGTATACCTGCTAGTTTCTCCTCCAATTTGTGGTTGGACTTCAACAAATACCACAATATGTTCCCAAAGATTGTTTGTTGTATGCCCCTTCATGCCTACTAGTGCAACTCCATTTAAATGGTCTTCTTTCTCTTGAGGTCCTACCATGAACAATTTTTATTTCTACTCTATTTGATCTTAATATCATAGATTAATCAGGCATGTGCACTGAAAAACATGTAATTTATATATGATACATACACATAATGAATGCAAACATGTACATTCCATATACATAAGTGTGTAGTTGTTTACCTATTACAATGAAGGGCATTTGGTCATCAGAGCTCCATAAAATCCTCCATAACGTTTGGGCAACTGTATAGACAAAATCTTCAACATGTGCAATCATTGAGTTCTCAGATCTTGACTGCATTCTCAATCGCTGTTGGAAGTTAATACTTTCGATATCATACTCAAGCTGTTGAAGTTGATCAAAAATGAAATGGCTCTTTAAATTGCTTTTCTCTATTTGCAAGTTTTTTCCAATAGCCATTCTTGTGTGTGGGATATGAATTCCTCATAATCCACAAACCTTTCTACAGGATCTCGTAGTCTAGTAACTGTAAAATCAAGAAACAAGTTAACACTATACTTAAGGGAAATCATTTAAGGAAAAATTTAGAACAAGATACTTGGAGCATATAATTTCCATACTGACTATGTTTTCTAGTAGGGATGAATCTATAGTTGTGGAAATCAGACAGTGAATAAGAACATGCAAAACAATTCCTATTCATAATGTACCATATTTCATAGTGGTAGCGCTTTCTTGTAAAGATCTTCTTCTTTGTACGTGATCATAGTTACAACATCCAGTGGGGAAAAAACATCTCTTCGCTATCTATGCTGTTAAGTGATTAGGTTTATGGATACTGTATAAAGTATTTTATTTAGGATTTAGCATATGCATGGTTATATATTGATTTTGCACGTGTTTATGCGTCGCTGTGGCTGCACGTGTGGCTCTATGTATAAGTTTACGTGATATACGTGCGTGGCTGCACGTGTGGCTCTATGTACAAGTTCACGTGATTTAAAAAAAGAAATTGGAAAAAAATATGTTGGGTCTGCAACTGGTCTCCATGTTTAACAATATAACATATTATATGGGTGTACATCAAAATATCCACAAGCTTCAATGTACATATAAATATAATCTATAGCAAAAACTTAAATTTTTTAATCTCAAAATGCTTATATAAATTTAAAGCATAATCATAGGGCATGTAACAGAGGCAAGAAAACACTCTTAGATACTCCATGAATGTTGGAAGTAGAGAAATAAGGTTATTGAAATGCCTTGTGTCAAAAACACACTAGATGAGAAAATATTTTTAATAATATATCCTAATTTAATAACTTTGATTTTAATTTAGTTTTAATTTTACTTAAAAAATTTTAATTAAAAAAATGTTAAATTGTTATTATTATAACATAGAGCATTAGTGAATCCAAAGAATATGCATTTTCTATATTTTCTTATGTATTGAATAAATAAATTGTATAAGTCTATCTATTAATAAAATTAAAATTGTTATACAATGAAATTATGAAACACACTTATGAGATAGGACACTGTTAAGTTATATTGTTAGGAAATCAATTTAATGCCTATTTAGATATTCTTTTTATGGGCCTTTTATATGTTTCTTAAATACAAAATTCTGCACCATGTTGTACGGTAGACTAACTTTTAACCTTCAACTTCATTTTAATTCATATGAATTGCATGTAATTAATATAAACGTAGGCATATACCAACTCATGAATATGTATATTATTAAAAGTGGAAATGGTAGGATAACAATGTTTCTTTTGAATGTTTAATATTAGTTATAGTAAAATTAAAATCATGTTTCATGTTAGGACCTTAAGAGAAACAAGACCATTTAAATGGAGTTGCACTAGTAGGCAAACATGCAACAAATAACATTTGGGAACATATTGTGGAATTTGTTGAAGTCCAACCACAAACAACACAATCAGTAGAAGCATATTCCATGGATTGCACATGCTCATGATTGTACTCAAGGAAGAAGCCTTAGTGCGGGAACACCATGATACTGCATATTTACTATTTGTAGATTCCAAGTGTGGTGGAGTGGTGAGACTAAGAGGAGATATAACAATGTTAGACACAAAATCTAGATGGCCATACAAAGTAGCAACAGACTCGATTCCAACACATGCAGATATTGATGTTTCTTCTATAAGGAAGTATGGAATAGATTTGGAAAGGCCAACTAGAAGGATTTAGAGGCATTGCAGTTGATACTTGCCACATTCTACTCAATGAAGCAGAGCACAGGATCTCCGAAGAGGTCCTTGGCAGAATTAGTTGCTAATCACTGCTCAAGTCATATAAGAAATATAAGAAATATAGACGTTAGATTTTGGAGATTGAAGATAATGAAATTGATCATGGCTGTTCAGAATCTACCCTATCTCTAGCACTTACTGCACGCGTAGCATCGAAGAGCAAGAAATGTCACCATCAAACCCTAAAACCCTGTCACTGTTATAGTTTACGTCTCAACACCTGGTGCTCAAAAGACTCCGAGGCCCCCGGAACAAAGCGAACTTGGTCGGGCCCAGCAGTTTGGTGAGCATGTCCGCCACCATCTCATCCGCAGAAGAATGAGCCACCTTCACCAAACCACCTTCTACAAGCTCCTGAACGTAGTGAAACTGAATGAGCACATGCTTGGTCCGTCCATGATAGACGGGGTTCTTGCTCACAGCAATGCTACTCTGATTGTCACACCAACTGAGCATGGGGGTTTGTTGCACCGCTCCAAGCTCCTGTAAGAGTCCCGCATCCATATAAGCTCCTTGCATCCAAAAGTGAGGGCAATGTACTAAGCCTTTGCGGACGAAAGGGCCACCACACTCTGCCTCTTGCTCCCCCACGCAATCCAGGCCCCGCACAATTCCAAAGAGTAGCCAGTGGTAAACCGAGCTCCTTTGTTTGTCCCCCAACTTGCATTAGTGTAAGTGACCAGCTGAGTGTCACGGCCTGAGAAGCATAGGCCGTGTTGAGGCGTTCCCTTTAGGTACCTGACTACATGTTGGTAGCCTTTCAATGACACAAACTCGGAGCAGATCCAAACTGGCTAAGCAGCACAGTGGCATATGCTATGTCCAGTCTAGAGGAAAACGCTAGAAACATCAAACAACCTATAAGGCTGCAGTACGAAATCTCAGAATCACATATCTCTCCTCCCGTCTGAGGCGAGTTCGGATTGATAGCACTGACGAGCATGGGAGTTTCAACTAGACGGCAATTCTGCATGCTAAACCGAGAGAGAAGAGATTGCACATAGTACTGCTGGTGAATCTTTAAAGTCCCAGCCTACATATCCCACTCAATTTGTAGGCCCAAGAATGTCTTCACTTCTCTCATGTCCTTCATCCGAAACCGTTGCATAATTTAAAATAAATATTTGTATAAACATTTTTATATGTAGTATAGTTATTAAACTAGAAAAGGTATACTAAAAGGTTCAAAAGAGCTTAGAAATTGTGTAAATTACTATGTACATGATGAAGGCCCTAAAGCTGATTGGGTAGTAATAAATGTACATCAGAAGGTATATTAAAATATAGACCAGTAAATTTAAGTTAATCAATTCAGTGCTACAATCGGATTACTTTGAGATATTTGCTTTAATACCAGGAACTAAGCTTCAAGAGGTAACCTATATTTATATATACATTTATTAAATTACTTTCTATATTATTTTATTTGTGTGTGAATTTGTAACCAACTCCTCTCAATGCAGGTAAGCATACAATCTGACGAAGGTAAGCCATTAAAATTTATGCATTCATCACATGTGTGTATATGTACATTCATATATATCTGCACATGTTTTACTTATTGCTTATTTGTTTATTTGTTTATTTGCATGATTATTAATTTAAAAAATAAGGTGTTTTAAAGTGCATATATACTTTATGCATATGTGTGAAGAGCTCATATACCTAAGTTAGAGCCTACACTTTTCTAAATGAATGTAAATGAATATTAACTTTGTGGTAAATTTTTCTTTAGTAAAAACAAGTTAAAATTATGTGAGAGTGAATCCAATGAGCCTATCAATACTTTTCAATAGCTCGCCATAATAATTAGCCATACCAATGTTAAAAACCATCCATTAAAAAACTAATAGTTAAACTTTATAGACTCATCATAATAGTTAACCATATCATGCTAAAAATCATACTTTTTAAAGTACAAACCATTATAAAAACCAGTGACTCAACTTTGGACTCATCATAATAATTAACCATATTAAAAACCAAAGGTACACAAACTAATTCACAAATCATGTGCCACACTTTGTCTAAAATCACATGTAAAATAACACATTAGACCATTCATATAACCTTTCCAAAAACAACATAACAAGGCCATTTTAAAAACCATTTATTGTTTTTTGTTTTCTAAAACCAATATGGTTTTCAAAAATGATTAGTTCAAAGTTCAAACTAGTTTTTAAAATGGTTTTTTAAAGTAATAACCACGTGATGTAATGTGTATTGTTTTAGGATGGACGAACAATGGAGGGTTGATTATCTTGTGTGCAAATTCAAAAACAAGCTTTGTGAAGCAAGGTGGATCAATCATGCTACCTTACAATCTAAAAATGGTGAGCTATCGAAAAGCATTTGAGGATCCTCGAGCTTACTTTGTGATAAGAGGTAGGAGAAAGATTATGAAGAGCTTGATCAAAGCAGGTGTGAGTACTTTTAAAAATACAGAGAGCGAAGATGAGTAAAAACAGGGAGTTTTTTTCCACATGGTTGTGGCTTGTCCTAGTGGTAGTAAGTCAACCATTTAAGACTTTTTAGTATTCTTAAGAAATATGGAAGTTGGACATGCCTTGGGTGGATGGATAATGCTTTTTGTGAGGCTCAAAAAGGGTTATAAGCTCAGTATAAGGCCATGGTGCAAGACTCGTTAGATTTGGGGTATGAATTATCTATATATCGCAGCATGTTGACAACCAACCTTAGTGCGTTGCTCCCAAAAGAAGAACATTTAAGAGCAACACAGCTGATATGGAGTTGTTGGGGGAGTTGCCAGAAAGGATCAAGGAGGCTCTAAGGTGCGATTGCACTTTGTTCCATTTAGTGGCATTGTAGGGACGAGGTCATGGATATGCAGGCATATTCGACTTTTGGTGAATGTGTTGTGCAAGTAAGATTCCCATTTATTTTGTTCTTCTATATGACATCTAACTTATTGTAAGCATTCTCAAGTAGTTGAAAAGTCAAGGAAGTAATGATTTAGTTGATTCATTTTAATATTTGGCTCCATTGGCTAATTTAAGTAAAAAAAACCATTGTTTCCAATATCTTCTAGAGAAGCATGATTAAATTCTATGAGACACACACCAACTGGGAGATATTATGCCTTTGAAGGAGCATTCCGCCTATTCTTACTATGAAAGTTTAAGCTTATTGGCATCGTAGAAGGATTGGCAAATTAAAGTCTTTTTCAATGTTAAAGAAATGCATGCTCAAGAATTCAAGTTGCTTACTTTATTTGGGAAATTATAGCTTATGTTTATTAGAAGAGGTGGATATAAAGCTCAAAACATACATGTTTATTAAAAGTAAGTCAATGGAAGTAGATTTTGTAAAGATTGGGTCAAATGTTATAAAAGGATGTCAATTTTAAAAAGGACGAGGTGAATAAAGTTGAAACAATGTTTGAAGAGTTAAAAGTTTTTGATAAAAAGAAGCAAAAACTTAAATTGCAATATGAAGATTTTCTGGTTAAGGAATTACTCAACTTGAGCAACGAGGATGACGATTATAATTCTGAGGATAAATGTGTTCAAGAAGTTGATAATGAATGGCTATCACTTCTTAATTATTTGGGTTTGCATGATGAATCAAAATGTCCTTGAGGAGGTTAAGAATGTCCATCATAAAAGTGTGATGGCCAAAAATAATGACGAACCTATCTAAATCATGATAATTGGAGCTGCTTACCCACGAGGAAGTTCATGGAACTGCACAATTAGACTCCATCATCGTGTTTCTATTTTGAGAGTCAACTTATGAACAAGGAAATTAATTATACTAGATAAAGTACATACGCATTACTAATTATTTATCATTAAAAGATGACCTTAATATGTGTAACTATGTTTTCGAGAATACATATATATGTAGACTCATGCATATGTGTACATGTGTGCATGGGTACACATTGCTATAACAGTCCTAATTTGTATCAAAATAATATTATAATATATATATAATATATATATATGCATCCACGTGTAACTTGGAAGAAGGTCTTATATATAAATTGTATATTTTATAGATATGTATACAAACATGGAAATATAATGTTTAGGATGGAGCTTAGTTGAGTTCTCATGGGGCGAAAAGTGTTCCAATGTTCAAGTGTTCGAGTGTTCAAGTACTTGCATCAAACGTGTGTGTGTGCGTGCACTCATTATATAGCTATATATTATCAAAGTTATATGATTGTAAATATTAGCATTGTAGCTAGAATACATATTATAATAATATATTATAGTTTTTTACATATTCTAATGTAAGAAAGGGCATCTTTGAGGTATAAGACATCAAATACTCTAATTAATAAAATAATTAGTAATTATTTATGTCTTTTTAATTTTATAATTTCTTCTCCTTTTTATTAAACAGTGTATGCAACAATAATATAATAACTTATGTTTTTCATTGGATATGTAAAGGTTGACATATTTTAGTAGTTAATCCTAGGTTTTTTATTATTCTTTTCTCTAATTTAATTTTACAAACTCGTCACATATACCTTGCACATGAAGTACAATTTTAAAATACAAGTGTATTTAGAATATTAAATTTTTTAAAAGTATTTTAATTTTGAAAACCTAATATAGAAAATAATCAAGAAATCAATTCCATATCATTGTGTAGGGAAAATATATTCGTTTAGTATACTATATTAATTAATATAACTTATAATTGCTCCTACCTACTTTCATTCAATACAATACAACACATGATATGAATTTTATTAATATTGTATGTTAGGGTTTGACATTGCTTTATTAAAAAGACTAAAAAACAATAATTAAATAAGTCTTGGTGCATTCTACAAATCTTTAAATATTAAAGAAAAAAGGAAAGAAGATCAAATATATTGAAAATGTTTTTAATAATGAGAGTAAAATATTTTTAAATGATGGTGTGGATAACAACAATAAACTTAATAGAATATATGAGAAGGAAATATAAAAATTACTTGGGAGGTAAAACATGAGTGGGAATATTTAATTGTATTTCAAAATTAAGTTAGAGTTAAATGTAAGGCTTAATGTCGATCTTAATGAAATAAAAAAATCCTTTTGTAAGTTCTAAATGCGCCACATTTTAAATTCTAAAACAACATTACAAGTCTACGTTTGTGGAATATGATAAGACCATGTTTAAAATAAAGCTCTTTGTACTCATTTTGTATGTTTATGTTTATGCCTATTAAAAGACATAACAAAGCTCTTTAAAATCATTAATATGTTGTTGCAATATAAGATAAAGAGAAGATATGAATAATGATTATAATGTGACAACTTTAGTTTGTTGTAGAATAGGATTTACTATTAAATCATTTTGAGGCACTTTACTTACATTAAATAAAGCAAGGTTTACCAAATATGCCTCCACGTATTGGTTAGGGTATATTCTTAAATATGACTTTATGAATAAAATTTATTAATGTTATTAGAGATGTTTGTTAGGTAATCAAATTAAAAAATGTTCTTGATATGTAATATTGGTTGATGATAGTATTGATAATAGAAAAAAGAATTATATAATGGTTTATATTAATTATTTAAAAGATGGAGGCATTAGAAATCGTCATATTATGGCTCATTGTGCATCTTTTGAACACGTGTGTATGTGTGTGCTCTTGGTACTTGCTGCTCTATTAACATTAAATTCTACATACATAGATAAAATATCATTAAACAATATATTTTTATTAAATATAAATAAATAAATAATATAGTAAAAATGAAATAATATTAATACACCATTATAGAAGTTTTATATAATATTAATCACTTAAATTAATATAATGGCCTTTGCCATGGGGCTTTTGCAAACAAACTAAGTTTATGATTAAATTATATTTGCATCACTGTGTGTGTTTATGTTGCTTAATTTAATTAATATTTTAATACTACGTGTTTGCTCACAAACGTATAGAATTATCTAATATATATTATTTTCATAGACATAAGTTTACATAAAAGTCAAAAAATTATTTAACATTGTCAATAAAACTCACATCATGTTTAATATTACATTTTATTTCTAGTTGACAAAAACTTGAAACCTTCACATTTATACAATAGTTAATAATAAACAAAGTTTATTTTTAAGTATACTATGTTAATATACAAAATTATACACGCACACACAAAGGACACATGCTAGTGTTTGCTAATTAAATATGTAAAGTTTAAGTTTGTATGTCCACAAGAGATATTAGCAATTTAATAATAATTAAAGATTATTAATTAAATATGTTATATTAAAAAAATATAATCCCGTGTGCTTTGATCCAAACAAAAAACCATTGCAAGCTTCAAACATTATAAGTAAGAAGAGAGGGTTGAAAAGGAAAGAATATATCACCTCCTTTACCCTGGCCAAAAACTGAATACCAATTGCCGCTTAACACATCATATACACACCCCCAATTTATCAAGTGGAAATACATTGTCACTTGGTTCTTCCCACCTACAACCTCGTACTGTTCAAAATCTAAGCTCAATCCTTTTTTACCCCTTGCAGGAAGCATCTTAAGCGGCAAACGTGAAATCTCTTCCCACTTTTTACTCTCTTCCTCTAAAGTATAAATGCAAACCGTGCTCCACATGCTCTCGTCCTCCAAAGGAACAAGCATTACAAGCATAAACTTATTCTCACATAGCACAAAGTAGGGTTCGACATAACGTGGCCTGCGATTTCTAGTGTGCAAGTCATATCCTGGCTGCCAATAAAACGGGGTCCATGTTGCCAAACACTTCACATCTTGACAAGGATCAAACACGTTCATAGATTTAAGTGAACATGTATCATTCGGAGTCATACTTATTAAATACAAGTGGTTGTTGCGTAGCGCCATGGAAACACATGAACTTAAAATGATTTCTCCACCCTCTTCACCAAATGGTAGCACATTAGAAGCCACCCAATTTGCATTGCTGGAGGTGTAGACATGCAGCACAGGCTTTAACCATGTTGATGATTTCCTTTCCACAAGGCATGCTATGATGAACCTTGTACTATCAGTAAGGCACTCTTGAATAGCGACAAAGATTACAGGATCAATATAGAACTTCCTTGATATCGTGAAAGACAACTGGTGAGGAACATGGGGTAGAGGGGGCAACTGAGTGAACCATCTGTTGAAGGGATTGCAAACGACAGCACAACCATCGTATCCTGCACCATGGATGCAAACCAACCCATTTGAAGAAGCAGATATACTGTAGAAAACATATATTACATCATCACGATGAGGTATTTCAATATGTAGTGGTAGCTTTCTCCACGATCTAGAGCCCTCCTCCATGAGAGAAAATCCCAATGTGCATATATCATGATTCTTCTCTAGTACAGGCCGAATAAACCAAGTACCCTTAACTTTGTTCTTGATTTGAGCGTTCCAGTCCTTGCAAACGCATCTAAACCGACATAATGTAGGAAGTGGCATGTGGCGAAATAAGATAGAGTAAATATCTTGTGGAAGTTGTGTCCAAATAGTTGAAAGTGATTGTTTTCTTTTAGATTTGTTGATCATGCCATCCCATCTCTTCTTACCATGGCCATGTTTCTTCTCATTTACATGTTCTATAATTACCCTTTTAACCATCTTCGTTTACAATAGAATAGAATCAAACCAACACAAACCTAATCTAGGTTCCTAACTTCTCTTTTTTTATATCGTAGGACACCACGCGCACATACATGTAATCCCGATGGTCACACGAGGACACCATACACGTGGACATTATCAGATGGTGACACAAGGACACCACGGGACGTAATCGGATGGTCACATGAG
Organism: Selaginella tamariscina; assembly: GCA_003024785.1. NCBI lineage: Eukaryota > Viridiplantae > Streptophyta > Lycopodiopsida > Selaginellales > Selaginellaceae > Selaginella > Selaginella tamariscina. The sequence goes on along the minus strand of PUQB01000012.1, from coordinate 420,034 downwards.
GACACACGCACACGGATGTAATCGGATGGTCACACGAGGACACTGCACACACGCATGTAATCCATGGTCACATAAAGAGACCACGCACACGTGTAGAATCTAATGGTCACACAAGGACACCACGCATGTGATCCGATGGTCACATATATAAGAATCAATAATATAAACTTATCTAATAGTTAAGATTTTATAATAAAAAATATCCATCTCATTGTTAACATTGAGCAAATTATATTAATTATAAATGTAAAGTACATTATATTAATAAATAATAAAAATGTAAAAGAATTTAAATTGTTAACCATCAACTACCAAACAAAGGTTAGATGTTTTATTTATTTATTTATATCTTACTCTAAATTTATAAATCATCTAAATTGTTATGGGAATATATTATATATCTAAACTATATAATATTTTTTAGATATATTACATATATCTAAATATATAAATTGAAATGATGAGCTAAATTATTCAAAACTAAAAAAATAAAGAATATTCAATAATACACAACTAATGATGCTTTTGTACAGTTTGGTCATGTGTGTTGAATTGACATTTTAAAAAACTTTTTGTTTTGAAAGCCATAAAATTATATTTGATATATACATAAATTAAATGATAATATGCAAAAAAAAAAATTAATTGGATTAAGAAAATAATAATTGACTTTTGATATGTTCAAGATGCCATGAATTTGCATGTTCCATGTTTTCTTCAGTTTTCTTCTTTGTCCTATGGCATCCATCACTTTCTACATGTAAAAGTTAATAAATAAACACACATGCATACACATTCATGTGCTACCTTCTTCATCACAACATATATTTTGATTTACGTCCTCAAATATCCCTTCATACAAAACAAAAGATAAAGTTCTTTGTGTGTCCTTTAGTTGATGAACTCTTTGCTCACGCACACTGTTTATACTTGTGCATTCATGTACTAAACTAGCAACATGCTCTTTGCTTCTAAACATTTTTAACTATTCTTTAAATTTGAACTTAACTTGGCCTAAATATGGCTTGTCTTCTCACTTGTTGGCCCAATTGTCTCGATAGCAATAGTATAGAGTGGTAGAAACAAAGAGTGGAAAGAAATATATAAATAACAGATAAAGAGGGATAATTAAGAGGATTAGATAATTAAACACATTCCCAAGCTGTAAAGCCATATTAAATAAATGGGGAGTTCTTCTTTAGGGCCAGAAACCCCCCCCAAAGGCACCCGGCCAAGCAACAATACCTTTACATGTGCTTGATCTTGGAATATTCTATAGAAGTAAAGAATCTTATAGAATCAACTACTTTTATATAAGAAATATACTTTATTTTTATGATTTAGTAAATTGGGAATTCTATTTATTAAAACCCCATATGGGAATGGTTTTATTCTTTGAGCTTATAGTATTTAATAATTAGCATTTTATATGGGCATGTCGTTATGATATTGAACCAATATATACAACCTGTATGATATTACATTAAAATGGATTAATGCAGGTGAATTCGTCTATGTATTTAATAGCATGTGGACATTGGGATAACAGTTTTAAGTTAATATCTCTTCACGATGGCCGTATTTCAAAAAGCAATTGTCAAACACAAGGACGTGGTTACATGTTATTTTATATATATATAAAATAACATACATTGATAATACTATTGACTAGTATTATGTATTATTATTAATATACCTTTATTTAATATTAATGATGACGAGAGAGAGAGAACTTTTTGTAGTAAACAGTGGAAATGTCATTAAATAATTATTCATGAATATTCTCCGCTGTAACTGAATTTAAGAAACACAATTAATATTTATATAATGAATAATAATAATTAGTTGTTAATGTCGACATATTAATTAGCAACTAACTGATATAATTATCTAAAGTTGCAGGGCCTATAGCTGTGACTATGGTATGGGATGCCATCACATCTACTAGTAAAAAGCAACAAAGGTCTCTCTTTCTCTCTCTTTCTACATTCATATGTATGTATGGGTAAATTACATGTATTGTACTATAATACATATATCTATATATTATACTGTACTCTATATATTGTAATATACTACTGCTACGTACATACGGAGACATATATACAGAATGCTGTATATATATTGTACTGTCGTAAATAAAATACTAATGCTACATACATACACCATCTGCATACATACATACAGAGACACATATATATATATATATAACGAATGTGACATACAGGACATGGTAATATCGGACAAGCCTAGACACGTGCTGTGCGGCCACGATGACGCCCTGACGTGTGTTGTCGCAGGCACGGAGCTCGACCTGGTTGTGAGCGGGTCCAGAGACGGTACGTGTATTTTGTACACTCTACGCCAGGGTCGATACATACGGTCCCTCTTACATCCCCACAGGAAATCAATCTCACTATTGGCTGGTACCATCATAATATATATATATTCATACACTTATAATATGCATACATTTATATATAACATTGATAAAGCATCTCTCTCTCTCTCTCTCTCTCTCTCTCTCTCTCACACACACACACACACACACACACACAAACTCTCTCTCATTCACGTTTGTGTATATCGAAACGTGCAAACAAACATAAATGCCTTTATACTACATATACATATACATAGTTGCATACATACAACATAGATGCACATATATATACATAATATATGTTTTTCATACAGTTTTTAACACGGGCATGTGGTGTTTTACTCAAATGAAGACCTAAACATGTTTATTACTAATCAGAAACACACACATACACCCACACACACATGCAATATATGTTTAAAGCTAAAATATATAATACAAATGATAAATATATTGTTTAATGCTAAAATATATAACATTGCATGTGTGTGTGTGTATTATTAAGCTGATTAATGACTCAAAGGATAATTTTTAAAACTAAAGGGTCAGTTTGATAATTACATAAAATTAGAGGGTCAGTTTGATAATTTCCATATATATATACACATACCAACTAAAATATATGCATATCTATATATAATGTGTGCGTGTTTATATATTATGTTGTATATTTTATATTTTGTATACAATAAAAATATAAAACATGAACATTTCTATATATATTATTCATTATTAATATTATTTATCATAATTTGGTACAGGTTCGACTGTTTTGTGCATTGTTGTGACACTGAAGGACTGTTTCCTTGTTGGAACTAGAGAAGGCAAGGTTTTGATATTTGCTGTGGCCACAGTGAAGATAAGATAATGTGTATATATATATATTCTAACATTCTAATTTTTAATCATTTTTCAAAATATATTGTGTATTAGTGACTATATTATATTCAGCTTGTATATATATAAATATTTGTTATACATATAAATATGTTCTTGAATTTAATAGTTAATTTTTAAAGTGTGACATTATATTTTCTTTTTAATATAAATTTTTTCCCTTAATTATATATTGATTTTGTTTTCTTTAATAAATCTTCTTTGATTTAACATATACTTGTTTTTGAGTATTTATATTTATATAATTTATTGTACTTTAGGTACAAAATATATTTATCTACATTTTTACATTATATTTGCAAAATTATCAAATTTAACTCTTCAATACTATATACAACATAACACACACACGTCAGGTATATAATTGAATAATATTTTATTTAATATTTATATGTGTTGATAATGTGTTATTATATATGTTTATGTGTGTATATACAATATAAACCCAAGTATAGTAAGGTTTACCACTGGTGGAGCAAGAAATTGGTAACTATATTTCATGAATAAATTTTTTATGCAAATTAATTAAATCATAGGTAATATTATTGTAATAGTAATTAATTAAATAAGGTATCTACAAGCATACTACATAACCTTAGTACATTTTTGTGTGCATGTGTATTTATATACAGACGCTCATACATACACATTTAGTTTAATAAGCATTGTGTATGTTGTGTATTTTAACATTAAATATATATAACGCATATAGTTGTATTTTATACTTATGATTATATAATATTGTATATTATAGATAATAACATATCATAACATAGATCACATATAACACATTTAAATGATATATATATAATAACATATCATGTATCTTATTTTATGCTGTTATTTTGATTAACAATATGGTTCACTCATATTATTATATATGTTCTCTGGACTACAACACTATGATACATGAACAAATCATTCATGGCAGAACAATGCAAGTTAAGCATTGGCTGGTAGATATCCAACCCGGATTGCCTATGTGGCATAAAATGATTGGCTACATCTACAACTTTACTCCGGAGGAATTATAACTTTTTTTGGAGATCCGACTATTGACCACCGTGAAATCAGCATATTCCTTTTTGAATTAATTTTAATTTTTATTATTTTAATATATTTATTTTTTAATTTAATATTTTGCATAACCTCATGGAGCCATGAGGTTCTAAAATATTTTATTAATATAACTTCACGCGTGAAATATTTTATTAAATATATTTAATCTCTTAACCTCAGCACAGATATATTATATTAATATATTTTACTAATTAATTTAAAAATTAAAATATACATTTTCAAAAGTAATTACTTATTCAAGTGTTAAACATGTGCATATGTTTGACACTTTGTATTTGTAGTTTAGCACTTCAAATTAAATTTAACACTTGTTTAACAAAAATAAAGAGAAACAACAACTTACTAACATATTATATTGTTTGATTATGTTGGTGAATTATTGGGAAAATTCTGGGACGTTTATTGCCGCATTAAATCCGGTGGCTTCGATTTCTTAGATATAATAAGGGGCGTTTCGCACCACACTTAGCAGTCGAACCCTTAAGCATAACCTTCATTAATGCAGCCAAAAATATATAATTACTATGCCGGAAATATGTAATAAATAAAATTAAGGGACGCTAAGGGAGGGGGGAGGGGTCATTTAGCATCCCTTAACCTTAACTTACCGTCCAGCATTATTTATTACATATTTCTAGCTACATTAATTAACGCCATGCTTAAGGGTTTGACATCAATATTTATATAATGTACCTCTTATGCTCTTCCTTATTAGGCAATATATTATATAATTTAATACTTTCTACTTTTATAATGTTATTAATTTTTATTCAATGAATGTTATAATTTATTAAAGGGACAAATACAAAATAGAATATTCTAGAGAATATTCTGTTTTCAAATATATATTCTAAAAAATATTCCTTTAATATAAATAAAAATGCTAATTAAATAGTTAAATTGCTAATTTATTAAGAAATGGACTATAGCTATGCCCATTTTAGTTACAACATGCATAATTTTAACTTAAAATGACATAATGATATTAAAAACATTTGAAGCATCATAGCATAATAATATATATAGTAGAAATCTTTATACTAATATAAACTAAATCTATGCACTCAAATTCAGATCTGGTTCTTTTTCCGGCAAGGGTTTATTCATTTTTATAAAATTTCTCTCTTCAGATCTTCTTTTTTCTTAATAGTGATCACCTCAAAAGCGACATTAAATTGGGTATTATTGTTTTATAGGAAAGCACGGCGCCTTCAATGCTGTTTACAATAAGTATTATAAACAAATTTAAAATACTTATAAAGATTCACTCTCTTACATTCTCTCTTAAAATTAAAATTGAAAGGTTTAAAAATCCATTAGAATTGCATTATAATCCATTTTTACACATCCTTTTTACTTAAAATTCTCGACTAACTGAGATCTTAAAGAGTTCTCAATAGGGTGGTAGGATTAATCCAACCATTTCTTTTTCGCCTTTTAGAAGAGGTGGTAGGATTAATCCCGTTCATAACTCTTTAAAATAAAGAAGGTGTAATGGGATTAATCCGACCAATACTTCTCTGCCTTTTAAAAAGGGCGGTGGGATTATTTTCTCTGACAACTCTATAAAACGATGAAGAACTAATAAAATTAAATTTTAAAGAGTTGTAGGCAAGATTAATCCCGTCCACCATTTTATGAGGTAGGGAAAGGGTGGCGGGATTAATCCCGCCACCACTTCCCTGTTTTAAAGAATTATGGGCAGGATTTATCCCGCTAATCAGTTTAGGAGGCAAGGAATCATAATTGGCGGGATTAATCCCGCCACCCTTTCGAGATTTCTTTGAAATCTTGGCTAGCTAAAAAATTTTAATTAAAGAGAATATGTAAATGGGATAAATCCTTAACGGATTCTAGTGCAATCATAATAGATCTTAAACCCTTAAAGTAGTTTCACCAAATGGCACATCATAACACACCATTTTTAAAAGTGAATTAATCCCGCCAATGCTTTTCTGTCTCCTAAATGGTCAGCGGGATTAATCCTAGAAGGCGAGGAAGCATTGGCGGGATTAATCTCGCCATCTCTTCCCCGTTAGTAAGAGTTGTGGACAGGATTAATCCCGCCGACCTCTTGCCCATCGCAAAGAAGAGTCGGTAGGATTAATCCCCCCGACCTCTTCCCCATCGGAGGAAGATTCAACGGGATTAATCCCGCCGACTCTTTCTCGTCGGAGAGAGTCATGGGTGGGATTAATCCCGCCCACCATTCTATTAAGCGGGGAAGGGGTGGCGGGATTAATCCCACCACCACTTGTATTAATCAAACATGATAATTTATACTTATACATAATTATATATTATTGCACATGCATATATATTAAGCACCCTCAATTCAGATTTTTTTGCGTAAAGAGATATCAGAAATGACATAATTATTTATGTGCGGGACAATATGTTTAATACTGGAAATAAAGTATATCTTCTTCGGAATAACAAGATAGTTGACACTGGAACTGTGGAAGTTCGAGATGATAATGCATCATGTCACAATATTGCCCAAGGATCTTATGTGTATGTATGGGTGAACACCATTTATAAGTATGTTGAGGTTCCTGGAATGGAATTTGAAGAGGGTTCTCATGTATTGTGAAATGTGAATGAAGTCAAGGCTGACATAGAGAATGCAAAGTCACAAACAAATAGTAGTACGAGTTCACCAGATGATAGCTTGCCTATTGTGGTGAATGAGATGAATCTCTTTCTTCATGAGATCGAGGTTGGGAGGGGCATCATCACATCTGTAAATCCAATGAAAGCAGTATTAGAAGAGAAACTAGGGGCCTACTTTGTGGGTGTAGTTGTGACAGAGGTTTCACCTAATGGCACATTGCATCCTGGATCCCTAGTGAGGTGGCGAACATTTGAATTAAGACGAGAAGATGGTTCAACATATTTAGAGTTGGATTTCAATAATAACAATCCGGAAGGACAACCCATATTTCAAGAGGTTCCTTGCATTAGTCTTATAATAAGAAAAAGGCGATTCATGGGTTGCAGATCTGCCCCTGCAAGTTCCAGCAAGAGGGTCAAGATGGATTTTACATCTTAGTCAAGCATTGCTAGCATTTCCACAATTGACTACTACAAGAAGAAGTGTTATTAGATGGTAGACCGGAATGAAATTACCCAATGTAGACGTGCCTTTTGTATGCTCACCCAAAAGCAAAGGCATAAGTTTGTATATGCTGCACTAACTGGGTGTATTGATGGAATGGCCTTGGACACAAGTTATTAGAGTACATCCATGGTATTTAATAAGGTGGCCATCTACTTCAAAGCTTGGTACACTATATATGGGATCCGAAAGACCACGTTCTACCGCCAGAGGAATGAGTGGCTAAATGGAGTGCGCACCTCAGTACATAGGAACACTCGCCTGGTCAAAACCTGCTCTCACATTATGGCAACCATAGAGATACTCAAGGCTTTTGTGGAAGCAAATGCATACAAGATGCTTCACAAATGCTGAACCACAAATAAAGGGTTAGGAAAAATCTCAAGGTTTTGCCTTCAATCTACACTCAATTGAAGCTGTGTGAACATGTGAACAAGTGCCTCAATTTGATGGGGCTCCAAACAATCTACATTGGTACCTTTAACAACATATGGAATACTCATTTTAAGGATGTGGAAATTACAAAACACTCTACGTTTTCCAAGTGTGACACTTGTACATCATTGAAGGCTGGAGAGGCTTGTGCAAAAACCTTGGTGGAGATCACTGCCATTCAAAAGAAGATGGAGGCCACATGCTTGCACAACAAACTTGCCGCTCAGTACTATGTACACTGCATGCTTTTTGTGTCACGCCCATCATAATACTTGTGCTTGATCCACGACAAGATGAATCATTCAAAGAGTAGCATTTCAAAGCTCGTTGTAACACCAAAGTGCCTTGGAAATATCATGAAACTTCCGATTTCATTGATAAGTGTGCTAACACATAAACACAGTTGTGAATCATATGGACACTTTTCACTTCCATATTGGTCTAGCGACATCAATTTCATATTGAGTCGTTGGCCATGTGTTTTAGAAACCTTGAAGCCTACTCATAAACAAATCTTATGGGTGATCTCAAAGTGAAAAAACAACACCTTCAACCTTTACATAATGCTCTTATGAATACGTTTGCACTTGAGGCTACTTAGAAATATGAAAGACATTGTAAGCAGCTTACACAGAAAACAAATGGCCCTGTTGAGAGTTCTGGTTCAATGGAGGGATCTAGCTCACATAGTGTACATGTGTCCTTAACATCAAATAAGCTTCCTCATCATTTGTTTTTATAGATGAATAATTGTGCATGTGAGAACAAAAATAGGTAAATCATTTTAGTTAAGGGTTTCTCAACCTCATACTTACTTTTACTTTCTAGATATGTACTAGCATACTTGTCAATGCTTGTTGCCAAAGGTGTTTTTGAAACAATCACGCTCAGTTTTCTTATGGTTGGTCACACTCATGAAGATATTGATGCGTTATTCAACAAAGTCTTCAACTTTACAAAAAGGACAAGTGCACTTACCTTATCGCATATGATGGATCTTTTTGAAAATTGCATCTTTAAAAACAATTGTGCTTTGCTTGTGACTGAGGTGTCATCATTTAAAAAGTTTCTCAAGGAGTATATCAAAGAGAGGAGCAATTATTTAACTAGTCACCTTGTGCCGTTACAATTCTTTTTCTCCATAAGAAATGGTATACCTATTATGTAGTACAAGTTACGGCCATCAGAGCAAGAGTGGATACCGAAAAAGGGCTTAATGCTCTTCAAAAGTGGAGAGGATGGAAAGCCACTTCTCCCAGAAAGACAACCAGACCCTATTCCATTGAGTGCCCAGCTCAAGGAACAAGAGGTTATAATTGATGGCATCAAAAAATATGTGGCATGGATTCAAAAATCGATGTCAAAGAATTCTAATAAGGCAACTGGTTACTCAAAACTATATAAGCATGTGGTCAACTATTGAGAGACTGTTGTTCGAGAGTTAAAAGGGCCTATTGTCACAAGTACAAAATTACAACACCTATTTCAGCCTAAAACAAGGTGGCAAGAGGAGATTGAAATGACATCAATAAGCACAAACGACATAGAAGCCAGTAGTGATGTGGAAATGCAAACCCCACACTTTGTTGGACAAAGAAACCAAAAACCTAAACCATATTTTGATTGTTGCAAGAACTTTAAAAACTGATGATCGTCCTTATTACTTCAGATGTGTCATATAATCAGTTTATTTGAATGGATTAAATTATCGACACACCTAAAGTTATCACAAAAAATAGTATGATAAAGGTTACATGGTTCAAACCACAAAAAAGGCGACATGAGAAGGAGAGTGAAAAATATAATGGATGCCTAAAGAAAACATAGTCTCTCAATCAAAAAGACCCAGCATGTTTTATAAATGTTAAATCCATTCGATATGGGTGAATGTCAAGAAGCATTGATAAAGTCACAATTAATAAAACTGCAAAAGAATGTATTTTTCTGAAGCTTAAAGCAATTATAAAATTATAAAATATAATATATTTAATATTCATAATTATAATAAACTCTTTATTGATAGTACCAAATTGTTTACTTAACTATATAAATTTATAAAAAGATATGGAAGATAGGATTTTGTATATTATATATATTATTACTAATACAGATTTTTAATTAATGTTATATTTAAATATTAATATTTTAATAACAACATCAAAATTTATATAATGTACCTCTCATGCTCTTTAATAATTTTTATATTAGGCCCATACAATCTTAAATATAATATATTATATAACTTAATACCTTCTACTTTTATAATGTTATTAATTTTTTGATCCATAAATGCTATAATTTATTAAAGAGTCAATTATAACATTGTTAACCGTAAAATCCTACCCTCCGTACATAGGTAGGATTGCCGTTGATAAACTCGTATTAGGGGTCTACTGGAATAAGATAAAGACGTAATCAGACATCAAAAAGTTAGGAAAAGAGTAAGGATGGCAAGGTATATAGCAGGTACCAGTACTATGGATCCTGTCACAGTACTGGAAATAAGATCAGTATACTACATAACAGAAAAGCAAACAAGAGATAGACGTATTGCGAGAAAAAGGAATCTTATATTATGTCCGCGCACGGCACATGGTACAAAGTAACAGTATACTCGGGATGCCCTTCTAGTCCTAATCTGGTCTATTTATACTCGTACTCTAGGTCCCGTAGTAGCAGTTATCACAACTGCCTCTCAACCTTATCCATTCAGTTATTGTAACTCCTTCTTATCCTTATCCGAAAATGCCGTACTCTGCTAGTATCGTATTGTGCTTGACCCATATTGCGTCACTAACTCGTACTCCGATATATCCTTCCCACTCTTGGTTTTCCATAATATATATTGTTTTTGATATTTTTCCCATTATATTTCCCAAGAAATAACAAGAAATTTTACCAATGTCTAACTTGCTCCTAACAAAAACAATCACTTTTCAACTATTTGAACACATTTCCACAGGATATTTTACTTTATCTTATTTCACCACACTGCCACTTCCTACATTATGTTAGTTTAGATGTGTTTGACTGAAACAATCAAATCAAGAACAAATGTAAGGGTACTTGGTTTATTTGGCCTGTACTGGAAAAGAATCATGATATATGCACATTTGGATTTTCTCTCATGGAGGAGGGCTCTACATCATGGAGAAAGTTTACCTCATTATGATGATGTATATGTTTTCTACAGTATATCTACTTCTTCAAAGGCTTGGTTTGCATCCATGGTGCATAATACAATGGTTGTGCTTTCGTTTGCAATCCCTTCAACAGATGGTTCACTTAGTTGCCCCCTCTTACCCCATGTTCCTCACCAATTGTCTTTCATGTATTAAAGGAATTCCTATATTGATCCTGTAATCTTTGTCGCTATTCAAGAGTGCCTTATAATAGTACAAGGTTCATCATAGCATGCCTTGTGGAAAGGAAATCATCAACATAGTTAGAGCCTGTGCTGCATGTCTACACCTCTAGCAATGCAAATTGGTGGCTTCTAATGTAATACCATTTGGTGAAGAGGGTGAAGAAATCATTTTAAGTTCATGTATTTCCATGGCGCTATGCAACAACCACTTGTATTTAATAAGTATGTGTTTAGGATGAGCTTAGTAAGTTCTCATGGGCGAAAAGTGTTTCCAATGTTCAAGTGTTCGAGTGTTTCAAGTACTCGCATCAAATGTGGTGTGTGCGTGCACTCATTGTATAGCTATATATATCAAAGTTATATGATTGTAAATATTAGCATTGTAGCTAGATAACAATATTATAATATATACTTTTTTTTACAGATTCTAATGTAAGAAAGGGCATCTTTGAGGTATAAGACATCAAATACTCTAATTAGTAAAATAATTAGTAATTATTTATGTCTTTTTAATTTTGTAATTTCTTCTCCTTTTTATTAAACAATGTATGCAACATAATATAAACTTACGTTTTCATTGGATATGTAAAGGTTGACATATTTTAGTAGTTAATCCTAGGTTTTTTATTATTCTTTTCTTTAATTTTTTATAAACTCGTCGCATATACCTTGCACATGAAGTACAATTTTAATATACATGTATTTAGAATATTAAATTTTTTAAATGAATTTTAATTTTGAAAACCTAATATAAAAAATAATCAAGAAATCAATTCCATATCATTGTGTAGGGAAATATATTCTTAGTATATTATATTAATTAATATAACTTATAATTGCTCCTACCTACTTTCATTCAATACAATACAACAATGATATGAATTTTATAATATTGTATGTTAGGGTTTGAATTGCTTTATTAAAAAGACTAAAAAACAATAATTAAGTCTTGGTGCATTCTACAAATCTTAAATATTAAAGAAAAAATGAAAGAAGATCGAATATAAGGAAGAATCGAGATTATTGAAAATGTTTTTAATAAATGAGAGTAAAATATTTTTAATAATGGTGTGGATAACAACAATAAAACTTAACAGAATATATGAGAAGAAAATATAAAAATCTACTTGGGAGGTGAAACATGAGTGGGAATATTTAATTGTATTTCAAAATTAAGTTAGAGTTAAATGTAAGGCTTAATGTCGATCTTAATGAAATTACAAAATCCTTTTGCAGTACTAGATGCGCCACATTTCAAATTCTAAAACAACATTACAAGTCTACGTTTGTGGAATATGATAAGACTATGTTTAAAATAAGGCTCTTTGTACTCATTTTTTATGTTTATGCCTATTAAAAGACATAACAAAACTCTTTAAAATCATTAATATGTTGTTGCAATATAAGATAAAGAGAAGATATGAATAATGATTATAATATGACAACTTTAGTTTGTTGTAGAATACGATTTACTATTAAATCATTTTGAGGCACTTTACTTACATTAAATAAAGCAAGGTTTACCAAATATGCCTCCACGTATTGGTTAGGGTATATTCTTAAATACGACTTTATGAATAAAATTTATTAATGTTATTAGAGATGTTTGTTAGGTAATCAAATTAAAAAATGTTCTTGATATGTAATATTGGTTGATGATAGTATTGATAATAGAAAAAAGAATTATATAATGGTTTATATTAATTATTTAAAAGATGGAGGCATTAGAAATCGTCATATTATGGCTCATTGTGCATCTTTTGAACAGTGTATGTGTGTGCTCTTGGTACTTGCTGCTCTATTAACATTAAATTCTACATACATAGATAAAATATCATTAAACAATATATTTTTATTAAATATAAATAAATAAATAATATAGTAAAAAAGAAATAATTTTAATACATCATTATAGAAGTTTTATATAATATTAATCACTTAATTAATATAATGGCCTTTGCCATGGGGCTTTTGCAAACAAACTAAGTTTATGATTAAATTATATTTGCATCACTGTGTGTGTTTATGTTGCTTAATTTAATTAATATTTTAATACTGCGTGTTTGCTCACAAACGTATAGAATTATCTAATATATTTATTTTCATAGACATAAGTTTACATAAAGTCAAAAATCCTTTTAAGTTGTTTATTTAACATTGTCAATAAAACTCACATCATGTTTAATATTACATTTTATTTCTAGTTGACAAAAACTTGAAACCTTCACATTTATACAATAGTTAATAATAAACAAAGTTTATTTTTAAGTACTATGTTAATATACAAAATTATACACGCACACACAAAGGAACATGCTAGTGTTTGCTAATTAAATATGTAAAGTTTAAGTTTGTATGTCCACAAGAGATATGAGCAATTTATAATAATTAAAGATTATTAATTAAATATGTTATATTAAAAAAATATAATCCCGTGTGCTTTGATCCAAACAAAAAACCATTGCAAGCTTCAAACATTATAAGTAAGAAGAGAGGGTTGAAAAGGAAAGAATATATCACCTCCTTTACCCTGGCCAAAACTGAATACCAATTGCACTTAACACATCATATACACACCCCAATTTATCAAGTGGAAATACATTGTCACTTGGTTCTTCCCACCTACAACCTCGTACTGTTCAAAATCTAAGCTCAATCCTTTTTTACCCCTTGCAGGAAGCATCTTAAGCGGCAAACGTGAAATCTCTTCCCACTTTTTACTCTCTTCTTTAAAGTATAAATGCAAACCATGCTCCACATGCTCTCGTCCTCCAAAGGAACAAGCATTACAAGCATAAACTTATTCTCACATAGCACAAAGTAGGGTTCGACATAACGTGGCCTGCGATTTCTAGTCATGTGCAAAGTCATATCCTGGCTGCCAATAAAACGGGGTCCATGTTGCCAAACACTTCACATCTTGACAAGGATCAAACACGTTCATAGATTTAAGTGAACATGTATCATTCGGAGTCATACTTATTAAATACAAGTGGTTGTTGCGTAGCGCCATGGAAACACATGAACTTAAAATGATTTCTCCACCCTCTTCACCAAATGGTATCACATTAGAAGCCACCCAATTTGCATTGCTGGAGGTGTAGACATGCAGCACAGGCTTTAACCATGTTGATGATTTCCTTTCCACAAGGCATGCTATGATGAACCTTGTACTATCAGTAAGGCACTCTTGAATAGCGACAAAGATTACAGGATCAATAAAGAATTCCTTGATATCGTGAAAGACAACTGGTGAGGAACATGGGGTAGAGGGGGCAACTGAGTGAACCATTTGTTGAAGGGATTGCAAACGACAGCACAACCATTGTATCCTGCACCATGGATGCAAACCAACCCATTTTAAGAAGCAGATTACTGTAGAAAACATATATTACATCATCACGATGAGGTATTTCATATGTAGTGGTAGCTTTCTCCACGATCTAGAGCCCTCCTCCATGAGAGAAAATCCCAATGTGCATATATCATGATTCTTCTCTAGTACAGGCCGAATAAACCAAGTACCCTTAACTTTGTTCTTGATTTGAGCATTCCAGTCCTTGCAAACGCATCTAAACCGACATAATGTAGGAAGTGGCATGTGGCGAAATAAGATAGAATGCACGTTGTAACTAAAGTGGGCATGATACGTGAAAATGGGAATATAAAATAAATTACTAATTAATACTTAAGTTTTAATTATTAATTAATCATTTAATTAATATGTAATTAAGCCTTAAATATTAATTAATTAATTAATTAATCCTTCAATAACCTTACTTAGTAAGGAATATTCCTAAAATATCTTAGAATATTCATATTATTCTAAAAATAGTTTACAATAATGAAGAAATACTATCAAACATAATTACAAATGAAATCATTTTCTTATCAACATGTTAATTTTTTATAAATACTTTCTTTCTATCATACAAAGAAATTTCATTTTGTCTAAATCATCACTCTCCGGATTAATCAAATCATTTTGGTCAATATCTTGATGTTGTTGCCACCACTTAACACTCTCACGAATGCAATTGGGAGTTGCCATCCTTGTTAATACATAAGATGTGATAAGAGAAGGTCTGCATAAAGGCTCATCTAAAAACTGACGTTCCTTAAGAATAATATTATAAAGCGCCCGGTTGCTATCCTTCATTTTATAAAATTCAATATCACGAGAAAGAAAAGCTTCAGGAAATGTATGATACGGTGGATACTGCTCACAAAAATTTTCGAGATTCTTCTTTCTGAGGCACGTATCCAAGTAGTTCACTAGCTCATCCATGATATCGGTATCAGAATATGGATCGAAAGTGATTGGATGAATACAAGCAATGTTTTGGTTGAGCATAGCCTTCTGAGGAGAGTCGTCTACTACTAACATCTGTGCGTTCTTCATTATCCTTAAGCGACTGATCTCCCCATGAGTCCCAATTATTCTTTCATTCTTGAAGAAGTATGGCTTGCTTTCCTTTCTTATATTGTGAAATTCGAGAGGTTTATACACATTCGCTGGTCAAAAATCCAATCTTTACGAATCACCTCTTCTGCAACACTACAATGTTTCTTAAGTAAATTCAACAGCGGTGTTAAGTTATGAATCTGCATGCATGACCAAATCCCCACAAGCGCACCCATCTCCTTAAGCTTTTGAAAGAGACGATCCAACCCTGGACGAAAAATAATATCATATCGAAATTTACCATGACAAGGAATGAAATCTCCTTGTTTGATTTCTTTTTTCTATCCTGGGGCCTTTGTCGATGAAGCAGAACACCATTGACATCCAACAACACAATATGGCCATGAGTAACATGAGATAGCGTTGCCTCTTGAATACTTTGCAAATCACTTGTTTGCTCCCTTTCACATTTATGTTGCCACTATCTCGTTGCCTATCCCTTCATCATTTAATTGTACATCATCCTTACAAGATTCAGATATTGCATGCGCTGAAGAAATTGATTTCGGAATTGAAGCCAATAAAAATGATGATGAAGTGGCCCCCATGGTAACGATGTTTTGAGCTGCATTATTATCCATTTCCTGCATGAACTCTGTCATTCTGACATGTGGCACAAGAAATTGTCGCCAAACCCCTCTCTTACCTCATGCAATGCTGAAAATCCATGTTCTCAATTATTTCATTACATCTGCAAAATGATAATTAGCTGACCTTAAAATTATCAAGGTATATTATTTACCTTGTTAATGTGTGACCCATGTTTGAACTAAAAGCTTCATTAATCCTTGAGAATTTATTTTCTGTACAAATATAAAAGAAATATACAAAAATGCCTTATGTTACACTCATTTACAACTATTCATCACTCTATCAATTCATTATCAATTCTTCTTCGCTATTACCTTCTGAGTGAGGCGAAGAAGGTCTAAGCCGCTTGTGAGATGGTTCAAGATCTTCTGCATCTTCTATTGATGTTTCCATGGGTCCTGGAGTGTGCGAATGTTCTGTACTCCTCGAGATAACTTCCGGTCTAATATCTGATTGAAGTTCGTTCTCAGACTCCGAGATTGAACCAGATTCACCTTCAGAGCTATCGCACTTATCTGGAGGGAACTTTCTCAAATACGCCTTTATGGAATCGTTGGGGTACTCAGTTGAGACCCAATCTATCCACTTGTTCAGGTCCTCAACCATGGTCTTATCCTTTTCAACGGCAAACACACATGTATGCCGAAGGTAACACTCCTTCAAGACGGACCCCCTAGTGCAGTAGTCAAAAACCCACGCATCACTGTGAGGACCCCTAATCAAGTTGACGATGCTCCGTGCCGCTTGACTTGTAATGTTTGGATAACGTACATTGTCGAATACGTCACTCATACCTATCGGTGTATCGGATGGAGGTTCAGGGCCGTTGGAGTGCAAACAGATGCCTGGCCAGTCATTTGGAAGCTTGAAATTGTTTGGCGCATTCCTAACAACCAAGTGAACAACGGTATCAATGCACTTGGGATTAGCATCGTTCATATAAAATCCTGTCCAACGATGTCTATTCTTCTTGGCGAAGGCGAAGGCAAAAGTATCGGTGACATGAGCAAGAATCAAGAAATAAATACCTGAAAAAGTAGGTATCAGTGAAGAGCGCAAGCATGAATTCAATAATAAATACCTTCTATGTATATGCTTGCACGGCTAAGTTTCTCCACCAGATCCTCTAGTGCCCTATCTGTCGAAAGATTTTTTGACACCCGCCGATCCATCACGAACAATTGAAACGGTTTCCTACAAGCAGTGATGTTACCCCATAAAGTCTCCGAATCTAACAACAAACATCTGTAGGGCTTGTCGTGATTTGTAGCATCCTCCTTTATAAGGTTCAATTCGGTTCTCCGCTGCTGAAGGACTGCCATAAGAGAAGGCGTCATCCCAATGTTCTCCTTTTTGGCGTTGGCGTGCAATAGATTCTTGCCCAGATCTTCCGATTGGTTCACCCATTCGACAAGCATATCATCGTTCGTCACATGCAAATATTTGCTGACCTCTTCATATGTTGAAGTCGAGGTCCAACCCAGTTTGTGGCAGTGTATTCCCAACCACTCCTTGAAATGCCTGACCGTCTTCAACTCCATTGCCTTGAGATGAAAAGGAGAGGTTGGGCTGCTGTTATTAATTTGTAGTTTGCCATCGATCACCAAATCAGCCAAGACTTCCATCTCCTCCATCGTTGTTCCATTTAAAGGCTTCAACCATGTGAGCTTGAAATCGTTGTCTACATCCTTTGTAGATTGAACAGACTTAGCCTTCGGCGTCTTACTGGGTTTCTTTGCAGACTTTTCTGAGGGCTCCCCTTCACTTGTCTGCTTCTTCTTCAGTGTTCCTTTTGAAAAGGATTCCATAATCCCCAACCATTTGGCAAAGATTATCTTCGGGGCAAGAAATCAACATCATCAGAAAGGATGTTTCCTTCCCGCCCACCTGGGCAAAATCAACTGCTGCAATTTCTTCAACTCTCTGAGGAAAAAGACAGATTAATATACCGGCGAGATAAATCCCGCCCAAACAATTTGCTTACCCGGTATTCCGCAGATTGTGTATTCCCTGCGGTAGCTCTTTGTGGTCGCTGAAGAGATTCCCACACGGCTCGCGTGTGTTTAAACTTCTCCCATATTTTGCTGTTGTAGTGGTTGGTGTCGGCAGCGTCCCATTCCGCCGATAACTTATGGTACTGCTCGATTGTGAGATTCGGCTTAGCTAAAAACGCCGATCTTTTTGTCAGCTTCTCACGGGTATGCTCGGAAAGTTTTGTTGCCATCGTTCCTTTGTTGTGTTCCTCGAGAAGTCGTTGGGCTGCCGTTATTGTGTGCTGGCCACTAATGATGTAGTACTTGATAGATTTTTTATTCTCCGTCTGAATCTTCATGAGTTGTTCTGGTGTTGTGATCCAGACTTTGTCAGCGCCCTTCCTTCTTTCATAGTATGGACACAAAACAGCATTATGTGGAACGGTATAAGAATTGTCGTCCTTCATCTTCTCCATGAGCTCAGCTACACGTTCCTGGTTGAGTGGCCTGTAATTGAAGTTTGGGTTGACGCTGCAATATTTAACCCTACAAGGATAAATCTTATCATCCAACATCATTTCCTTGTGACTTATTGCAGCATGAGATGCCACAGGTGCAGCTGACAAAACGATTGATGATTTTCTTTTGCGATCCGAATCAACATGTGTGATCCCCGACTGCAGCTGTTCTAGTGTTCTCGGTACACTCTTCCAGCTCCCAAAGCTCCCTAAGCAAATTGAACGTGATCTGTAGAGAACCTGAGACCGAGCCACCCTCTCAATCTCCATTATGATGTCGCTGTGTTCTTCTTCAATGTGAAGAGGGAAGATTGCTTCACTTGCTGATTTTCTGTATTGTGAAGCAATATCTCCTGACAATACACCTACTCGATGAGTCTGAAGATTTTCGAAGTAGACATCCAGATGGATCCCCTCCATAGATGGGCTTTCGTTGAGTTGAAGAAGAACTCCAAGGTCAACATCATTAGTGAACACGTGAACGTCATTATCCACAAGTCGACAAAACCACCCGAAATTAATGTTGTAACTGACGACCTCTGGATCCGAGAACGTGACATTGGATGGAACAAGGCATATGTGTCGAGCATCGTCCAATCTGGGTTCGCAGCCTGCTTTCGGGTGCTTGACTAGCGAATCTACTTTCCATTGTTTTGCTTGTCCATGAGATGTGACAGAGGTTAATTTGACAGCAGCCATGGTTGCTCCAATGCGCTTCCCATTTATCTTAAAATATGGCCAAGTTGATTCCAGAATCCCCCTGCCCATCTCTTCTCCTGCTCTTGTCTTTAATGTCACCTCAATTCCACATCTGAATACAAAAATGATTAGTTCAAGTATCCGAGTATAACAGATTTTATTTTAATTCTTACCCAGAATTTGACGACGACTCCATACTAATGACTCGATCTCCTTGTTTGATCAAATCGTCCTTCTGCAAAATAATACACTATGAATATAAATTATATAAAAACGCACACACACTTGTATAAACCCGAATATACAAAAATAATACACAGAGAGAAGTAGACGTAATTAACTGTCCGAAGCTCACATTTGTGTTAGTGCAAAAGAAAGATAACATTTCGTTTTAGAACCACCACAAATGTGAGCTCTGGACAGTTTTACATAGATTCCTAGCTTTTACTCGAAATATTATGATAAGATGATAAAAGTAAATAAAATGAGATATGCAACTTATATATACTAATACACATATATATTCACATGGAAGGTGCGGCGGGATTAATCTCGCCACCCCTTCAATGCCTCCTGAAAGAGTGGGCGGGATTAATCTCGCCACCTTTCTGGAGGCCTTGAACGGGAGTGCGGAATTAATCTTGCCACCCTTCTCGGTCTCAGAGAGAACTGGGCAGGATTTATTTCTCACACCCCTTCAGTGACTCCAGAAAGGGGCGGGATTAATCTCGCCCACCATGTAAGGATGGTTAAATGAATTTCCCACCCTTCCCAATTCTCTCCATTGGTATGTTGAAACCTTCTACAACGTTTGGGATTGGTCCGACTCACCAATGGAGAAAAAAGGAAGGGTGGCGGGATTCATTCCTCCAACAGGCATTGAAGACTCGGCGGGATTAATCCCGCCGCCCAGGGCCTTCACTCGTCCCTATGCGGCGGGATTAATCCCGCCGGACGCCAATTCCCTGCGCGGAATCGGGCGGGATTAATCCCGCCGCCTAGGCACTTCAGGCAGGCCAATGGCGGCGGGATAAATCCCGCCCGATTCCGCAGGGAATGGCGTCCGGCGGATTAATCCCGCCTCCCAGGCCCTTCACTCGGGCCTTAGTCGGCGGGATTAATCCCGCCGAACGCCAATGCCCTGTGCGAAATCTTGCGGGATTAATCCCGCCGCCTAGGCCCTTCAGGCAGGCCAATGGCGGCGGGATAAATCCCGCCCGATTCCGCGCAGGGCATGCGTACGCGGCGGGATTAATCCCGCCCACCATGTAAGGGATGGTGAAATTAATCCCACCACCCTTCTCAGTTCCCTCCATTGGTATTTTGTAAACCTTCTCCGTCTCAGACAGAGTTAGTCGGGATTGATTCAACATACCAATGGAGGAAAAAAAGAAGGGTGGCGGGATTAATCCCGCCACCGGGTAATGAAGGTTCGGAGAGACTAATCCCGCCGCCCTCTCGTAAATCATGCGCTCACACATATATATTGGCTGCGGCATTTTGAACAGGGATGGGTGGGGGCGGGATTAATCCGCCGCTTATATCCTGCGGAAGTGCCTGAGCGGCGGGATTAATCCCGCCGCCCTCCGCGAAGGGCATGAGCGTGGGGCCGGATTAATCCCGCCGTTCATGTCCTGCGTGAATTCCCTGGGCGGCGGGATTAATCCCGCCGCCTTACGCGCAGGACATGTCATGCAGGCTCTTCGGTTAGCCTTCCGTGCAGGATCTTTCATGCAGGCTCTTCGGTTAGCCTCATGAGCGGCGGGATTAATCCCGCCGCCCATCCCCTGTAAATGCCCTGCGCGGAATCCGGCGGGATTAATCCCGCCCATTAGGGCCTTCACACAGGCCATTGCCGGCGAGATAAATCCCGCCGCATTCCGCGCAGGGCATGGGTGAGCGGCGGGATTAATCCCGCCGCCGAGGCCTCACGCAGGCCATGGCGGCGGGATTAATCCCGCCGCCAGCCTATAGCGGCGGGATTAATCCCGCCGCCGAGGCCATAAACCTATAGCGGCGGGATTAATCCCGCCGCTCGAGGGGCTTAGCGTGTGTGCGAGAGATAAAATTAATAAATAAAAAAATTATACAGATAAAAACACACACACATATATATGTGTGTGTGTGTGTATATATATATATATATGTATGTATGTATAGGAGTGTACGTGTGTGTGCAAGAGATAGATAAATAAATAAAATTATACAGTACTGGTACACATAATATATGTGTGTACATAGGTATATATATGTGTGTATATGTATATCGTGTGTATGCGTGTGAGCGAAACAAATAAAATCATACAGATAAACAAACACACACACACATATATATACACAGGAGTGTGCGTGTGTGTGCGAAAGATAAAACTAATAAATAAATAAAATTATACAGATAAACACACACATATATATGTGTGTATATAGATATATAATCCATAGAGAAAGAGAGAGAGTCTGTGAATATATAAGCATATATATAAACTAGTGTTGTATGTATGTATATATATGTATATATATATGTGTATATGTATATTGTGTGTATGCGTGTGTGAGCGAAACAAATAAAATCATACAGATATAAACACACACACACACACACATATACATACACAGGAGTGTGCGTGTGTGTGCGAGAGATAAAACTAATAAATAAATAAAATTATACAGATAAACACACACATATATATATGTGTGTATATAGATATATAACCCATATGAATATATAAGCATATATATAAACTAGTGTTGTATACTATTTGTTAATATGCATTGATTATATATATATATATGTGTGTGTGTGTGTGTGTGTGTGTGTGTGTGTGTGTGTGTAAAGCAGTGTGCGTGTGTGTGGGAGAGATAGATCAATAAAAAAAAATTTACAGATACTGGTACACATAATATATGTATGTATATATGTATATAGGTATATATATATGTGTATATGTATATCGTGTGTATGCGTGTGTGAGCGAAACAAATAAAATCATACAGATAAACAAACACACACCCACACACACATATACATACACAGGAGTGTGCGTGTGTGTGCGAGAGATAAAACTAATAAATAAATTTATACGCACACTCCTATACATATATACATACACACACACACACACACACACACAGATCTCACCTGTGTGCACAGCCGCCGCCGCCGATTTCACAGCCGCCGCCTCTTGAAACCCTAAGAATATACCTAAACCCTAAAGGAATTAAATATATATATTAACCCTAATAGAATATTCCTTCTGAGAATATACTTAAACCCTAAAAAGAATAAAATATAGATTCGCCCTAAACGAATATTCTTTCATTATATTATTAGCGCGTGCGTGTGCGTGGGTGTATCACATACACCCCAAAAATATAAATCATGCAGGGATTTAACATGTGTGTGTCCATGAGAGTGTTAAAGTTTCATGTGTATCAATACATACATACACATTGCATATATTAATACACATAATATATACATACACACGTGTATACACACAGACATACATACATATTACATGGGTTTAGGGTTTAGGGTTTAGGGTTTTGGATTTAGGATGGATCATGCATGGTGTGTATGTATGAGAGAAGAGAGAGTGTTGAAAAATTATTTTTGTACACATTGCATATATTAGTACACATATATACTTACACATATTATACACAGATATACATACATAGTATATGAGAGAAGAGAGACAGTATCATGCATGGTGTGTATTATACACACAGACATACATACATATTAGTACATAATATTAGAGAGACCGAGTACATATTATAGATCATGCATGGTGTGTATGTTTGAGAGAAGAGAGACAGTACATATTAACATGGATCATGCATGGTGTGTATGTATGAGAGAAGACAGAAAGTACACATATATACATACAGAGTACACATATATACATGCACACGTGTATACACACAGACATACATACATATTACATGAGTAAATTCATTGTGTTACATATTAGGGTTTAGGGTTTAGGGTTTAGGATGGATCATGCATGGTGTGAAGAGAGAGTGTTGAAAAATTATTTTTGTACACACATGTATACACAGGGTTTAGGGTTTAGGGTTTAGGGTTTGCTCCCAACAAGCTTAATATAAATATTACACATGTAAATTCAATGTGTTACATACACACAGATTGAGTACATATATCATACATGCGTTGAACATGATGTTTTCAATAAAGAAGCAACATATTTCTTCAGTTTGGTTTAGGGTTGTGCATGTGTGTGCATATGTGTTTTTGTAAGTTCTTGTAATGCGTGTGTAAATTTATGATTGTGTTTATATATGTGTGCAAAACAAACATCGAATAATTAAAAAATAATATTAATACACACTATGAACATATTTTAAATTATACATAATAATATATGATTTTATCTAATATATAGCCATATATAGTTTTAATAATATATATTAATTTAATATTGATAAAAAGGTTTAACATTGAAATATTCTTGAAATAATAAGAAATTAATTGAGAAAATCCCATTAATATATACAAATGTAAATTAAGTACTCAAATAATTAACTAAATTAATTATCATAATCATGTTTAATATTGGAATATTCTTGGAATAATAAGAAAATAATAAAGAATATCCCATTAATATAAAGAAGATTAATTACTCAAGTAATTAAGGAAATGATATTAATATATATATTATTAAAACTATATATGACTATATATTAGATAAATGATATTATTATATGTATAATTTAAAATATGTTCATAGTGTGATTAATTTAATATTGTAATAAGGTTAAACAAGGTGTTAAATATATAATCTCTTGAAATTAATAACAAATTAATTGAGAAAATCCCATATATATATACAAATGTAGAATAATATTGCAATAATTAAGAACAAGACTAATTTAATTATTGATAATCAGGTTTAATATTAGAATATTCTTCAATATTAATAAAATATTAAAGAAATCCCATTGATACTAGGAAATGAAAACTAAATACTCGAGTAATTAAGAAAATAAATAATAATAAACAGACTATGAATATATTTTAAATGATACATAATAATATATCAATTATATTATTGTATAAGTATATTATATATATATATATATATATATATATATACTATATATATATATATTATATATATATAATATACTTGAATACTAAGAATGTAGAATATAGTCTAAAATTTCGTAATATTAAACAGCTTGAATCACTTGAATAACATTAAATGCAATTTTAAAATACTCATTGGAACTGGAGAGTATATATGTCAGAGTGTCGGATATTTGTGTCAACTCATCTTAAATTTTATTTTCTGTTCTTTTTAAAAAATTTGAATTTCTGACATATGTATTGTCGGTCTGACATGTAAATTTGAAAATGCATTTAATTTCCCACTCAAATTCAGATCTGGTTCTTTCTCCGGCAAGGGTTTCTTCATTTCTGTATTTTTCACTCTTTAGATCTTCTTTTTTCTTCATAGTGATCATCTCAGGAGCGAGATTAAATTGGGTGCTATTCTTTATAGGAAAGCACGGCGCCTTCAGTGCTGTTTACAAGTAAGTATTATAAACAAATTTAAAAATACTTATAAAGATTCACTCTCTTACATTCTCTCTTAAAATTACAATTTAGGGGTTTAGGAATGCATTAGGATTATAATATATTCCGTTAGGGATTTATCCCGTTTAAATATCCTTTTAACTTAATATTCTAGGTTAACCGGGCGGCGGGATTAATCCGGCCATTTCTTTTTCGCCTCTTCGAAGAGGGGCGGGATTAATCCCGCCACCATCTCTCGGGCAATGCTTCTCCGCCACTGAAAAAGAGTGGCGGGATTAATCCCGTCGATAACCTTCTCAACTGATGAAGAGTTACCAGAATTTATTAGAAAGAGTTGTCGGCGGGATTAATCCCGCCAACCATTTTAGGAGGCAGGGAAGGGGTGGCGGGATTAATCTCGCCACCACTTCCCTGTTTTAAAGATTTGGGGACAGGATTTATCCCGAGATCTCTTTGAAATCATAGTTTTGGAGAGAGTTATGTGCGGGTTTAATCCCGCCACCCATTCCCCGTCGTAAGAATTGTGGGCGGGATTAATCCCGCCTTGGACTCCCTCCGACAAGGAAGAGCCGGCGGGATTAATCCCGCCGCCTCTTCCTCCTCGGGGGAGTCCGGCGGGATTAATCCCGCCGACTCTCTCCGGCGAGGATGAGTCGGCGGGATTAATCCCGCCGGACTCCCTTCCTCGTCGGAGAGAGTCGGCGGGATTAATCCCGCCGGACTCCCCCGAGGAGGAAGAGGCGGCGGGATTAATCCCGCCGGCTCTTCCTCGGAGGGAGTCCAAGGCGGGATTAATCCCGCCGACCTCCCGTCGGAGAGAGTCGGCGGGATTAATCCCGCCGGACTCCCCGAGGAGGAAGAGGCGGGATTAATCCCGCCGGCTCTTCCTTGTCGGAGGGAGTCCAAGGCGGGATTAATCCCGCCGACTCTCTCCGAAGGGGTTGAGTCGGCGGCGGGATTAATCCCGCCGACCGTTCCTCGTCGGAGGGATTCGTGGGCGGGATTAATCCCGCCCATCAGTTGTATTAATCAAACATGAGATATTATCTCTAAACATAATTATGTATTATTGCATATGCATATTATTAAGTAACCGTAATTCAGATTTCTTAGAAATATTGCATAAACAGATATCATAAATAATACAATTATTTATGTGCAGGACAATATGTTTAATACTGGAGATAAAGTATGTCTTCTTCGGAACAACGAGATAGTTGGCACTGGAACTGTGGAAGTTCGAGATAATAATGCATCATGTCACAATATTGCCCAAGGATCTTGTGTGTACGTATGGGTGAACACCATTTACAAGCATGTTGAGGTTCTGGGAATGGAATTTGAGGAGGGTTCTCCTGTATTGTGGAATTTGGATGAAGTCAAGGCTGACACAGAATATGCAGAGTCACAAACAAATAGTAGCACGAGTTTACCAGATGATGGCTTGCCTGCTGTGATGGATGAGGTGATTCTCTTTCTTCGTGAGATTGAAGTCGGAAGAGGCATCATCACAGCTATAAATCCAATGGAAGCAGTGTCAGAAGAGAAACTAGGGTCCGACTTCGTGGGTGTAGTTGTGACAGAGGTTTCACCTAATGGCACATTGTATCCTGGATCCCTCGTGAGGTGGCGAACATCTGAATTAAGACGGCAAGATGGTTCAACATATTCTGGGTTGGATTTCAATAATAACAACCCGGAAGAACAACTCATATTTGAAGAGGTTCCTTGCATTGGTCCTATTGTAAGAAAAAGGCGATTCATGGGTTGTAGATCTTCCCCTGCAAGTTTCAGCAAGAGGGTAAAGATGGATCCTACATCTTCCGAAAGTGTTACGAGCATTTCCACGATTTGTTGCAAGAAGAAGTGTTGTCAGATGGCAGACCGGAATGAAATTACCCAATGTAGACATGTCTTTCGTATGCTCACCCAAAAGCAAAGGCATGAGTTTGTATATGCTGCACTAACTGGGTGTATTGATGGAATGGCCTCGGACACAGGTTATCAGAGTACATCCATGGTATTTAATAAGGTGGCCATCTGCTTCAAAGCTTGGTACAGTATATACGGGATCCCAAAGACCACGTTCTACCGTCGGAGGGATGAGTGGCTAGATGGAGCGCGAACCTCAGTTCATGGGAACACTCGCTTGGTCAAAACCCGCTCTCACATCATGGCAGCCATAGAGATACTCAAGGCTTTTGTGGAAGCAAATGCAGACAGGATGCCTCACAAATGCCGAACCACAAATGCAGGGGTCAGGGAAAATCTCAAGGTTTTACCTTCAATCTACACTCAATTGAAACTGTGTGAACATGTGAACAAGTGCCTCAGTTTGATGGGGCTCCAAGCAATCTGCACTGGTACCTTCAACAACATATGGAATACTCATTTTAAGGATGTGGAGATTGCAAAACACTCTAGCTTTTCTAAGTGTGACACTTGTACATCATTGAAGGCTGCAGAGGCTTGTGCAAAAACCTTGGTGGAGATCACTACCATTCAAAGGAAGATGGAGGCCCACATGATTGCACAACAAACTTGCCGGTCTCAGTACTATGCACACCGCATGCTTTCTGTGTCACGCCCATCAGAGTACCTGTGCTTGATCCATGACAAGATGGATCATTCAAAGACCAGCATTCCAAAGCTCTTTGCAACACCAAAGTGCCTTGGAAATGTCATGAAACTTCCGATTTCATTGACAGGTGTGCTAACACATGGACACGGTTGTGAGTCATATGGACACTTTTCACTTCCACATTGGTCTAGCGACTCCAATTTCACTATTGGGTCGTTAGCCATGTGTTTCAGAAACCTTGAAGCCCACTCACAGACAAGTCCTATCAGTGATCTCAAAGTGAAGAAACAACACCTTCAACCTTTACATAATGCTCTCATGAACACGTCTGCACTTGAGGCTACTTGGGAATATGAGAGGCATTGTCAGCAACCTGCACAAAAAAGATGGCCCTGTTGAGAGTTCAGGTTCAGTGGAGGGATCTAGCTCAAATAGTGTACATGTGTCCTCAACATCAAATAAGCTTCCTCGTCATTTGCTTTTACAGATGGATAATTGTGCAGGCGAGAACAAAAATAGGTAAATCATTTTACTTAAGGGTTTCTCAAGCTCATACTTACTTTTATTTTCTAGATATGTGCTAGCATACTTGTCAATGCTTGTTGCCAAAGGTGTGTTTGAAACAATCACGCTCAGTTTCCTTATGGTTGGTCACACTCATGAAGATATTGATGCGTTCTTCAGCAAGGTCTCCAACTCTACAAAAAGGACAAGTGCACTTACCTTACCGCATATGATGAATCTTTTTGAAAATTGCATCTCCAAAAAAAGTTGTGCTTTGCTTGTGACTGAGGTGCCAGACTTCAAAAAATTTCTCAAGGAGTATATAAAAGAAGGGAGTGATTCTTTAGTTGGTCACCTTGTGCCGCTACAATTCTTTTTCTCCATACGAGATGGTATACCTATTATGCAGTACAAGTTACGGCCATCAGAGCAGGAGTGGTTACCGAAAGAGGGCTTAATGCTCTTCAAAAGTGGAGAGGATGGAAAGCCACTTCTCCCAGAAGGACAACCAGACCCTATTCCATTGAGTGCCCAGCTCAAGGAACAAGAGGTTATTATTGATGGCATCAAAAAATATGTGGCATGGGTTCAAAAATCGATGCCAAAGAATTCTGATAAGGCAACTGGTTACTCAGAACTATATAAGCATGTGGTCAACTATTGGGAGACCTGTTGTTCGAGAGTTGGAAGGGCCTACTATCACAAGTACAGAATTGCAACACCCTTTCTGGCCTAAAACAAGGTGGCGAGAGGAGATTGAAATGACATCACTGAGCACAGATGACATAGAAGCCAGTAGTGATGTGGAAGTGCAAACCCCACACTTTGTTGGACAAAGGAACCAAAAACCTAAAGCATACTTTGATTGCTGCCAGGATCTTCAAAAACTAATGATGGTTCTCATTACTCCAGATGCGTCATATAATTAGCCTATTTGGATGGGTCAAATTATCGACACACCTGAAGTAATCACAAAAAATAGTATTGTTAAGGTTGCATGGTTCAAACCACAAAAAAGGCGACACGAGAAGGAGAGCGAAAGATATAATGGATGCCTAGAGAAAACATGGTCTCCCAATCAAAAAGACCCAGCATGTTTATAAATGTTAAATCCATTCGATATGGGTGGATGTCAAGAAGCGTTGATAAAGTCACGATTAACAAAACTACAAGGGAATGTATGTTTTCTGAAGCTTAAAGCAATTACAAAATTATAAAATATCATATATTTAATATTCATAATTATTATAAACTCTTTAATAATAGTACCAAATTGTTTACTTAACTATATAAATTTAAAAAATGATATGGAAGATTGACTATATTATTATAGGATTTTATATATATATTATTACTACTACAAATTTTTAATTAATAATGTTATATTTAAATATTAATATTTTAATAACAACATCAATATTTATATAATGTACCTCTTATGCTCTTCCTTAATTGTTATATAGGCAATATATTATATAATTTTAATACCTTCTACTTTTATAATGTTATTAATTTTTGTTTAATGAATGCTATAATTTATTAAAGGGTAGAATACAAAATAGAATATTCTAAAGAATATTCTCTTTTTAAACATATATTCTAAAGAATATTCCTTTAATATTAGAAAATGCTAATTAAATAGCTAAAATTGCTAATTATTAGGAAATGGGACTATAGCCATGCCCATTTTAGTTACAACTTGCATTAGAGTAAATATCTTGTGGAAGTTGTGTCCAAATAGTTGAAAGTGATTGTTTTCTTTTAGATTTGTTGATCATGCCATCCCATCTCTTCTTACCATGGCCATGTTTCTTCTCATTTACATGTTCTATAATTACCCTTTTAACCATCTTCGTTTACAATAGAATAGAATCAAACCAACACAAACCTAATCTAGGTTCCTAACTTCTCTTTTTTTATATCGTAGGACACCACGCGCACATACATGTAATCCCGATGGTCACACGAGGACACCATACACGTGGACATTATCAGATGGTGACACAAGGACACCACGGGACGTAATCGGATGGTCACATGAGGACACACGCACACGGATGTAATCGGATGGTCACACGAGGACACTGCACACACGCATGTAATCCATGGTCACATAAAGAGACCACGCACACGTGTAGAATCTAATGGTCACACAGGACACCACGCATGTGATCCGATGGTCACACATATAAGAATCAATAATATAAACTTATCTAATAGTTAAGATTTTATAATAAAAAATATCCATCTCATTGTTAACATTGAGCAAATTATATTAATTATAAATGTAAAGTACATTATATTAATAAATAATAAAAATGTAAAAGAATTTAAATTGTTAACCATCAACTACCAAACAAAGGTTAGATGTTTTATTTATTTATCTTACTCTAAATTTATAAATCATCTAAATTGTTATGGGAATATATTATATATCTAAACTATATAATATTTTTTAGATATATTACATATATCTAAATATATAAATTGAAATGATGAGCTAAATTATTCAAAACTAAAAAAATAAAGAATATTCAATAATACACAACTAATGATGCTTTTGTACAGTTTGGTCATGTGTGTTGAATTGACATTTTAAAAAACTTTTTGTTTTGAAAGCCATAAAATTATATTTGATATATACATAAATACAATTAAAATGTGATAATATGCAAAAAAAAAAATTAATTGGATTAAGAAAATAATAATTGACTTTTGATATGTTCAAGATGCCATGCATGTTCCATGTTTTCTTCAGTTTTCTTCTTTGTCCTATGGCATCCATCACTTTCTACATGTAAAAGTTAATAAATAAACACACACATGCATACACATTCATGTGCTACCTTCTTCATCACAACATATATTTTGATTTACGTCCTCAAATATCCCTTCATACAAAACAAAAGATAAAGTTCTTTGTGTGTCCTTTAGTTGATGAACTCTTTGCTCACGCACACTGTTTATACTTGTGCATTCATGTACTAAACTAGCAACATGCTCTTTGCTTCTAAACATTGTTTAACTATTCTTTAAATTTGAACTTAACTTGGCCTAAATATGGCTTGTCTTCTCACTTGTTGGCCCAATTGTCTCGATAGCAATAGTATAAGAGTGGTAGAAACAAAGAGTGGAAAGAAATATATAAATAACAGATAAAGAGGGATAATTAAGAGGATTAGATAATTAAACACATTCCCAAGCTGTAAAGCCATATTAAATAAATGGGGAGTTCTTCTTTAGGGCCAGAAATCCCCCCCCCAAAGGCACCCGGCCAAGCAACAATACCTTTACATGTGTGCTTGATCTTGGAATATTCTATAGAAGTAAAGAATTATAGAATCAACTACTTTTATATCAAGAAATATACTTTTTTTATTTAGTAAATTGGGAATTCTATTTATTAAAACCCCATATGGGAATGGTTTTATTCTTTGAGCTTATAGTATTTAATAATTAGCATTTTATATGGGCATGTCGTTATGATATTGAACCAATATATACAACCTGTATGATATTACATTAAAATGGATTAATGCAGGTGAATTCGTCTATGTATTTAATAGCATGTGGACATTGGGATAACAGTTTTAAGTTAATATCTCTTCACGATGGCCGTATTTCAAAAAGCAATTGTCAAACACAAGGACGTGGTTACATGTTATTTTATATATATATAAAATAACATACATTGATAATACTATTGACTAGTATTATGTATTATTATTAATATACCTTTATTTAATATTAATGATGACGAGAGAGAGAGAAACTTTTTGTAGTAAACAGTGGAAATGTCATTAAATAATTATTCATGAATATTCTCCGCTGTAACTGAATTTAAGAAACACAATTAATATTTATATAATGAATAATAATAATTAGTTGTTAATGTCGACATATTAATTAGCAACTAACTGATATAATTATCTAAAGTTGCAGGGCCTATAGCTGTGACTATGGTATGGGATGCCATCACATCTACTAGTAAAAAGCAACAAAGGTCTCTCTCTCTCTCTTTCTACATTCATATGTATGTATGGGTAAATTACATGTATTGTACTATAATACATATATCTATATATTATACTGTACTCTATATATTGTAATATACTACTGCTACGTACATATACAGAATGCTGTATATATATTGTACTGTCGTAAATAAAATACTAATGCTACATACATACACCATCTGCATACATACATACAGAGACACACAATATATATATATATATATATATATAACGAATGTGACATACAGGACATGGTAATATCGGACAAGCCTAGACACGTGCTGTGCGGCCACGATGACGCCCTGACGTGTGTTGTCGCAGGCACGGAGCTCGACCTGGTTGTGAGCGGGTCCAGAGACGGTACGTGTATTTTGTACACTCTACGCCAGGGTCGATACATACGGTCCCTCTTACATCCCCACAGGAAATCAATCTCACTATTGGCTGGTACCATCATAATATATATATATTCATACACTTATAATATGCATACATTTATATATAACATTGATAAAGCATCTCTCTCTCTCTCTCTCTCTCTCTCTCTCTCTCTCTCACACACACACACACACACACACACAACTCTCTCTCATTCACGTTTGTGTATATCGAAACGTGCAAACAAACATAAATGCCTTTATACTACATATACATATACATAGTTGCATACATACAACATAGATGCACATATATATACATAATATATGTTTTTCATACAGTTTTTAACACGGGCATGTGGTGTTTTACTCAAATGAAGACCTAAACATGTTTACTACTAATCAGAAACACACACATACACCCACACACACACATGCAATATACGTTTAAAGCTAAAATATATAATACAAATGATAAATATATTGTTTAATGCTAAAATATATAACATTGCATGTGTGTGTGTATTATTAAGCTGATTAATGACTCAAAGGATAATTTTTAAGTCAGTTTGATAATTACATAAAATTAGAGGGTCAGTTTGATAATTTCCATATATATATATATATATATATATATATATATATATATATATATATATATATATATATATATATATATATATATATATATACATACCAACTAAAATATATGCATATCTATATATAATGTGTGCGTGTTTATATATTATGTTGTATATTTTATATATTGTATACAATAAAAATATAAAACATGAACATTTCTATATATATTATTCATTACTAATATTATTTATCATAATTTGGTACAGGTTCGGCTGTTTTGTGCATTGTTGTGACACTGAAGGACTGTTTCCTTGTTGGAACTAGAGAAGGCAAGGCTTTGATATTTGCTGTGGCCACAGTGAAGATAAGATAATGTGTATATATATATTTAACATTCTAATTTTTAATCATTTTTCAAAATATATTGTGTATTAGTGACTATATTATATTCAGCTTGTATATATATAAATATTTGTTATACATATAAATATGTTCTTGAATTTAATAGTTAATTTTTAAAGTGTGACATTATATTTTTCTTTTTAATATAAATTTTTTCCCTTAATTATATATTGATTTTGTTTTCTTTAATAAATCTTCTTTGATTTAACATATACTTGTTTTTGAGTATTTATATTTATATAATTTATTGTACTTTAGGTACAAAATATATTTATCTACATTTTTACATTATATTTGCAAAATTATCAAATTTAACTCTTCAATACTATATACAACATAACACACACACGTCAGGAATATAATTGAATAATATTTTATTTAATATTTATATGTGTTGATAATGTGTATATTATTATATATGTTTATGTGTGTATATACAATATAAACCCAAGTATAGTAAGGTTTACCACTGGTGGAGCAAGAAATTGGTAACTATATTTCATGAATAAATTTTTTATGCAAATTAATTAAATCATAGGTAATATTATTGTAATAGTAATTAATTAAATAAGGTATCTACAAGCATACTACATAACCTTAGTACATTTTTGTGTGCATGTGTATTTATATACAGACGCTCATACATACACATTTAGTTTAATAAGCATTGTGTAATGTTGTGTATTTTAACATTAAATATATATAACGCATATAGTTATATTTATACTTATGATTATATAATATTGTATATTATAGATAATAACATATCATAACATAGATCACATATAACACATTTAAATGATATAATATATAATAACATATCATGTATCTTATTTTATGCTGTTATTTTGATTAACAATATGGTTCACTCATATTATTATATATGTTCTCTGGACTACAACACTATGATACATGAACAAATCATTCATGGCAGAACAATGCAAGTTAAGCATTGGCTGGTAGATATCCAACCCGGATTGCCTATGTGGCATAAAATGATTGGCTACATCTACAACTTTACTCCGGAGGAATTATAACTTTTTTTGGAGATCTGACTATTGACCACCGTGAGATCAGCATATTCCTTTTTGAATTAATTTTAATTTTTTTATTTATTTTTTAATTTAATATTTTGTATAACCTCATGGAGCCATGAGGTTATAAAATATTTTATTAATATAACTTCACGCGTGAAATATTTTATTAAATATATTTAATCTCTTAACCTCAGCACAGATATATTATATTAATATATTTTACTAATTAATTTAAAAATTAAAATATACATTTTTAAAAGTAATTACTTATTCAAGTGTTAAACATGTGCATATGTTTGACACTTTGTATTTGTAGTTTAGCACTTCAAATTAAAATTTAACACTTGTTTGACAAAAATAAAGAGAAACAACAACTTACCAACATATTATATTGTTTGATTATGTTGGTGAATTATTGGGAAAATTCTGGGACGTTTATTGCCGCGTTAAATCCAGTGGCTTAGATTTCTTAGATATAATAAGGGTCGTTTTGCACCACACTTAGCAGTCAAACCCTTAAGCATAACCTTCATTAATGCAGCCGAAAATATATAATTACTATGCCAGAAATATGTAATAAATAAAATTAAAAGGACGCTAAGGGAGGGGGAGGGTCATTTAGCATCCCTTAACTTACCGTCCGGCATTATTTATTACATATTTCCAACTGCATTAATTAAGGCCATGCTTAAGGGTTTGACTGTTAAGTGTGGTGTGAAACGATCCTAAGTGACATTGATATGTACCTCGGCTAATTAAACGGATGAGGTTGACTGGGGTCAGTTAACTCACTTAACTGTTGTTGGTGCCATGCAATTTTAACACAATTAACTAGTACTTAGGGTCGTTTTGCACCACTCTTAACTTAACTTAAGTAAGCTTAAGTAAGGGAAAATGGATTCGCACTCGCCATTAAGTTGAGTAACTTTTTTAAGGGTTTGACTGTTAAGGGCATTAAATTCGCACTAGCATTTAACTTAATAAATTGCTTATTTAAGATTTTTTAAGGGTTTGACCACTAAGGAAGTTCTTAACTTAACTTATTTTAAGGGAACAATGCAAAATTACAAAGAAAATTTAAGGGAGGTGTGGGAGTCCCTTTGCCACCCTTAACGACTCACGAGCTCGCCACCTTTTTCACAATCTTTTAAAAATAAAATTTTTTATGCATAATAATTAACATATATAATTAAAATTAAAAAATAATACAAATGAATTTCTTAAAGTATTCTCATTATTCTTAATATATCCTTAGTATATTCTCATTTTGTCTTAATTTTCTGTAAGTTTCTCATGTGCCATCGGGAAAAAAAAAATCCATTTGGAATGGCAGAAGAGCGAGTAGATCAGGTAGTCTTCCATTCTCTCTTCTTCTTTTTTTGCATTCATTTGCATTTAAGAGGCGGCCCAAAGCCCTATTGGGTATGACTTGAGCTTCACCAACTCTGTCCGAGGTTAAAGGGCAGCCCAAAGCCCCATAGCAACTACTAGGTCTAGCTTGAACTTCACTAGCTTTGTTTGAGCTCAAGGGGCGGCTCAAAGCCCGGCAGCAACTGCTACCAGACTTTTTACCAACCCTGGCTGGGCTGGCTTGAGCTCGGCCAATGTTGGCCAAGCTTTCTACCGGCCCTAGCTGTGTGTGTGCGTTGTGTCGTGTGTGAGTGAGATTTACTTATAAATAATAAAAATTGTATTATCCAATATATTTTCGATTTCAAAAACCCTTATATGGATGCCACTTTACATACACAGTCTACAATGTACATGTTATATGTACATGCGTACTCTTTTTAATTCTTAATGTATAAAGAGCTAGCATTTACATATCAATATACAGTATAATTCATTTGCATAAATATATTTTACGTGCTCATAACTTCCACAAATAAACATCGTGAGGTGGCACTTCAAGATGAAGAAATTGAACTCCATGTATTAATATAAAATTGATTCAAGTTTATATAATGCCAAAATCATATATAACACAGTTATTAATGTAGAATTGATTCAAGTTAATATATAATGCCAAATCATATATAACACAGCTTATGTTATAATAATGTACACATATGAATAGACACGTACACAATTGCATTAGTATTTATATGCAGACTTAGAAGGAGGTTCGACAAATCTCCATTTTAAACACAAGCTTTACCTTAGTTCCAATGTTATTGGAGACTTTAGCAAAGCAATAAGAAGGCCAAGATGAAGATGAAGGTCTATAATTATAATTGTTAATTATTATGTAACACCTAGCTTTTTTGGGGTGGATCTCACTAATTGTATATATATATATTTATTATAATTTTTTTGTTTTACCACAATAGATATCATGTGTTAAAAGATAAACATGAAATATGAAAAAGAATGTATATTTAAAAATAGAATATATTCTACATTTTTTTTATTAAATAAATAAAATATGAAATGCAAATACATGTATACACAACGTTAACACACATGCATATGTATATATAATATTTTTTCATGAAGTTTTTATTTGTTTAAACATATCCAAAATATATAAAATTTAATTATTATAGAATTACCCATATACAATATTATATATAAGTATATAATTTCATTCTCATCATATTTAAAATTTAATAAAAATTAAGGATGCACATATTATTTAAATCATGAATACTATAATATATTTTAAAGTGGTTAAAAATATTTATTACAAATTGAAAATAATTTTTTATTACAAACTGAAAATTATTTAAAAATATTTATTATAACTTGACATAATAATGTTAATTAAATGTAGATATGTTAAGTTTATTCAAAATAATTAAGTTAATAATCTCAACTTAAATGTAGATATAAAAGTATATTATATTAAGGGTAATAATCGAATTCATTGCCCTTAATATTATGGTAAATATTTATGCGAATCCATTGCCCTTAACACAATCTTTTAATTTAAGTTAAGGGTTAGTACGAATTTATACCCTTAATTAACTTTTCTTCTTAAGAGAGTTGATGCAAATCAAATGCACCCTTAACCCTTACTAACTTATGTATGCTAAGTTAAGTTAAGTGTAGTACGAAACGAACGTTAAACACTTAACTGGCCCATTCTATTAAATCACCTTAATATAATCAAAATCATCTTATCTCACAGAAAAAAAGCAGATATGGTATAATGGAGCCATCAGTTGGATCCACTCAATATCACTGTTACACGGACTCGAGAAACTACTATATAGAGATCTGGTGCAATGGATTTCATCAGTCCCGTTGTCTCGTGTGTTGCACAACCATTCAAGAACTTAATCACACGGACTTGCTGGCACGACGAAAACATTGAGCAGCTCAAAGACAGGATCTCGAGCATTCAGACTAAGCTCCTAGAGTTTGAGGAACTCAAAAAAAAATGATCCAGGTTCCAAAGTTATCAGATCCAGCAGAACACTGTCTCTCAGCAATGGCGCACCAAAGCTGATAGAGTGGTCACTGAGTGTGAGACAGCAAAATTCTGGAATCTCATTGCCAGGTACATCAGTTTTTACAGTACACATATATTGTTGTTAGATCTTAATGGTTTCTATGGAAAGATTAAAGATCAATTGACAGCTTCGACATCATTAGTCGCGACATGGATTCTCACGTGACACGAGCAGCAGCCACCAGTCCGACAATCAACCTTTGAGAGCCGACGCACGCCAAGAGATCTTCCAGTTATCAAGTACCTCAGACAAGATGTCCCAGACTACATCTTAGGTGTGAAGCAATTTGAACTTCTTTGAGCTATAGCCTTGACATGTATTCTTTTGCTCAGGAATGGACGAAACTCTCAAAGAAGCTAGTAGCATTTAACTTAATCAAATATATAAGAGGATAAAGTCACCAAGATTAATAAAGTTGCGTTTATGTTGTGCACAACACACAAGAGAGAGAGAGAGGCTTACTCGTTTTTTAGCGAGTGCTAAGTTTGTAGCAAGTGGTGGATGCTATACTTGGTGGTGACAAGGCTTGGGTTGGGGTCTGGGGCATGGGAGGCTCCGGAAAGACAACGTTAGCAAAGACAGTCAACAATGATCAAACTGTTGGTGAACATTCAAAGACAACATCATGTGGATCACTGTTGGCAAAGATGCGACAACAGCTACTTTGCAAAAGCAGCTGAATGGTGTGCTTCCGCTGGATGGTGGCCGGGATGGCACTATGAAAGACACCAAGCTTTGGGCAAGGAATGTGCTGCACAACGTGCAGTTTTCCTTTTGATTGGACGACGTGTGGGAGTTTTCCACGTTGGAAGACTTTGACTTGTTGGAAGAATCAACGTCAAGTAAGATCGTGATCGCAAGGAGAAAGATGGACATTCTGAGGAAACGAGGGGCACATTATATTGAATGTAAGTTGTTGTCGGAGGAGGAGAGCTCATCGCTGTTCATTTCAAGGGAGTGAGTTGGAAGCGGATGATCCTTTAGTGACAGTGGCGGAGCAAATCACGAGAGAATGTGGCCGGCTTCCTCTTGCTTTAGAGGTCATAGGGAGGCAAATGTCTGTGTATGAAAGAGACGTGGCATCTTGGGAGTGGTGCTTGAGAAAGTTACAAGGAATTCCATGATAGAGTTGGATGGTGACCTTGAAGAGAGAGTGTTTAGGCAGTTGAAGTTCAGTTATGATGAACTGAAGAACTTGAAACATCTGGATGGTAAAAAGGTTCAGGAGTGCTCTCTGTATGTTGCAGCTTTCCCTGAAGATGCTTGGATTAAACTTGAAGACTTGGTCAAGTGTTGGAGTGGCGAAGACTTGGTGGGTATAGATGATGCCAAAGAGATATCCAATCTCTTGAAAGACAGGTCACTTGTACAGCACGAAGTGAATGGTCTAACGGTGTTGAAGGTGTGGAGATTAAAGTTCACGACGCTACGTGAACTCTGCATTGAGATTCTGAAAGGAAAGCAGTGGACCCAAGAAAGTCACGAGTCTGGTTGTCTCTTTGGCTATAGAATCGAGCATCGGGTGCTTCGCAAAGTTTCACTCCCAAGTGGTCACGTGAGTGATGTGTTGCTTTTGGATGGCAACGAGGATTTCTTGACTTATCTATAGCCAATCAAGTCAGCATCCGGTGCTTCGCAAAGTTTCACTCCCAAGTGGTCAATTCCCAGCAAATATACACGTGAGTGATGTGTTGCTTTTGGATGGCAACGAGGATTTCTTGACTTATCTATAGCCAATCAAGTCAGCATCGGGTGCTTCGCAAAGTTTCACTCCCAAGTGGTCAATTCCCAGCAAATATACACGTGAGTGATGTGTGCTTTTGGATGGCAACGAGGATTTCTTGACTTTGGATGAGGACTTGATAAGGATGATCTCAAGGTATTGAGCATGTGCAAGACTCGAGTTACAACCCTCCCTGAAAGTATTTCACATTTTTCACGGCTTCGCACACTCGACCTCCGATGCGAAGGACGCCATATCGGAAATGACTAATCTGAGGCACTTGTATTTGAGGTGCGAGAACTTTAAACTTGACCTCGTGAGCAGACTTGTTTCTTTGGAGGAGTTTTACCTTAAAAACAAGGGTTATTTGAAGGTGGACACTGTAGACTGCAGCAGTCTTGCATGTCTCACCAACCTCAGAAGTTTGCATATTTCTTTCGGTCGTCAACATCAAGCTTAGATGAGAATTCCAGCTGCTTTCACAAGACTGACGCATCTCCGTATATTGACGTTAGAGATACGGAACGGTGGGATAGACCTCACGGATGCCGGCTCAGGTCTTAAGGAGCTTGAGGTTTGCCGTCTTAAATATGCAAGTCAATAAGAGGTTATGTGAGAAACATTTTAGGGGCTTGGACGAAGTTGAGATCTTTGAAGGTTTGGGAGAAAATGAAAACGTCATTGAAGACGTTGGATGGATTAAGAGTTGCTTAAATCTGCGGGACCTCACTTGGGAAGGCGATTTTGATGCCCAGGGACGTCTCTCACTTCCATGTCTGGAAAGCATTTTCTTGCGGGGATTGACAAAGCAGCCGGGAGATGACATGTTCAACTCTCAGGCAATGGTGAAGCTACCTCAAGTTGAGCTAAGATTGACCTGCCTGTATCAATCACATCACTTCCAAAGCTGAAGGAGTTGACAGTGAACGGTGGTCACCTGGAGAGTCTTGTTTCGGAAAATGCAAAGGAGTTTCCAAGTCTCGACCATACTTCATGGGAGCAGTTGGCAGGGGAATTTTTCAAGTCACATGCAGCCGAGGTAAAAATAAAAGCATTGGGTTCTATACAGGTGGGAAATCATGGCACTGCATTCCTTGTTCAACAGGGGCAGTCACTGGTCTCAGAGACCTTACGATTTATGGTGATGTGGAGAGAGTCTTACACGAGCATTTGGACGCTCCAAACTCTTATTTCCTCGAGCTGCACACTCTCGTATTGGGTGATAACAACGCTTGCACGGTGCTCCCTTGCAGCATTGCAAGGTTACCTGAGCTGGTAACTATGGATATCCTTAGCTGCAAAAATCTTAAGAGTGTTGTTGAGGATGAATGTAAGGACAGAGAAAAGCTTTTCCCAAAGCTCACTGTCCTGTCATTAGCGTTCCATCTTGGCTACGTGAGCGACCTCACTTGCAAGTTGTTATCCGCGAGCGTTTTATATAAATCATTGTTGTTTCTACTTTGGTAATATTTTCGGTTTTAGTATCTTTTAATCTAAAGCTTATAAATCTATTTATTTATTAATAAAAAATGTGGTGTGAAAATATACCTTAGCTAAACTTAAGTTTAACTCAAACTAATAATATAGCTTAGACACTTAAATAATAACCTTTAAAACGCACACACACACACACATTGAAAGTGCCTTGTGCCTCAATTGAACTCACCAAACTTCTCCGTTCATCCGGTATTTCCTCAGACAAAGAAGAAGACGAAGACTGAGCATCAACCCCCCGAAACTTACTAAGACTGATCATCAACCCCATGTGTGTGTGTGTGTGCACATCCTATGTATATACAATTGCACTAAACTTATATATTCATGATTATATATATATATGTGTATATTTATATATATATATAACACATACTTTTTCTAATGGTTTCTGAATTTAAATTCTGGTTTTGAAAATGACTCCAAGTTGACTTATGTAAAGGCTGTTTGCTTTGAATAATATGTGTGTATAGACGGATTATGCAGGGTGAATTCAGGGTGAACCTACATACATACGAATAAGCGTCAGGGTATGTACATAGAAGAATCCATTTTAATATAATATCATACAGGTTGGTCTGTTAAAAAATTAAATTATTTTGACAAATAATAAATATTTACATATGTATAACTTTTAAATTATATTAAAAAGTTGAATGTGACGAATTGCTTGTCACATGAACAATAACATGAGAAAAGTATATAATTGTTATCTTTTATTTTTTCAGCATTATATATATTAATAAAATAAGTTTAAATACTAATAAAAGAAAAATCATTATATTAATAAGACATTTTATTAAGTCTTTACAATATTTATAATAAATATGATAGTTACTATAAAATATTTAATTTTATAGATGCATAGATATAGTTTTTTAAAAATTATTTTTCTACGAATTTGTAATCATTGTAATTAACAAATAGGAGACAATTATAAAAAAATTTAATATTTTAAAAATAAAACCATATAAATTAAATAAATTTTTAATTTTATTATCTTCTTTAAATTTGTATCTGAAGAGTTTATTATAGCAAGTGATAAATTCTTTATATATAATTTAGTAAAATTTTATACTTTTGAATTAAAACAACAAAAAGTATACTATACAAAATTGTAACTATTTTATTGATTACATTAAATCATGTTTACTGGATAATATAACTTTACAATTTTTTTATTAAATAAAAATTAGACAATGTTTACATTATGTAAGTCACCACTTTTTTTAATTAAAATATGTATTCTATCTTTAAATGAAACCATTTCATTTTTAATTAAAAATTTATAATAAACTTTATTTATGTAATTTGTGTTAAAATTCTACTTTCTTATATGAGAACACTAATGAATGGTTATTAAAGTTTTATTAATGTGTGTTTAGAAATCTTTATCACTTATTATTTTTTATTTAATTAGGAATTTCTTTACTTAAAAGCAAATATATATTTTAAATAAAATATTATCATTTATAGTTTTATAAAAAAAACACA
Organism: Selaginella tamariscina; assembly: GCA_003024785.1. Taxonomy (NCBI): domain Eukaryota; kingdom Viridiplantae; phylum Streptophyta; class Lycopodiopsida; order Selaginellales; family Selaginellaceae; genus Selaginella; species Selaginella tamariscina. The sequence goes on along the minus strand of PUQB01000012.1, from coordinate 377,280 downwards.
CTTATTAAAAAATGTTTACTTAATTTTGATTATTTATAAAACTTCGTAACTCTTATAAAGAAATCTTGAAGACTTTGAAATGTATTGTTGTCATTTGATAACATAATTTTTCAAATATATTTTAAAATAGTAAATATTTTATATAATTATAATTTTCACTAAATTTACATAACTTAATAATATGAGAATAGATTGTCAATGTTCTTATTTAACTTACATGATTAATATGTTATTTTTGTCTTTATGTATGCATTTCTTCATTGAAAAATAATTTGTTATTACATTTATTTGTTATATTCAAAGCTAAGCATATTGAAAAGAAACTCTGTTGTTCAATTTGTTTCAATTATAAAGTGTCTAAGTTAATAATTAAAAATAAGAAAAACTTAAAAATTCAACATAATATTCTCAAAGTTTAAACACTCCACTTTAAATACTATACATATCCATGATAAAGCCCAAGTTTTTTTTTTATCTTAGTTTGGCATAATAAACATTTTTTATCTAATTATAAATTAAAGTCAAACCCACAACCTTAGTCAAAATAAAAGGTTAAAGGTTATTCTTCAACTCTTAACTACGACTTCAAAAATCTTATATTTGAAAAAGCTTTAAAGAGCAAAATATTTACTCTAACCCTAGCTATAACGTTCCATGGGGTTGTGAAAATCTTTTATTTAGGAGAATCTTTTCATAAGTATAATTGATATTTCAATAAGGACATTTTATTAAATAATAATATAAATTAAATAATGAACGCAATTATTATTGCAATTATAATAGTAGATGATTAGTAATACAATCGAAGTTTAAAATAAGCATATATAATCTTAAAACATATTTTATTAACATTTGATAACTAAAAGTATTTGAATAAAAATTAAAAGTAAAAATAAAATTTAAATTATTTAATTAAAATATATTCTAAAATATAATTTATCATATGGGATAGTCATTGATGTCTTTGGCAGTTGTACAATTTTTTCTTTATATATAAAAAATTCTAAGTTATGTTTTTTGTAAATTTAGAATATAAGATTTAAAAATAAATATTTATATATTTAAAAGTCTTTATATTTGATAACTTAAATATTCATAAATAAAATACTATATAGACATAATATAATATGGTGTAAACCCGTAAGACATTACGATAAAATTAAATTATAACATTAGTGAATTCATGGAGTTTAAGAGACAATTTTCTGACCTCTGTTATGTACCTTGCAATATTTATGAAGCCACAAATGATAAAAAGATATTTTACAAGGCTTGAAAACCATATATATGATTATGCATTTGAATAGTACACAGCCCTACTTAATATACTAAGCCAGGTATTATAGTCTATAGAATATGGTGTGCCGATCAAACTATTTATATAATCCGCATAGGCCTTCAAAACCATGGAAACCTCCCCAAGCAAATCTTGAAAGATTCTTTGTGCCCATGCCCTCTCCCTCCACTCAACTACACCCTCCATGTTCTCATACTCAGGCATACTTCCCCCGGCCAAGAAGTACATCAGATAAACCAAACTCTCTGCATCTGCTGCTGGATACAACTTCCCTTCTTGTAAAGCATATGTTGATGAGTACATCTGATTAGTTGCTGGAGCATCCTTGTCTTCCAACACTGCATGTCCCCAACCCACTAACACGTAGTAGAAATCTCCATCTCCATCTGGAAGAGAGTGTTCTCATTTATGTATAAATTATATATACTTTATAAATTATATATGTTAGCAGCTAATGTAATGGATTACCTTGGACACATATCACTTGATTTGGAGCAATATTTCCATGTTGAATCCCTACAGAGTTTGCACTCCATAAAGCAGATAACAAATTGTGACAACACCTTATAGCATCCCTAGTAGATAACCAGCCTGTTTTTGCAACAACTACATCCAAAGACTCTCCAGCTGGGCTTGTGACAAGAACTGGGTTGCCACACAGGGCATGCTCACAACTCCTACCAAGGCTCTCAATTGTGCAGTGTCGTGAGTGTAGAATACTCCCGGAGCTTAGTACTTGTGGTAAATACCTACAAGATACACATTTACACAGTTAATAGTTGCATAATAAACTATACACATTTATATATGCATTTATATGCAGATACAAACCTATATACATGCAAATAATATTAAATATATAAAATAAGGCTTTAGAAATAAGAAAGCTATCTAAACTTGAAATAGATATGTGCCTCATGTTCAAACATATTCCTTAGTGTTGGTCATTTGCAAGGTATAGATGGAGGACTTATCACACGGGATTAAGGAGTTGCAATGTTAGAAATTCCCATATGGGAAATTCTTGGTATATATATATATATATAAATTAATGTAATATGGGAACGCTTGATATCTCACTCGTAGTATAATAAAGCACAAGAACACTATATGGGTACCTGCTTGACACGCCCCTCTCTTTCATGTTGTTCAAAACAGTTGCTTGTCTTGTAACATGGTACCACATTGTCATATCATCCCATAATGTGTCTAGTTGAGATGAATGGGGTCCAACATACATAGCCAATGAATTGTCACCATCAACCAACGAAACTGCAGTGTACATGGGATATTTCTCATCTCCCAACATGCCAGTTATCTGAAACTCACGTTTCATGTTTGCATTCTCCACCCATACACTTGCTCCAGGTTCAAGCTTAACAGCTTCAAACTCCCGCACCACGGCATTATCCATATGCTGTATATCATGAACACTCTCTTGATGATCTATTCCATTCTCTTCAATCTCTAAAATCCAACGCTCTATATTTCTTATTTGCAGCTTAGAGCGGTGATTAGCAGCTAATTTTGCTAATGACCTCTTTGGAGATCCCCTACTATGTTCCATTGAGTAGAACATGGCAAGCATCAATTGCAATGACCCAAAATCTTTCCAATTGACATTTCCAAATCTGTTCCAGACTTCCTCCACAGAAGAAACAGCAATATCTGCATGCATCTGAATCCAGTCTACTGCTGCTTTGCAAGGCCATCTAGATTTTGTGTCTAACCTTGTTATATCTCCTCTTAGTCTCACCACTCCACCATACTTAGAATCTACAAATAGTAAATATACAGTATCAAGGTGTGGCCGCCTTGAAGGCTTCTTCTTTGAGTACAACCTTGCCATGAGCATGTGCAATCCATGGAATAAGCTTCTACCGACTATCCTGTTTACATGTTATAGTTATCAAACCATTGTAAACATATATGTATGTATGCATATATGTAAGTCTATATGTATACCTGCTAGTTTCTCCTCCAATTTGTGGTTGGACTTCAACAAATACCACAATATGTTCCCAAAGATTGTTTGTTGTATGCCCCTTCATGCCTACTAGTGCAACTCCATTTAAATGGTCTTCTTTCTCTTGAGGTCCTACCATGAACAATTTTTATTTCTACTCTATTTGATCTTAATATCATAGATTAATCAGGCATGTGCACTGAAAAACATGTAATTTATATATGACATACATACACATAATGAATGCAAACATGTACATTCCATATACATAAGTGTGTAGTTGTTTACCTATTACAATGAAGGGCATTTGGTCATCAGAGCTCCATAAAATCCTCCATAACGTTTGGGCAACTGTATAGACAAAATCTTCAACACGTGCAATCATTGAGTTCTCAGATCTTGACTGCATTCTCAATCGCTGTTGGAAGTTAATACTTTCGATATCATACTCAAGCTGTTGAAGTTGATCAAAATGAAATGGCTCTTTAAATTGCTTTTCTCTATTTGCAAGTTTTTCCAATAGCCATTCTTGTGTGTGGGATATGAATTCCTCATAATCCACAAACCTTTCTACAGGATCTCGTAGTCTAGTAACTGTAAAATCAAGAAACAAGTTAACACTATACTTAAGGGGAAATCATTTAAGGAAAATTATTTAGAACAAGATACTTGGAGCATATAATTTCCATACTGACTATGTTTTCTAGTAGGGGATGAATCTATAGTTGTGGAAATCAGACAGTGAATAAGAACATGCAAAACAATTCCTATTCATAATGTACCATATTTCATAGTGGTAGCGCTTTCTTGTAAAGATCTTCTTCTTTGTACGTGATCATAGTTACAACATCCAGTGGGGAAAAACATCTCTTCGCTATCTATGCTGTTAAGTGATTAGGTTTATGGATACTGTATAAAGTATTTTATTTAGGATTTAGCATATGCATGGTTATATATTGATTTTGCACGTGTTTATGCGTGCGTGGCTGCACGTGTGGCTCTATGTATAAGTTTACGTGATATACGTGCGTGGCTGCACGTGTGGCTCTATGTACAAGTTCACGTGATTTAAGAAAAAGAAATTGGAAAAAAATATGTTGGGTCTGCAACTGGTCTCCATGTTTAACAATATAACATATTATATGGGTGTACATCAAAATATCCACAAGCTTCAATGTACATATAAATATAATCTATAGCAAAAACTTAAATTTTTTAATCTCAAAATGCTTATATAAATTTAAAGCATAATCATAGGGCATGTAACAGAGGCAAGAAAACACTCTTAGATACTCCATGAATGTTGGAAGTAGAGAAATAAGGTTATTGAAATGCCTTGTGTCAAAAACACACTAGATGAGAAAATATATTTTAATAATATATCCTAATTTAATAACTTTGATTTTAATTTAGTTTTAATTTTACTTAAAAAATTTTAATTAAAAAAATGTTAAATTGTTATTATTATAACATAGAGCATTAGTGAATCCAAAGAATATGCATTTTCTATATTTTCTTATGTATTGAATAAATAAATTGTATAAGTCTATCTATTATAAAATTAAAATTGTTATACAATGAAATTATGAAAAACACACTTATGAGATAGGACACTGTTAAGTTATTGTTAGGAAATCAATTTAATGCCTATTTAGATATTCTTTTTATGGGCCTTTTATATGTTTCTTAAATACAAAATTCTGCACCATGTTGTACGGTAGACTAACTTTTAACCTTCAACTTCATTTTAATTCATATGAATTGCATGTAATTAATATAAACGTAGGCATATACCAACTCATGAATATGTATATTATTAAAAGTGGAAATGGTAGGATAACAATGTTTCTTTTGAATGTTTAATATTAGTTATAGTAAAATTAAAATCATGTTTCATGTTAGGACCTTAAGAGAAACAAGACCATTTAAATGGAGTTGCACTAGTAGGCAAACATGCAACAAATAACATTTGGGAACATATTGTGGAATTTGTTGAAGTCCAACCACAAACAACACAATCAGTAGAAGCATATTCCATGGATTGCACATGCTCATGATTGTACTCAAGGAAGAAGCCTTCAGTGCGGGAACACCATGATACTGCATATTTACTATTTGTAGATTCCAAGTGTGGTGGAGTGGTGAGACTAAGAGGAGATATAACAATGTTAGACACAAAATCTAGATGGCCATACAAAGTAGCAACAGACTCGATTCCAACACATGCAGATATTGATGTTTCTTCTATAAGGAAGTATGGAATAGATTTGGAAAGGCCAACTAGAAGGATTTAGAGGCATTGCAGTTGATACTTGCCACATTCTACTCAATGAAGCAGAGCACAGGATCTCCGAAGAGGTCCTTGGCAGAATTAGTTGCTAATCACTGCTCTAAGTTGCATATAAGAAATATAGAACGTTAGATTTTGGAGATTGAAGATAATGAAATTGATCATGGCTGTTCAGAATCTACCCTATCTCTAGCACTTACTGCACGCGTAGCATCGAAGAGCAAGAAATGTCACCATCAAACCCTAAAACCCTGTCACTGTTAGTTTACGTCTCAACAACCTGGTGCTCAAAAGACTCCGAGGCCCCCCGGAACAAAGCGAACTTGGTCGGGCCCAGCAGTTTGGTGAGCATGTCCGCCACCATCTCATCCGCAGAAGAATGAGCCACCTTCACCAAACCACCTTCTACAAGCTCCTGAACGTAGTGAAACTGAATGAGCACATGCTTGGTCCGTCCATGATAGACGGGGTTTCTTGCTCACAGCAATGCTACTCTGATTGTCACACAACTGAGCATGGGGGTTTGTTGCACCGCTCCAAGCTCCTGTAAGAGTCCCGCATCCATATAAGCTCTTGCATCCAAAAGTGAGGGCAATGTACTAAGCCTTTGCGGACGAAAGGGCCACCACACTCTGCCTCTTGCTGCCCCCACGCAATCCAGGCCCCGCACAATTCCAAAGAGTAGCCAGTGGTAAACCGAGCTCCTTTGTTTGTCCCCCAACTTGCATTAGTGTAAGTGACCAGCTGAGTGTCACGGCCTGAGAAGCATAGGCCGTGTTGAGGCGTTCCCTTTAGGTACCTGACTACATGTTGGTAGCCTTTCAATGACACAAACTCGGAGCAGATCCAAACTGGCTAAGCAGCACAGTGGCATATGCTATGTCCGGTCTAGAGGAAAACGCTAGAAACATCAAACAACCTATAAGGCTGCAGTACGAAATCTCAGAATCACATATCTCTCCTCCCGTCTGAGGCGTCGAGTTCGGATTGATAGCACTGACGAGCATGGGAGTTTCAACTAGACGGCAATTCTGCATGCTAAACCGAGAGAGAAGAGATTGCACATAGTACTGCTGGTGAATCTTTAAAGTCCCAGCCTACATATCCCACTCAATTTGTAGGCCCAAGAATGTCTTCACTTCTCTCATGTCCTTCATCCGAAACCGTTGCATAATTTAAAATAAATATTTGTATAAACATTTTTATATGTAGTATAGTTATTAAACTAGAGAAAAGGTATACTAAAAGGTTCAAAAGAGCTTAGAAATTGTGTAAATTACTATGTACATGATGAAGGCCCTAAAGCTGATTGGGTAGTAATAAATGTACATCAGAAGGTATATTAAAATATAGACCAGTAAATTTAAGTTAATCAATTCAGTGCTACAATCGGATTACTTTGAGATATTTGCTTTAATACCAGGAACTAAGCTTCAAGAGGTAACCTATATTTATATTATACATTTATTAAATTACTTTCTATATTATTTTATTTGTGTGTGAATTTGTAACCAACTCCTCTCAATGCAGGTAAGCATACAATCTGACGAAGGTAAGCCATTAAAATTTATGCATTCATCACATGTGTGTATATGTACATTCATATATATCTGCACATGTTTTACTTATTGCTTATTTGTTTATTTGTTTATTTGCATGATTATTAATTTAAAAAATAAGGTGTTTTAAAGTGCATATATACTTTATGCATATGTGTGAAGAGCTCATATACCTAAGTTAGAGCCTACACTTTTCTAAATGAATGTAAATGAATATTAACTTTGTGGTAAATTTTTCTTTAGTAAAAACAAGTTAAAATTATGTGAGAGTGAATCCAATGAGCCTATCAATACTTTTCAATAGCTCGCCATAATAATTAGCCATACCAATGTTAAAAACCATCCATTACAAAAAACTAATAGTTAAACTTGATAGACTCATCATAATAGTTAACCATATCATGCTAAAAATCATACTTTTTAAAGTACAAACCATTATAAAAACCAGTGACTCAACTTTGGACTCATCATAATAATTAACCATATTAAAAACCAAAGGTACACAAACTAATTCACAAATCATGTGCCACACTTTGTCTAAAATCACATGTAAAATAACACATTAGACCATTCATATAACCTTTCCAAAAACAACATAACAAGGCCATTTTAAAAACCATTTATTGTTTTTTGTTTTCTAAAACCAATATGGTTTTCAAAAATGATTAGTTCAAAGTTCATCAACTAGTTTTTAAAATGGTTTTTTAAAGTAATAACCACGTGATGTAATGTGTATTGTTTTAGGATGGACGAACAATGGAGGGTTGATTATCTTGTGTGCAAATTCAAAAACAAGCTTTGTGAAGCAAGGTGGATCAATCATGCTACCTTACAATCTAAAAATGGTGAGCTATCGAAAAGCATTTGAGGATCCTCGAGCTTACTTTGTGATAAGAGGTAGGAGAAAGATTATGAAGAGCTTGATCAAAGCAGGTGTGAGTACTTTTAAAAATACAGAGAGCGAAGATGAGTAAAAACAGGGAGTTTTTTCCACATGGTTGTGGCTTGTCCTAGTGGTAGTAAGTCAACCATTTAAGACTTTCTTAGTATTCTTAAGAAATATGGAAGTTGGACATGCCTTGGGTGGATGGATAATGTTTTTGTGAGGCTCAAAAAGGGTTATAAGCTCAGTATAAGGCCATGGTGCAAGACTCGTTAGATTTGGGGTATGAATTATCTATATATCGCAGCATGTTGACAACCAACCTTAGTGCGTTGCTCCCAAAAGAAGAACATTTAAGAGCAACACAGCTGATATGGAGTTGTTGGGGGAGTTGCCAGAAAGGATCAAGGAGGCTCTAAGGTGCGATTGCACTTTGTTCCATTTTAGTGGCATTGTAGGGACGAGGTCATGGATATGCAGGCATATTCGACTTTTGGTGAATGTGTTGTGCAAGTAAGATTCCCATTATTTTGTTCTTCTATATGACATCTAACTTATTGTAAGCATTCTCAAGTAGTTGAAAAGTCAAGGAAGTAATGATTTAGTTGATTCATTTTAATATTTGGCTCCATTGGCTAATTTAAGTAAAAAAAACCATTGTTTCCAATATCTTCTAGAGAAGCATGATTAAATTCTATGAGACACACACCAATTGGGAGATATTATGCCTTTGAAGTGAAGCATTCCGCCTATTCTTACTATAAAAAGTTTAAGCTTATTGGCATCGTAGAAGGATTGGCAAATTAAAGTCTTTTTCAATGTTAAAGAAATGCATGCTCAAGAATTCAAGTTGCTTACTTTATTTGGGAAATTATAGCTTATGTTTATTAGAAGAGGTGGATATAAAGCTCAAAACATACATGTTTATTAAAAGTAAGTCAATGTAGATTTTGTAAAGATTGGGTCAAATGTTATAAAAGGATGTCAATTTTAAAAAGGACGAGGTGAATAAAGTTGAAACAATGTTTGAAGAGTTAAAAGTTTTTGATAAAAAGAAGCAAAAACTTAAATTGCAATATGAAGATTTTCTGGTTAAGGAATTACTCAACTTGAGCAACGAGGATGACGATTATAATTCTGAGGATAAATGTGTTCAAGAAGTTGATAATGAATGGCTATCACTTCTTAAATTATTTGGGTTTGCATGATGAATCAAAATGTCCTTGAGGAGGTTAAGAATGTCCATCATAAAAGTGTGATGGCCAAAAATAATGACGAACCTATCTAAATCTATGATAATTGGAGCTGCTTACCCACGAGGAAGTTCATGGAATTGCACAATTAGACTCCATCATCGTGTTTCTATTTTGAGAGTCAACTTATGAACAAGGAAATTAATTATACTAGATAAAGTACATACGCATTACTAATTATTTATCATTAAAAGATGACCTTAATATGTGTAACTATGTTTTCGAGAATACATATATATGTAGACTCATGCATATGTGTACATGTGTGCATGGGTACACATTGCTATAACAGTCCTAATTTGTATCAAAATAAATATTATATATATATATATATATATATATATATAATGCATCCACGTGTAACTTGGAAGAAGGTCTTATATATAAATTGTATATTTTATAGATATGTATACAAACATGGAAATATAATGTTTAGGATGGAGCTTAGTTGAGTTCTCATGGGGCGAAAAGTGTTCCAATGTTCAAGTGTTCGAGTGTTCAAGTACTTGCATCAAATGTGTGTGTGTGCGTGCACTCATTATATAGCTATATATTATCAAAGTTATATGATTGTAAATATTAGCATTGTAGCTAGAATACATATTATAAAATATATATTTTTTTTTTACATATTCTAATGTAAGAAAGGGCATCTTTGAGGTATAAGACATCAAATACTCTAATTAATAAAATAATTAGTAATTATTTATGTCTTTTTAATTTTATAATTTCTTCTCCTTTTTATTAAACAGTGTATGCAACAATAATATAATAACTTATGTTTTTCATTGGATATGTAAAGGTTGACATATTTTAGTAGTTAATCCTAGGTTTTTTATTATTCTTTTCTCTAATTTAATTTTACAAACTCGTCACATATACCTTGCACATGAAGTACAATTTTAAAATACAAGTGTATTTAGAATATTAAATTTTTTAAAAGTATTTTAATTTTGAAAACCTAATATAGAAAATAATCAAGAAATCAATTCCATATCATTGTGTAGGGAAAATATATTCGTTTAGTATACTATATTAATTAATATAACTTATAATTGCTCCTACCTACTTTCATTCAATACAATACAACACATGATATGAATTTTATTAATATTGTATGTTAGGGTTTGACATTGCTTTATTAAAAAGACTAAAAAACAATAATTAAATAAGTCTTGGTGCATTTTACAAATCTTTAAATATTAAAGAAAAAAGGAAAGAAGATCAAATATATTGAAAATGTTTTTAATAATGAGAGTAAAATATTTTTAAATGATGGTGTGGATAACAACAATAAACTTAATAGAATATATGAGAAGGAAATATAAAAATTTACTTGGGAGGTAAAACATGAGTGGGAATATTTAATTGTATTTCAAAATTAAGTTAGAGTTAAATGTAAGGCTTAATGTCGATCTTAATGAAATAAAAAAAATCCTTTTGTAAGTTCTAGATGCGCCACATTTTAAATTCTAAAACAACATTACAAGTCTACGTGTGGAATATGATAAGACCATGTTTAAAATAAAGCTCTTTGTACTCATTTTGTATGTTTATGTTTATGCCTATTAAAAGACATAACAAAGCTCTTTAAAATCATTAATATGTTGTTGCAATATAAGATAAAGAGAAGATATGAATAATGATTATAATGTGACAACTTTAGTTTGTTGTAGAATAGGATTTACTATTAAATCATTTTGAGGCACTTTACTTACATTAAATAAAGCAAGGTTTACCAAATATGCCTCCACGTATTGGTTAGGGTATATTCTTAAATATGACTTTATGAATAAAATTTATTAATGTTATTAGAGATGTTTGTTAGGTAATCAAATTAAAAAATGTTCTTGATATGTAATATTGGTTGATGATAGTATTGATAATAGAAAAAAGAATTATATAATGGTTTATATTAATTATTTAAAAGATGGAGGCATTAGAAATCGTCATATTATGGCTCATTGTGCATCTTTTGAACACGTGTGTATGTGTGTGCTCTTGGTACTTGCTGCTCTATTAACATTAAATTCTACATACATAGATAAAATATCATTAAACAATATATTTTTATTAAATATAAATAAATAAATAATATAGTAAAAAGAAATAATATTAATACACCATTATAGAAGTTTTATATAATATTAATCACTTAAATTAATATAATGGCCTTTGCCATGGGGCTTTTGCAAACAAACTAAGTTTATGATTAAATTATATTTGCATCACTGTGTGTGTTTATGTTGCTTAATTTAATTAATATTTTAATACTACGTGTTTGCTCACAAACGTATAGAATTATCTAATATATATTATTTTCATAGACATAAGTTTACATAAAAGTCAAAAAATTATTTAACATTGTCAATAAAACTCACATCATGTTTAATATTACATTTTATTTCTAGTTGACAAAAACTTGAAACCTTCACATTTATACAATAGTTAATAATAAACAAAGTTTATTTTTAAGTATACTATGTTAATATACAAAATTATACACGCACACACAAAGGACACATGCTAGTGTTTGCTAATTAAATATGTAAAGTTTAAGTTTGTATGTCCACAAGAGATATTAGCAATTTAATAATAATTAAAGATTATTAATTAAATATGTTATATTAAAAAAATATAATCCCGTGTGCTTTGATCCAAACAAAAAACCATTGCAAGCTTCAAACATTATAAGTAAGAAGAGAGGGTTGAAAAGGAAAGAATATATCACCTCCTTTACCCTGGCCAAAAACTGAATACCAATTGCCGCTTAACACATCATATACACACCCCCAATTTATCAAGTGGAAATACATTGTCACTTGGTTCTTCCCACCTACAACCTCGTACTGTTCAAAATCTAAGCTCAATCCTTTTTTACCCCTTGCAGGAAGCATCTTAAGCGGCAAACGTGAAATCTCTTCCCACTTTTTACTCTCTTCCTCTAAAGTATAAATGCAAACCGTGCTCCACATGCTCTCGTCCTCCAAAGGAACAAGCATTACAAGCATAAACTTATTCTCACATAGCACAAAGTAGGGTTCGACATAACGTGGCCTGCGATTTCTAGTGTGCAAGTCATATCCTGGCTGCCAATAAAACGGGGTCCATGTTGCCAAACACTTCACATCTTGACAAGGATCAAACACGTTCATAGATTTAAGTGAACATGTATCATTCGGAGTCATACTTATTAAATACAAGTGGTTGTTGCGTAGCGCCATGGAAACACATGAACTTAAAATGATTTCTCCACCCTCTTCACCAAATGGTAGCACATTAGAAGCCACCCAATTTGCATTGCTGGAGGTGTAGACATGCAGCACAGGCTTTAACCATGTTGATGATTTCCTTTCCACAAGGCATGCTATGATGAACCTTGTACTATCAGTAAGGCACTCTTGAATAGCGACAAAGATTACAGGATCAATATAGAACTTCCTTGATATCGTGAAAGACAACTGGTGAGGAACATGGGGTAGAGGGGCAACTGAGTGAACCATCTGTTGAAGGGATTGCAAACGACAGCACAACCATCGTATCCTGCACCATGGATGCAAACCAACCCATTTGAAGAAGCAGATATACTGTAGAAAACATATATTACATCATCACGATGAGGTATTTCAATATGTAGTGGTAGCTTTCTCCACGATCTAGAGCCCTCCTCCATGAGAGAAAATCCCAATGTGCATATATCATGATTCTTCTCTAGTACAGGCCGAATAAACCAAGTACCCTTAACTTTGTTCTTGATTTGAGCGTTCCAGTCCTTGCAAACGCATCTAAACCGACATAATGTAGGAAGTGGCATGTGGCGAAATAAGATAGAGTAAATATCTTGTGGAAGTTGTGTCCAAATAGTTGAAAGTGATTGTTTTCTTTTAGATTTGTTGATCATGCCATCCCATCTCTTCTTACCATGGCCATGTTTCTTCTCATTTACATGTTCTATAATTACCCTTTTAACCATCTTCGTTTACAATAGAATAGAATCAAACCAACACAAACCTAATCTAGGTTCCTAACTTCTCTTTTTTATATCGTAGGACACCACGCGCACATACATGTAATCCCGATGGTCACACGAACACCATACACGTGGACATTATCAGATGGTGACACAAGGACACCACGGGACGTAATCGGATGGTCACATGAGGACACACGCACACGGATGTAATCGGATGGTCACACGAGGACACTGCACACACGCATGTAATCCATGGTCACATAAAGAGACCACGCACACGTGTAGAATCTAATGGTCACACAAGGACACCACGCATGTGATCCGATGGTCACATATATAAGAATCAATAATATAAACTTATCTAATAGTTAAGATTTTATAATAAAAAATATCCATCTCATTGTTAACATTGAGCAAATTATATTAATTATAAATGTAAAGTACATTATATTAATAAATAATAAAAATGTAAAAGAATTTAAATTGTTAACCATCAACTACCAAACAAAGGTTAGATGTTTTATTTATTTATTTATATCTTACTCTAAATTTATAAATCATCTAAATTGTTATGGGAATATATTATATATCTAAACTATATAATATTTTTTAGATATATTACATATATCTAAATATATAAATTGAAATGATGAGCTAAATTATTCAAAACTAAAAAAATAAAGAATATTCAATAATACACAACTAATGATGCTTTTGTACAGTTTGGTCATGTGTGTTGAATTGACATTTTAAAAAACTTTTTGTTTTGAAAGCCATAAAATTATATTTGATATATACATAAATACAATTAAAATGTGATAATATGCAAAAAAAAAAATTAATTGGATTAAGAAAATAATAATTGACTTTTGATATGTTCAAGATGCCATGAATTTGCATGTTCCATGTTTTCTTCAGTTTTCTTCTTTGTCCTATGGCATCCATCACTTTCTACATGTAAAAGTTAATAAATAAACACACATGCATACACATTCATGTGCTACCTTCTTCATCACAACATATATTTTGATTTACGTCCTCAAATATCCCTTCATACAAAACAAAAGATAAAGTTCTTTGTGTGTCCTTTAGTTGATGAACTCTTTGCTCACGCACACTTTATACTTGTGCATTCATGTACTAAACTAGCAACATGCTCTTTGCTTCTAAACATTGTTTAACTATTCTTTAAATTTGAACTTAACTTGGCCTAAATATGGCTTGTCTTCTCACTTGTTGGCCCAATTGTCTCGATAGCAATAGTATAAGAGTGGTAGAAACAAAGAGTGGAAAGAAATATATAAATAACAGATAAAGAGGGATAATTAAGAGGATTAGATAATTAAACACATTCCCAAGCTGTAAAGCCATATTAAATAAATGGGGAGTTCTTCTTTAGGGCCAGAAATCCCCCCCCAAAGGCACCCGGCCAAGCAACAATACCTTTACATGTGCTTGATCTTGGAATATTCTATAGAAGTAAAGAATCTTATAGAATCAACTACTTTTATATCAAGAAATATACTTTATTTTTATGATTTAGTAAATTGGGAATTCTATTTATTAAAACCCCATATGGGAATGGTTTTATTCTTTGAGCTTATAGTATTTAATAATTAGCATTTTATATGGGCATGTCGTTATGATATTGAACCAATATATACAACCTGTATGATATTACATTAAAATGGATTAATGCAGGTGAATTCGTCTATGTATTTAATAGCATGTGGACATTGGGATAACAGTTTTAAGTTAATATCTCTTCACGATGGCCGTATTTCAAAAAGCAATTGTCAAACACAAGGACGTGGTTACATGTTATTTTATATATATATAAAATAACATACATTGATAATACTATTGACTAGTATTATGTTATTATTAATATACCTTTATTTAATATTAATGATGACGAGAGAGAGAGAACTTTTTGTAGTAAACAGTGGAAATGTCATTAAATAATTATTCATGAATATTCTCCGCTGTAACTGAATTTAAGAAACACAATTAATATTTATATAATGAATAATAATAATTAGTTGTTAATGTCGACATATTAATTAGCAACTAACTGATATAATTATCTAAAGTTGCAGGGCCTATAGCTGTGACTATGGTATGGGATGCCATCACATCTACTAGTAAAAAGCAACAAAGGTCTCTCTTTCTCTCTCTTTCTACATTCATATGTATGTATGGGTAAATTACATGTATTGTACTATAATACATATCTATATATTATACTGTACTCTATATATTGTAATATACTACTGCTACGTACATACGGAGACATATATACAGAATGCTGTATATATATTGTACTGTCGTAAATAAAATACTAATGCTACATACATACACCATCTGCATACATACATACAGAGACACATATATATATATATATATATATATATATATAACGAATGTGACATACAGGACATGGTAATATCGGACAAGCCTAGACACGTGCTGTGCGGCCACGATGACGCCCTGACGTGTGTTGTCGCAGGCACGGAGCTCGACCTGGTTGTGAGCGGGTCCAGAGACGGTACGTGTATTTTGTACACTCTACGCCAGGGTCGATACATACGGTCCCTCTTACATCCCCACAGGAAATCAATCTCACTATTGGCTGGTACCATCATAATATATATATATTCATACACTTATAATATGCATACATTTATATATAACATTGATAAAGCATCTCTCTCTCTCTCTCTCTCTCTCTCTCTCTCTCACACACACACACACACACACACACAACACAACTCTCTCTCATTCACGTTTGTGTATATCGAAACGTGCAAACAAACATAAATGCCTTTATACTACATATACATATACATAGTTGCATACATACAACATAGATGCACATATATATACATAATATATGTTTTTCATACAGTTTGTTAACACGGGCATGTGGTGTTTTACTCAAATGAAGACCTAAACATGTTTACTACTAATCAGAAACACACACATACACCCACACACACATGCAATATACGTTTAAAGCTAAAATATATAATACAAATGATAAATATATTGTTTAATGCTAAAATATATAACATTGCATGTGTGTGTGTGTATTATTAAGCTGATTAATGACTCAAAGGATAATTTTTAAGTCAGTTTGATAATTACATAAAATTAGAGGGTCAGTTTGATAATTTCCATATATATATATATATATATAATATATATATATATATATATAATATATATATATTATATATATATATATATATACATACCAACTAAAATATATGCATATCTATATATAATGTGTGCGTGTTTATATATTATGTTGTATATTTATATATTGTATACAATAAAAATATAAAACATGAACATTTCTATATATATTATTCATTACTAATATTATTTATCATAATTTGGTACAGGTTCGGCTGTTTTGTGCATTGTTGTGACACTGAAGGACTGTTTCCTTGTTGGAACTAGAGAAGGCAAGGTTTTGATATTTGCTGTGGCCACAGTGAAGATAAGATAATGTGTATATATATATATTCTAACATTCTAATTTTTAATCATTTTTCAAAATATATTGTGTATTAGTGACTATATTATATTCAGCTTGTATATATATAAATATTTGTTATACATATAAATATGTTCTTGAATTTAATAGTTAATTTTTAAAGTGTGACATTATATTTTTCTTTTTAATATAAATTTTTTCCCTTAATTATATATTGATTTTGTTTTCTTTAATAAATCTTCTTTGATTTAACATATACTTGTTTTTGAGTATTTATATTTATATAATTTATTGTACTTTAGGTACAAAATATATTTATCTACATTTTACATTATATTTGCAAAATTATCAAATTTAACTCTTCAATACTATATACAACATAACACACACACGTCAGGTATATAATTGAATAATATTTTATTTAATATTTATATGTGTTGATAATGTGTATTATTATATATGTTTATGTGTGTATATACAATATAAACCCAAGTATAGTAAGGTTTACCACTGGTGGAGCAAGAAATTGGTAACTATATTTCATGAATAAATTTTTTATGCAAATTAATTAAATCATAGGTAATATTATTGTAATAGTAATTAATTAAATAAGGTATCTACAAGCATACTACATAACCTTAGTACATTTTTGTGTGCATGTGTATTTATATACAACGCTCATACATACACATTTAGTTTAATAAGCATTGTGTATGTTGTGTATTTTAACATTAAATATATATAACGCATATAGTTGTATTTTATACTTATGATTATATAATATTGTATATTATAGATAATAACATATCATAACATAGATCACATATAACACATTTAAATGATATAATATATAATAACATATCATGTATCTTATTTTATGCTGTTATTTTGATTAAATATGGTTCACTCATATTATTATATATGTTCTCTGGACTACAACACTATGATACATGAACAAATCATTCATGGCAGAACAATGCAAGTTAAGCATTGGCTGGTAGATATCCAACCCGGATTGCCTATGTGGCATAAAATGATTGGCTACATCTACAACTTTACTCCGGAGGAATTATAACTTTTTTTGGAGATCCGACTATTGACCACCGTGAAATCAGCATATTCCTTTTTGAATTAATTTTAATTTTTTATTATTTTAATATGATTTATTTTTTAATTTAATATTTTGCATAACCTCATGGAGCCATGAGGTTCTAAAATATTTTATTAATATAACTTCACGCGTGAAATATTTTATTAAATATATTTAATCTCTTAACCTCAGCACAGATATATTATATTAATATATTTTACTAATTAATTTAAAAATTAAAATATACATTTTCAAAAGTAATTACTTATTCAAGTGTTAACATGTGCATATTTTGACACTTTGTATTTGTAGTTTAGCACTTCAAATTAGAATTTAACACTTGTTTAACAAAAAAAAAAAAGAGAAACAACAACTTACTAACATATTATATTGTTTGATTATGTTGGTGAATTATTGGGAAAATTCTGGGACGTTTATTGCCGCATTAAATCCGGTGGCTTCGATTTCTTAGATATAATAAGGGGCGTTTCGCACCACACTTAGCAGTCGAACCCTTAAGCATAACCTTCATTAATGCAGCCAAAAATATATAATTACTATGCGGAAATATGTAATAAATAAAATTAAGGGACGCTAAGGGAGGGGGGAGGGGTCATTTAGCATCCCTTAACCTTAACTTACCGTCCAGCATTATTTATTACATATTTCTTACATTAATTAACGCCATGCTTAAGGGTTTGACATCAATATTTATATAATGTACCTCTTATGCTCTTCCTTATTAGGCAATTAATATAATTTAATACTTTCTACTTTTATAATGTTATTAATTTTTATTCAATGAATGTTATAATTTATTAAAGGGACAAATACAAAATAGAATATTCTAGAGAATATTCTGTTTTCAAATATATATTCTAAAAAATATTCCTTTAATATTAGAAAATGCTAATTAAATAGTTAAAATTGCTAATTATTAAGAAATGGGACTATAGCTATGCCCATTTTAGTTACAACATGCATAATTTTAACTTAAAATGACATAATGATATTAAAAAACATTTGAAAGCAATCATAGCACATAATATATATATTAGTATGAAATCTTTATACTAATATAAACTAAATCTATGCACTCAAATTCAGATCTGGTTCTTTTTCCGGCAAGGGTTTATTCATTTTTATAAAATTTCTCTCTTCAGATCTTCTTTTTCTTAATAGTGATCACCTCAAGAGCGACATTAAATTGGGTATTATTGTTTATAGGAAAGCACGGCGCCTTCAATGCTGTTTACAAATAAGTATTATAAACAAATTTAAAAATACTTATAAAGATTCACTCTCTTACATTCTCTTTAAAATTAAAATTGAAAGGTTTAAAAATCCATTAGAATTGCATTATAATCCATTTTTACACATCCTTTTTACTTAAAATTCTCGACTAACTGAGATCTTAAAGAGTTCTCAATAGGGTGGTAGGATTAATCCAACCATTTCTTTTTCGCCTTTTAGAAGAGGTGGTAGGATTAATCCCGTTCATAACTCTTTAAAATAAAGAAGGTGTAATGGGATTAATCCGCCAATACTTCTCTGCCTTTTAAAAAGGGCGGTGGGATTATTTTCGCTGACAACTCTCTAAAACGATGAAGAACTAAAATTAAATTTTAAAGAGTTGTAGGCAAGATTAATCCCGTCCACCATTTTATGAGGTAGGGAAGGGTGGCGGGATTAATCCCGCCACCACTTCCCTGTTTTAAAGAATTATGGGCAGGATTTATCCCGCTAATCAGTTTAGGAGGCAAGGAATCATTGGCGGGATTAATCCCGCCACCCTTTCGAGATTTCTTTGAAATCTTGGCTAGCTAAAAATTTAATTAAAGAGAATATGTAAATGGGATAAATCCTTAACGGATTCTAGTGCAATCATAATAGATCTTAAACCCTTAAAGTAGTTTCACCAAATGGCACATCATAACACACCATTTTAAAAGTGAATTAATCCCGCCAATGCTTTTCTGTCTCCTAAATGGTCAGCGGGATTAATCCTAGAAGGCGAGGAAGCATTGGCGGGATTAATCTCGCCATCTCTTCCCCGTTAGTAAGAGTTGTGGACAGGATTAATCCCGCCGACCTCTTGCCCATCGCAAAGAAGAGTCGGTAGGATTAATCCCCCCGACCTCTTCCCCATCGGAGGAAGATTCAGCGGGATTAATCCCGCCGACTCTTTCTCGTCGGAGAGAGTGGGTGGGATTAATCCCGCCCACCATTCTATTAAGCGGGGAAGGGGTGGCGGGATTAATCCCGCCACCACTTGTATTAATCAAACATGATAATTTATACTTATACATAATTATATATTATTGCACATGCATATATATTAAGCACCCTCAATTCAGATTTTTTTGCGTAAAGAGATATCAGAAATGACATAATTATTTATGTGCGGGACAATATGTTTAATACTGGAAATAAAGTATATCTTCTTCGGAATAACAAGATAGTTGACACTGGAACTGTGGAAGTTCGAGATGATAATGCATCATGTCACAATATTGCCCAAGGATCTTATGTGTATGTATGGGTGAACACCATTTATAAGTATGTTGAGGTTCCTGGAATGGAATTTGAAGAGGGTTCTCATGTATTGTGAAATGTGAATGAAGTCAAGGCTGACATAGAGAATGCAAAGTCACAAACAAATAGTAGTACGAGTTCACCAGATGATAGCTTGCCTATTGTGGTGAATGAGATGAATCTCTTTCTTCATGAGATCGAGGTTGGGAGGGGCATCATCACATCTGTAAATCCAATGAAAGCAGTATTAGAAGAGAAACTAGGGGCCTACTTTGTGGGTGTAGTTGTGACAGAGGTTTCACCTAATGGCACATTGCATCCTGGATCCCTAGTGAGGTGGCGAACATTTGAATTAAGACGAGAAGATGGTTCAACATATTTAGAGTTGGATTTCAATAATAACAATCCGGAAGGACAACCCATATTTCAAGAGGTTCCTTGCATTAGTCTTATAATAAGAAAAAGGCGATTCATGGGTTGCAGATCTGCCCCTGCAAGTTCCAGCAAGAGGGTCAAGATGGATTTTACATCTTAGTCAAGCATTGCTAGCATTTCCACAATTGACTACTACAAGAAGAAGTGTTATTAGATGGTAGACCGGAATGAAATTACCCAATGTAGACGTGCCTTTTGTATGCTCACCCAAAAGCAAAGGCATAAGTTTGTATATGCTGCACTAACTGGGTGTATTGATGGAATGGCCTTGGACACAAGTTATTAGAGTACATCCATGGTATTTAATAAGGTGGCCATCTACTTCAAAGCTTGGTACACTATATATGGGATCCGAAAGACCACGTTCTACCGCCAGAGGAATGAGTGGCTAAATGGAGTGCGCACCTCAGTACATGGGAACACTCGCCTGGTCAAAACCTGCTCTCACATTATGGCAACCATAGAGATACTCAAGGCTTTTGTGGAAGCAAATGCATACAAGATGCTTCACAAATGCTGAACCACAAATAAAGGGGTTAGGAAAAATCTCAAGGTTTTGCCTTCAATCTACACTCAATTGAAGCTGTGTGAACATGTGAACAAGTGCCTCAATTTGATGGGGCTCCAAACAATCTGCACTGGTACCTTTAACAACATATGGAATACTCATTTTAAGGATGTGGAAATTACAAAACACTCTACGTTTTCCAAGTGTGACACTTGTACATCATTGAAGGCTGGAGAGGCTTGTGCAAAAACCTTGGTGGAGATCACTGCCATTCAAAAGAAGATGGAGGCCCACATGCTTGCACAACAAACTTGCCGCTCAGTACTATGTACACTGCATGCTTTTTGTGTCACGCCCATCATAATACTTGTGCTTGATCCACGACAAGATGAATCATTCAAAGAGTAGCATTTCAAAGCTCGTTGTAACACCAAAGTGCCTTGGAAATATCATGAAACTTCCGATTTCATTGATAAGTGTGCTAACACATAAACACAGTTGTGAATCATATGGACACTTTTCACTTCCACATTGGTCTAGCGACATCAATTTCACTATTGAGTCGTTGGCCATGTGTTTTAGAAACCTTGAAGCCTACTCATAAACAAATCTTATGGGTGATCTCAAAGTGAAAAAACAACACCTTCAACCTTTATATAATGCTCTTATGAATACGTTTGCACTTGAGGCTACTTAGAAATATGAAAGACATTGTAAGCAGCTTACACAGAAAACAAATGGCCCTGTTGAGAGTTCTGGTTCAATGGAGGGATCTAGCTCACATAGTGTACATGTGTCCTTAACATCAAATAAGCTTCCTCATCATTTGTTTTTATAGATGAATAATTGTGCATGTGAGAACAAAAATAGGTAAATCATTTTAGTTAAGGGTTTCTCAACCTCATACTTACTTTTACTTTCTAGATATGTGCTAGCATACTTGTCAATGCTTGTTGCCAAAGGTGTTTTTGAAACAATCACGCTCAGTTTTCTTATGGTTGGTCACACTCATGAAGATATTGATGCGTTATTCAACAAAGTCTTCAACTTTACAAAAAGGACAAGTGCACTTACCTTATCGCATATGATGGATCTTTTTGAAAATTGCATCTTTAAAAACAATTGTGCTTTGCTTGTGACTGAGGTGTCATCATTTAAAAAGTTTCTCAAGGAGTATATCAAAGAGAGGAGCAATTATTTAACTAGTCACCTTGTGCCGTTACAATTCTTTTTCTCCATAAGAAATGGTATACCTATTATGTAGTACAAGTTACGGCCATCAGAGCAAGAGTGGATACCGAAAAAGGGCTTAATGCTCTTCAAAAGTGGAGAGGATGGAAAGCCACTTCTCCCAGAAAGACAACCAGACCTATTCCATTGAGTGCCCAGCTCAAGGAACAAGAGGTTATAATTGATGGCATCAAAAAATATGTGGCATGGATTCAAAAATCGATGTCAAAGAATTCTAATAAGGCAACTGGTTACTCAAAACTATATAAGCATGTGGTCAACTATTGGGAGACTGTTGTTCGAGAGTTAAAAGGGCCTATTGTCACAAGTACAAAATTACAACACCTATTTCAGCCTAAAACAAGGTGGCAAGAGGAGATTGAAATGACATCAATAAGCACAAACGACATAGAAGCCAGTAGTGATGTGGAAATGCAAACCCCACACTTTGTTGGACAAAGAAACCAAAAACCTAAACCATATTTTGATTGTTGCAAGAACTTTAAAAACTGATGATCGTCCTTATTACTTCAGATGTGTCATATAATCAGTTTATTTGAATGGATTAAATTATCGACACACCTAAAGTTATCACAAAAAATAGTATGATAAAGGTTACATGGTTCAAACCACAAAAAAGGCGACATGAGAAGGAGAGTGAAAAATATAATGGATGCCTAAAGAAAACATAGTCTCTCAATCAAAAAGACCCAGCATGTTTTATAAATGTTAAATCCATTCGATATGGGTGAATGTCAAGAAGCATTGATAAAGTCACAATTAATAAAACTGCAAAAGAATGTATTTTCTGAAGCTTAAAGCAATTATAAAATTATAAAATATAATATATTTAATATTCATAATTATAATAAACTCTTTATTGATAGTACCAAATTGTTTACTTAACTATATAAATTTATAAAAAGATATGGAAGATAGGATTTTGTATATTATATATATTATTACTAATACAGATTTTTAATTAATGTTATATTTAAATATTAATATTTTAATAACAACATCAAAATTTATATAATGTACCTCTCATGCTCTTTAATAATTTTTATATTAGGCCCATACAATCTTAAATATAATATATTATATAACTTAATACCTTCTACTTTTATAATGTTATTAATTTTTGATCCATAAATGCTATAATTTATTAAAGAGTCAATTATAACATTGTTAACCCGTAAAATCCTACCCTCCGTACATAGGTAGGATTGCCGTTGATAAACTCGTATTAGGGGTCTACTGGAATAAGATAAAGACGTAATCAGACATCAAAAAGTTAGGAAAAGAGTAAGGATGGCAAGGTATATAGCAGGTACCAGTACTATGGATCCTGTCACAGTACTGGAAATAAGATCAGTATACTACATAACAGAAAAGCAAACAAGAGATAGACGTATTGCGAAAAAAGGAATCTTATATTATGTCCGCGCACGGCACATGGTACAAAGTAACAGTATACTCGGGATGCCCTTCTAGTCCTAATCTGGTCTATTTATACTCGTACTCTAGGTCCCGTAGTAGCAGTTATCACAACTGCCTCTCAACCTTATCCATTCAGTTATTGTAACTCCTTCTTATCCTTATCCGAAAATGCCGTACTCTGCTAGTATCGTATTGCGGTGCTGACCCATATTGCGTCACTAACTCGTACTCCGATATATCCTTCCCACTCTTGGTTTTCCATAATATATATTGTTTTTGATATTTTTCCCATTATATTTCCCAAGAAATAACAAGAAATTTTACCAATGTCTAACTATGCTCCTAACAAAAACAATCACTTTCAACTATTTGAACACAATTTCCACAGGATATTTACTTTATCTTATTTCACCACATGCCACTTCCTACATTATGTTAGTTTAGATGTGTTTGACTGAAAACAATCAAATCAAGAACAAATGTAAGGGTACTTGGTTTATTTGGCCTGTACTGGAAAAGAATCATGATATATGCACATTTGGATTTTCTCTCATGGAGGAGGGCTCTACATCATGGAGAAAGTTTACCTCATTATGATGATGTATATGTTTTCTACAGTATATCTACTTCTTCAAATGGCTTGGTTTGCATCCATGGTGCATAATACAATGGTTGTGCTTTCGTTTGCAATCCCTTCAACAGATGGTTCACTTAGTTGCCCCCTCTACCCCATGTTCCTCACCAATTGTCTTTCATGATATTAAGGAATTCCTATATTGATCCTGTAATCTTTGTCGCTATTCAAGAGTGCCTTACTAATAGTACAAGGTTCATAGCATGCCTTGTGGAAAGGAAATCATCAACATAGAGCTGTGCTGCATGTCTACACCTCTAGCAATGCAAATTGGGTGGCTTCTAAGTAATACCATTTGGTGAAGGGGTGAAGAATCATTCTAAGTTCATGTATTTCCATGGCGCTATGCAACAACCACTTGTATTTAATAAGTATGACTCTGGAGGATACATGTTCACTTAAATCTATGAACATGTTTGATCCTTGTTAAGATGTGAAGTGTTTGGCAACATGGACCAAGTTTTCACGGCAGCTAGGATAAACTTGAACATGATTAGAAATCATGGGCCACGTTATGTCCAACCCTACTTTGTGCTATGTGAGAATAAGTTTATGCTTGTAATGCTTGTTCCTTTGGAGGAAGGGAGCAAGTGGAGCACTGTTTATATTTATACTTTAGAGGAAGAGAATAAAAAGTGGGAGGAGATTTCATGTTTGCTGCTTAAGATGCTTCTTGCAAGGAAAAAAAAGGATTGAACTTAAATTTTGAAGAGTACGAGGTTGTAGGTGGGAAGAACCAAGTGACAATGTATTTCAACTTGATAGATTGGGGGTGTGTATACGATGTGTTAAGTGGCAATTGGTATTCAGTTTTTGGCCAGGGTAAAGGAGGTGATATATTCTTTTCTTTCCAACCCTCTCTTCTTACTTATAATGTTTGAAGCTTGCAATTTTTTGTTTGGATCAAATCAATATTTCTCATTATATTACTTTAACACACATAATTCAAAAGAATTTATAATTGTTACTTTACTACTATATTGAACTCGTTTTCACATCTTTGCATTGTATTAATGTTATGAAAAACTCATGTATATGATAAACACATGTTTATGTACACACTATTTATATACATTTATATTTCTTTCTTATATGAAGAAACCTAAAAAGTAGAAAATTTAATTTTGAAAGGAAGGTAGTGAAGAACGTATTTTAACTATATAATCTAGATTTTATTGGAGTTTTTATAACTTTAAATTTAAGAATAAATAAAAAATTAATACCCAATACCAATCTTTTACAATGTTTTTCTTTTCCAACTCATACTCATGATGCCGTGAAAACCCTTTAAGGTCCTCCTAGTTAGAAGTTATTACTATAGTTTTAAAGTTTAACTTTTTTTTAAGGGGTTGACTTTTATAAATTATAAATTATCAGAAATTTATTCTAAACAAATAAGAATACACTTTATTTCACTTTTGTTTGGTCCTTCCAATTCATAATTGGGATGCATTTCCATTTAAGTATATTTTAATATATTATAATGTTATTTGGACACACACTTAGACATGCGGATAAACCATAATAAATGTGTGTGTATATATATATATATATTTTATATAGAACATATTCCTCCAAACATCTAAAGTAATCCATATAAAACTTATAAGTAACATAACCTAAAGAGGGTTATTAAGAATTGATTGACATAGTAATATATATATATACGAGTAAAACATATTGGCTACGCCTCTTACTTATATACTCCATGCATATTAGTTCACATACATATACATAGAAATATATGACACATAAAGTTATAAAGAAATATGCAAATGATTTAAATAAACATAAAACAATAAACTTTTATATAGACTTAATTATATGCATGTGCTTATGTGCGTGCACACATTATTTCCTTACGCTCATTTCTAATGTGTAAGAGCATGTTTTATTTGTGTAACATTTGATGGCAAACACTTCTAAAATTAACATAAGTTAACATAATTAGAGTCTCCATTTAACATAATTTTACATTTAATTAGAAGTAGTGAAGATCAAACTTTTGGATTGTTCCAATCATTATTAATAATAAAAATTATATAAATTTTTGTTTCGCATCAATACACTTTTATTATAAAGGTATTAAGCACAAGATATTTGTATCTTTGCAAATTAAGCATGTTAATACTATACCCCTTTAGATAAAAGAGGTGTTGTTTTGTAGGACTTCCTCTCTCACACACAAATACATATTTGTACAAGCTCATGTGCATACACATGTACAATAAAGTATATAATATTAAAGGAAGTTTAATGCAAATGAGATGCAACATACTTAAAGTAATTGTTTAATCCACACATGTTACTTAGAAAACCTATGTTTATATAAATTGTATTTTACATATATAAAAATACAAATACAACAATTAAAAAGTATAAACATAAAATATATGTTTATACATTTCTATGTGTGTTGTGCACAACTTTTACAACGGTCACTTTTTACAACATAAAAATATGTATAATGCTTATTAATAGTACGAAACATTGATTATGTTTCACATGAAATAAAATATTATTATTAAACATAATATAGTAGAACATGTCTAAATTAATATTGTGGGGACCACGATCTTAGTATTAATTTAGATAGGCTAATTAAAAATGAATTTTTTTGGCACATAAAAAAATTAACAATTAATGAATTTTCATCCTAAACCTACCCAACCATTGCATAATATAAAAAAAACCCACTTATACCAACACAACCATAACAATACAATAGAAACTACACATTAACCTTAATGTAGCATGCAATCATGCCTACAAAGGGTGCAAACATATGCCATTTCAAATGCCCATTAATAGTGTTTGGTTAATTTTTATATGTAAATTATAAGATATATAGGGAATTTTAATTTATAAAATGGTTAGGACTGACAAAGTTTTATTAATTATTAACATGTAGAGGTTTATTAAATATGTAAGTTTAAATAATTATTACTTTAAACAGTATTAATTTTGTTAATTTTACTATCCATACTAAACAGCTTGAGTATATATAATGAAGTAAAAATAGTAGCAATACTTTTCTATATAAAAGATTTTATACATTGTTAATTTTAACACTAACATTTTATAAGAACAAATAAAATGTCACAATCACATCAATTGTATTCATATATGTTAATAATAAATTTCATTGAGCTTTTATTATTGATGGTTTATAGCTTAACATTATGCAAAATCCATGTTTAATTTTGTAAAGAAAGCTTTAAATACATATAATATATTTTAATAATTATTCTATTGAATATACCCTATTGAAGAAATAAGAACAAAATTTGGAGCTATGGCCTACTTCCTGACGTGGGCAATCAATTAGACTATAGTAGAAAGTATTGAAACGCTATCACACTCTATCAAATGGGCAATGCAAGCATCCATAATCCATAAGCACGAGGAGTCATAGGCTATATTAATCTAGATTACATGAACTACAAATGCTAATGGTATCATTCCATTTACCTCATTCTTGTTTTTTTTTTTTCCTTATATATTTACATTTTATTTTCATAACAACTTAAAGATAATGCTTCAATTCTAAATATTTAAATATTAAGTGAATTTGACAATAAAAGATTATACTAGTAAAATTACTACTATATATGTTGTGTGTGTGTGTGTGTGTAACTATGATTATACAAGGTAGTTTTTCATCTGTACATTGGATTGTTTTGACCATGCTATGGGTATACATATTAAGTATATATGTATATATGTACTTATTTTTGCTTACACATTTTATTTTGTAGGTGATTATCTTACCAACAAGGGTTGATGCTCGTCGAGCTTCGATACACATGGTACAGCTTGGTGGTATATACATTCAAGTTCCATTCTTAAATCTCTAACATAACATCTGATGTTCTAGAAGGGCAAAGTATGTTATGTTTTTGCTATAAATAGAATAGTTATTTATGGTATAATCCATACAAAATTGAAAACAAGAATAAGAAAATGTTAGTAACTTTTAAATTATTGTCTTAAATACACAAATCATTTAAATTATGTAAGAAGATACCACCTTTTATAAACTTCATTTTCATGGAGGTAACTGCTCTTTCCTTTCCTTTCCTTTTCTTCCATTTTATGAGGTACTGGTGGATTTTCCTCACTTGGCTAGGTAGTGCATGTGCACGCTCTAATGTGTATTGCGTTACATTGTCCTACAGGATTTGTAGATAAGGGATAACATCGTTAATGAGAGTAGCCTAACTAAGTGTAATGACATGACATCACTCGAGATACATGATTGTGTCATAAAGAGGCATTAAAGGGACCACTAGATAGCAAGAGCAATATGGAGAGATCATATAGGATGCATTAGAGTGCATGAATGCCTCAATGTGCAAGCCCAAGAGCCCAATGGCCCAGCCCTCTCTCTATGTATGCTCCCCAAAACCATATGCCCTTGGCACAAAGGTACATATAGCTTAAGGTCATTGCCATTCACGTGTTACTTCAATAATCCTGTTGTGATTTAGCAGCACCCTACCATTCTTGAACACCACTAGATTTCATTTCATTATACCTTTCAACCAAGTTTGTATTTGTTCTTCTTTGATTTGTATGGAGCTTCTGTATGTCATCCCTGCGGCACTTTAGCCTACCTTGAATAGCTTTTAAGGTTTACCATGCCAAAAACATCTACTCATTCAATTGTTCAAGTCAAGTTGTTCAATTGATATGCCAACACATGGGGTTCATCTGCAACCTTCTAGTTGGTTTGATAAATCCTCATAACATGATTGGCTTCAATCCTTACATTAATTGGGATGGTGTCGATGTTAAAGACTTACATAATCACGTATGCTTTAAAGTTAACACAAGCATCACCCTTCTTATATATAATCATGTATGCTTAGAAGACTAACACAAGCATCACCTCTCACCGTCGAGGTTCCTCGTGACATACCTCCTTCAATTCCATCAATAAGACTCTCTTGGTGGAATTTGCTTGTCTATTACATGTAAGACTCATATGATATATATGTATCTCATCATAATACTACAATTGTACTATGTCCATCTGTATGTGAATACACATACATGCATACTTTATGTTATATGCAACATATACACATATATAGGTTACTTAGTTTGCTGTAGTAAGTTCATCAAGGAGGGTGAAATAGTATTTTTGAATATGCTAATTCATGCAAAGAATAGGTGGGAGGCGAAAGAAGAGCAGAGGGTCAAGGAAAAGAATGACTTGAGAAAGATCTACAAAGGCTCTCACAAGGTCACACAAAAATGGTGCCATTCTTGAGAAATTCACTTATTGACAATGAGGGAGAAATTGCAAATGTCGGAGATGATATGTGGACCATGGTATGTGGATGTCACACATACACAGAAGCATTCTTCTTGATGTATACTTGCATGCATATACACACATAGATACCTGATTGTAGACGGATATTAAACATGTATGTTTACATATGATATATATCTACATACATGCCCTTTGCAATATAATGTATATGATTTACCTACTCTATTTGTTTGCAGGCTTCTCTTCTGGATAGTGAACTAAGACAAACAAGATTAAAGGTGTTAGATTTGGAGAAACAACTCCAAGATGCAAGGTGATTATTTTATATCACACGGACACACACAACAATAATTACATGAATAATGTTTACTGATCGTAATACATTT